>JAVGWX010000007.1:53794545-54394545 GCA_036924085.1 Ariolimax columbianus | reverse complement strand
GCCTGACTCTCCTCCTTGACATAAGTCCAACTTATCTGGGAATAACAATGGACCCAAGGTTGACATGGAAAAAGCCACAAACAAAGCTAAGAACAGAATGGCGATAATGAAGAAGATGTCAGGCTCAACATGGGGAGGGACACGGGCACACTTAAGCAACTGCACATAGGTTATGTGAGACCAGTGCTAGAATACGGGATAGTAGCATGGTCCACAGCAACAAAGAATAACTTTCACAAAATAAATACAACCCAAAACCAAGGTATACGTATCATCACTGGAGCTATGAGAACAACACAAATAAATGCAATAGAAAACATCGCGCGAATCGAAAGTATGGAGACGCGCACAGACCAAAAAACACTCCAACAGGGGGAGGAGTTCAAACGAATGCCTGATCACCCAATATGTGACAGGATAAATCGCATGGGAAGAGGGAGATTAAAGAGAAACAACTTCATATAAAAAACAAAAGAACTTGCAAGAGCAGACCAAATCATAAGCCAGGCAGTGGTTAGAAATCTAAAACAATTATCCCAAATCCCACCATGGAAAAAAGCTAAGTTCCCTGAGATGGTAGAAATCATAGAGGGAATAGGAAAAAACGGAACTCAGACAGATTCAGAAAGGAAATTTATCACAGAAGAATATCTTAGGACAGTATACTCACCAGAAACAAGGACACACGTATATACAGATGGCTCACCTAACAAAGCCACATCCAATGGATGTGGAGGGGTCTATTACAGACTAAGAAATGCAGAAAGTAAAAACTCGAATATTAACAACGGGAACATATTCCAATAATTTCCGCGCAGAAGCAGAGGCACTGAAGGCCGCAGCTGAGCTTGTAATCCAAGATAAAGATATCCATCACGAAAACATAGTATTCCTGACTGATGCCGCGTCAGTATTAGCAGGGCTAAAACAACACAAAAATGAAGATCTCGAGCAATGTATGTTCTCCCTGACACAGTTCTCAGCAGAACACCCAAGGTTGGTTATACAGTGGATCCCATCCCACTGCAATATTGAAGGCAATGAAGCTGCAGACAAACTAGCAAAGAGTGGAGGAGCATCCCCACAAACAGACCTGAGTATCACATATAATGAGGCCAAGACCATAATTAAAGCCAACTTCAGGGTAAAATGGCCTGATCAACACCCCGACTTCCGAAAAGAAGACAGCTACTATAACTTAACTAGAGAAAAGCAAGTCATCATCTTCAGACTGAGAACTGGGCATAACAGACTCAATGGTCATCTTTACAACAAAATGAGGATTGGGACAGATGACAGGTGCCCATGTGGGGAGCATATCATGAACGTGGAACACATCCCGCAAAGCTGCACGCTCACGCAGGAAAAGAGAGAACACTACTGGCCTCGTGAGACAGAAATGAGACAAAAGCTGTACGGAGACGAAACAGCCTTACAAACAACGGTGTCCTTTGTAAGAGAAATCGGAACCTTGATCTGAGGATGAACGACGAAGAAGAAGATAAAGGATTGGGTTTATCTTATTACAAATCTATACGCAACACTATGTTTTAGTTCGATCTAAATACAGATATGTACGAAACATTATGTTTCAGTTCGCCCCTTCATGGCTTAATTACAGCATCTGAAATCAGAGAGCCATAAGGGGACAGAGGTACAGAAGGACAGACAACATCAAGATGTGTTCGGGACACAGTCTGACTGAGTGTACAAATGGACAGACACCATCAAGATGTAGTAGGGACACAGTTTGACTGAGTGTACAGAGGGACAGACACCACCAAGATGTGGTAGGGACACAGTTTGACTGAGTGTACAGATGGACAGACACCACCAAGATGTGGTAGGAACACAGTTTGACTGAGTGTACAGATGGACAGACACCACTAAGATGTGGTAGGGACACAGTTTGACTGAGTGTACAGATGGACAGACAACATATAGATGTGGCTAGGACACAGTTGGACTGCGTGTACATATGGACAACATCAAGATGTGATCAGGACACAGTTTGACTGAGTGTACAGATGGACAGACAACATCAAGATGTGGCTAGGACACAGTTGGACTGAGTGTACAGATGGACAACATCAAGATGTGGTCGGGACACAGTTTGACTGAGTGTACAGATGGACATCATCAAGATATGGTCGGGACGCAGCTTGACTGAGTGTACAGATGAACAGACAACATCAGAATGTGGTGGGTACGCAGTTTGACTGAGTACAGCCTACCACGAGACAGATACCGCTAGAGATCTATTCGACCCAACTTCCCATGCGGAAACGGCACTTGATGATAAAATCTTGAACCTGTACTTTTTTGTTATTCCATTCTTTGGTTTTGTTACGTTTCTGTTTTTGACTTAGCCATCACGTGATGTATCACGCTGAGCGTCGATATGTATCACGCATGTCATGGGATATGCCACTGAATGACAGCTTCTCCAGTCCACCAAGCTGCAGATTGGGATCTAAAGAAGTCAGATTACAATTTAGGAATCGACACGTGAGCTACGGAGCTCGTGATCCTTTGTCATCACTTCCATCAGTGAAAGAAACCGAACTCATGTGAGGGGACCCATGTGCAATGAAGTCAGTTCTATGAGCCATTTTCCAATTGAAGTACCGTTTGTCCAGTTATATTACTGGTGTTACACAACTGTATGTACCACTGGTCGCATGATGGATATGTGCATCGTGTTACACAAAGTTATGCAACAAATAGATTATATGAGGCAGATGCATATCACTCATTGGGAAATGCTGATCTCTGAATGATTAGCAACAATATCCTTTAACACAGGGGTTCTCAAAATTTAAAGAAAGCGAGCACCGCTGACGTGTACTATTAAATTCGCCAGAACTGTGCAATATAATGAGTTTCATTTTTGTAAAACAATACATTTTTTAAACACTCACCGGGTTAATGACATCTTTGAGCTTCTTCTTCTTCTTCTTCTTCTTACGAAGTCAGACAGTAACCATTATTTTTTCGAAAAAAGCAGCGGTCATCCTGAGGCTGTCGCCACTGCCATAGAGCTTTTCTTGCAGTTCCACTGGTGATGGCCACATCTGCTCTCTCTGATCCTCGTATGTCGGGCAGTTCTGCAGCAGATGTTCAGCGGTCATTTTACCAGTACCGCACGGGCATTCGTCGGTACCACCTATCTTCAATTTGTTGAATAGGTGGTACCTCAGTCTATTGTGGCCAGTGCGAAGTCTGAAGACAACGACCTGCTCTCTTCGGTTCAACTGGTAATAGGCATCGTTTTTGGTGTAACCAGTATGTTCGGTTTCCCATTTGGTCATGTATCTGGCTTTAATAAGCCGTTTTGACTCTTCGTACGTCATACTAGTATCTGTTTGTGGTAGTCTTGCACCTTCTTTTGCCAGTCTGTCTGCCTCCTCGTTGCCTTGTATGTTGCAGTGGGGTGGTGTGGACTGCTGGCATAGTTTGCAGAGTGCTGCTCTTAAGTCATTAAGCTCAGTATTTTCTGGCTTTTTAGCGCTGTGACTACGGGGAGAGCATCTGTAAGCAGGACTATATGGCTTTCATTTTCATTGTGTGTCACCATTTCTTCCACTGCCGCCCTCAGTGCCTCTGCCTCCGCTCTGAAATTGCTTGTGTACTTACCAGTAGCGAATGACAGTTTTATTTGTCTGCCATTTGGTAGGTTCAGGAATGCTCCTGCCCCTCCGTTCTGTGTAGTGTTTGTTACAGAACCGTCGGTGTATGCATGGGTCCAGTCCATGCTTGGGTAGCTTTTCGATTTGAAGCTTAGGGTAGTATCTCTCCTTTCTTTTTCAGTCTGGCAGTTTTTGTTTCCAATACCTGGTATATTTTCTACCACCTCTGGAAATATATGCTGCCTCCAGGTAGGTTTTCGTACAGTAGTGATGGGTTTTGGTGTTGTTAGTGCGTTTATGGGATCTTCGTGCATCTTTGCTTTGGCTATTTCTGCAAAGTTTCTCCGCTTTAGTTTCCCATTTCCCAAATTGTTTAGTCTCTGGTGCATTGGGTGGTCAGTCAGTCTTCGGAGTTTCTCTGACTGCAGCTGGGCTCTGCAGTCTCTTCTATCGGTCATGGATTGCAGTTTTGTAATCTTTTCAAGTTCTACAATTGGCGTTGACTTCGTGCCTCCTGTTATAACTCTCATGGCTTGGTTTTGAAGTTTGCTAACTTTATCGAAGTTCGCCTTTGCTGCTATTGTCCATGCCGCAATGCCATACTCGAGAACTGGTCTCACTCTTCCAGTGTACAGTTTCTTTATTATACTTTCGTCTACTCCCCAGCTTGTGCCAGCAAGTTTCCTCATGATTGCCATTCTTTCTCTGGCTCTCACTCGGTTTCTCTCGTTCTGACTCTGACTTTTCCATGTCATGCGCCGATCAAATGTGACTCCCAGATAGGTTGGGTTGTCGTTTGGCTGCAGGAATTTGCCATTTAGACTTAATTTGGTATGTTGGGGTTTTATTGAAAGCGAGAATATTGTGCATGTAGTTTTCTCCTCGTTTATTTTGACCCGCCATGAGTTCGCCCACTTTTCCAGCGATGTTAGGGCCTGCTGCATCCGATTTCTTGCTATGGTGAGATTCTTTTCAGAGGTCCACATAGCCAGATCGTCTGCGAACATTGAGCTATGGACTCTCCTTGGTATATTCTCTGTAATGTCGTTTATATATACCAGGAAGAGTGTGGGTGACAGTACTCCCCCTTGGGGTACTCCCTGCTCGAGTGTCACCTTTTTGCTCATCTGCCCTTGTACTTGGACTCTGGCCGTTCTTTGTTTGAGGTAGTGGTTGATCCACTTGTACATTTTCCCACAAACATCACTTCTTCTTAGCTTGACTCTAAGTCCGTCTTTCCAGAATCTTTGAGCTTGAAAGCCACTCAGAAGTTCAGTCATGTTAAGGAGAAGTGACTTGTAAAGTAAAGTAACCCATAGCATTACTGCCGTACGGGTGTGAGGTGTTAGTGATCTTACATTTCAAAGGATCGGCTATATGAGGGCGGTAGCCATCTCCTCTCCCTCGCGGCTTTTACTTCCTCAGCTGAACCGGTACGCATTTAAAGCTGGGTCGACCCAGGAGCCATTGCGGTCTGAAAAAAAAATTACCGCCTTAACTGGGGAATGAACCCAGGATAACTCAGTTACACGAAAACAGTCTTGTAGATGCGAATCAGTTAATCGTGATCGTGCTTTGTTCTTGAGGTATTTCATAAGTGAGAAAGCTTTTTAGCACAGGTAGGTCGTTCCTAATATAGTCAGATATTTGAGTGAAATACTCCACAGTATTTGGAACATTCTCGTATCTTCTACTCCTCAAAAGGTTATCATTTCTCCTTTTCAAACAAATATTACAACGCGAAAGAAGAATGAAGATCTATCAATTCAAGTTCCGCAAACGCATCTTAAACAATTGTTCCTTTTCTTCCAAAATACGAAAATGCCTATCAACTTTGTTCAACAGAACTTGAATTTCTAGCTCCACAATTTTAGGAGAACCAGGATGGGCTTGACCAAAACTCGAATGTGTCTATGCAAGTTCTGGGAAATGTTCAAGTTCATTCTTACTTGCTGTTGAAAGGAATCTTTCTAACCTTAACCGAAATGAAAATCTAATTTCTTTCATTTCACAAATTATGATTTGTTCACCTTGAAGTTGTCTATTAAGCTTGTTCGGACACGGAAAGAGGTTTACCATGAAAGCAATATTGATATTAAAAGCACGCTCATATAATTGAGTAAAGTTTGTTGAAAAAACTATTAGAAAAAATGTTTACTTTAATTTCTTCCAACATTTTCCAGACCCTTGTAACGTCATCGACACTACTTAACCAATGAATATCCTCATTAAGAATTTGTTCTGAATATGGCGCTGATAAATCATGCAAGAGGACTTTCAGCAAACGATTGTTAAGGGGTTGTACAACAATAAAGTTGATCAACTTAACAATCACTTCGGAGTGTTGTGAAATTTAAGGAACGTATTTCAAATAACTAACGAGGTTTCATTGTGAATTAAGCAATGATAGTGAATGAAAGGCGGACAGTGTTTATCAGTTCTCAGAAGACAGATAAATCCTTTGTTTTTAACCACAATTGACGGTGCACCATCTGTAACCACGAAGACAAACTTTAATATTTCGATGTCATTGGATACTAGAAAGTTGATAACATCATTGTAAATGTCTTGACTTGTTGTAGTACATGAGAGCTGTAACACTGTCAGAAATCAATTATCTACATTTCGATGATCGTTAACGCAGCGCACAAAACAGACCAATTGTGCGACAAGGGTACGGCGCTGGCTAGTGGTTAAATGACACGGCTAATAACCCGAAGGTGCTGGGTTTGCTCCCCATCACAGCACCGGCCGTTACCCCTGGGGAAACAAACCTTTAGAAAATGCACTGTGCCGACAGGCGCAAAATAAAGACATAGTGCAACGCACACCGCCTTCGGAAATGGAGAAATAAAGCGAACGCAAAGAAGAAGAAAAAGAAGAAGAATTGTGCGATAGACGATTCCGTCGAGTCATAACCAGGAAGAGACTATTAACTACATCCAGATAGTTTTACCAAAGTTTTATTGAGTCAACGCGCTTAGCAACCGTGTCATTACTAAGAGACGCATTTTTTGCAGCATTAATAAAAACATTTCTAGTACTAGCACAACTGTGGTGGTGTTAGTAAACAAAATTCATATAAAATTTAATTTCAAAGATAGAACCGAATTCTTCACACCAGACACACAAAAATGATAGTGCTATCTAAAACAATAGATGTCTCTGGAGTAAAATACATACATATAGTTATTCCAACTTTTTAAATGGCAAGTTCATTATAAACATGTACACAATATGGATAATATTGTTTTGTACATTTTCAAGTAATGGTATAATTAAATTCATTAACATTTAAACAGCAAATACATAAATGGTACATGTTCATCAGGAACTAAGGAAAAAAGTATAGATTTCATAGATTTAATTTTAAATCACGTGAAAGTTCATAATTTTCTACCCCACAATGCATCAACTTTCAGGTGACGTAAAATTAAATCTATGGAATATATACTATTTTCCTTAGTTCCTGATGAACATGTACCATTTAATTATATGTTGTTTAAATGTTAATGAATTTAATTACACCATTACTTGAAAATGTACAAAACAATATTATCCATATTTTGTACATGTTTATAATGAACGTCACTTAAAAAGTTGGATTCACTACATGTATATATTCTACTCTACTATTTGTTTAGATAGCTCCACCATTTCTGTATTTTGTGTGAAGAATTCGGTTCTCTGTCTTTGAAATTAAATTTTATATGAATTGTTTTACTAACACGCCCACAGTTCTGCTAGTATTGCCTCCTTAATTGTCAGGTATATTCATCGCCTGAGTGGTCACTGCCGAAACCATACATTCCTTCATAACTTTCCCACTTGAAAATGCCATGCCATGCTTAATAAGTTTATGAGACACTGATACATACACTTTGAGTTGGAAGCTTGTTAACGGTGTTGCTAGACAAAACATATTTTTGTTCACGCTTGAGTTGTGATTTCATCTCGTCTATTTTACATACTCTTGCGCCTGACCGCGTTAGGTACTCCTCCCCAAACCTTCGACACTTTGCTCTTGTAAATTCCGATAAAAAAGTATTGCACAAAGAACAAACCTCTCCTGTATTGTCGTTATTATTTACCACATGAAACTCTCTTTCCCAGTTATATAAAAAATAGTATTGCTTCTTTCTTCTTGGTTCACTGCATACCGGTATGATGGATCCGTCTTTCGATGAAGAATCTACCGAATTATTCAAATCTTAACAGCTCCGTTTACGCACTATAAATTAATACATACCTTATTTTTTAAGTTTTTAATGTAATCTAACAACAAACTCTGACCACAATATTCACGATGAATAACTTATGTTTTTGAGATAATCTAATAACAAACTCTGACCGCGTTTTTCACATTATATAAATTTTAAAAAATATTGTAACAAACACGACAGCCCATTCAATTTGTCAGGAGCGGACAAAGAAAAATATTCCCATGATGCAACACAACGCTGGCCCTGACCAGTATCGGGGAAATCTCCGAATCAAGTCAGCAGTGCGACATATCAGAACATAGAGCGGTAAATACGTATACTGACAGCACAAGCGCAACTTAACAACTTCCAGGTCGCCTAATATATAATGGACACATAGCAAAATTAACTGTTTTGGTTTGCAAAACCAGGTTTAAACTGAAAAACGGGCCTCACGAGTGTTGATGATAGCGAACACTTTTTCACGTGCATGACGAGAGCACCACATGTCATTAAAAGAGCACTATGGTACTGGCGAGCACCAGGTTAAAAACGCCTGCTCTAGGATACACACTGCTTAACATATTACATATGCTAATAATTAAACCTAAACATTTATATGTATAAGTAAGGTATTTGTTATACTCGGTCGATATAAATGTTATGCAGATGTTCGTAAACTTATCTATCCTACTATACGTGGCAAAAAACCACGTTAAAGGATATAGATTAGTCTCCTATAAATGATACGGATCTATGTTAGTCTATTGGAAAATCAGACTAGTCAATTGTGAAGAAGGGGGCGAAAAACGTGTGTAGGAACAGACGGACCAATTGTTTAGAAACAGATGGATCATATGTGTGAGATAGACGGATCATTTGTGTGAGACAGACGGATCAGTTGTGTGAGACAGACGGATCATTTGTGTGAGACAGACGGATCATTTGTGTGAGACTGACGGATCATTTGTGTGAGACTGACGGATCATTTGTGTAGAAACAGACGGATCATTTGTGTGAGACAGACGGATCATTTGTGTGAGACAGGCGGATCATATGTGTAGAAACAGACGGATCATTTGTGTGAGACAGACGGATCATTTATGTGAGACAGACGGATCATTTGTGTAGAAACAGACGGATCATTTGTGCGAGACAGACGAATCATTTGTGTAGAAACAGACGGATCATTTGTGTGAGACAGACGGATCATTTGTGTAGAAACAGACGGATCATTTGTGTAGAAACAGACGGATCATTTGTGTGAGACAGACGGATCATTTGTGTAAGACAGACGGATCATTTGTGTGAGACAGACGGATCATTTGTGTGAGACAGACGGATCATTTGTGTGAGACAGACGGATCATTTGTGTGAGACAGACGGATCATTTGTGTAGAAACAGACGGATCATTTGTGTGAGACAGGCGGATCATTTGTGTGAGACAGAAGAATCTCTCGTGATAGGAACAGACGAACCATTCGTGCAGTAACAGTAGCATCTCTCGTGATAGGAACAGTAGAATCTCTCGTGATAGGAACAGACGCAGAGAAAGGCAATAGACCTAAAACAAGAACCCAGCAAAGTTTAACATTTGCACTTGCTTATTTTAAATATGAGTCTTTCAGAAAAATCGAAATGTCTAGATAACACCGGAGATAGCGTTTTTCCTGTTGATACCTGTACAAGTACGTCTAGTTTGCCTTTCTCCGAGAACAGAGTTTTAGTATGTGCTACGATGATCATTGTTTTATTTAATACTGTCGAATCGAACAGGATTACGGTCATCGTGCAGTATTTTCAGGATCGTTTCATAGAAACTCCATATAATAACAAGACAGCTATTTCCAACATCACAAGCGTGAGAGAGGATATTATGAATAACGCCCAGAAGGATGCATCCAATTTGATGATGTATAATAATATCGTTGTTTGCGTTACATCATTTATCACTTGTCTTTTTGCTGGCTCTGTATCAGACTTTCTGGGTCGAAAATTATTGCTGTTATTCTCATTGTCTGGAAGCGTAATGGGGTTAACTTTATTATGCGTTATTATCAGGTTCGATCTTCATTTTCAATTAACGTTTCTTGGTTCGGCAGTAGAAGGCATTATGGGTTACAACAGTCTCCCATCTCTAGCAGTAGCAGCTATAATAACAGATATTACACAAAATGCATGGAACACAGCGGTTATCTACGCCTTAATTACCGGAATTGTTGCTGTGTATTTATCGGTATGGCAAGTAAGTGTATCGCATAGCAAATTCACGTAATCGCAATGTGCCATATTCTACATCACCATTCGCTTAATCGCAATGTGTCATATTCTACATCACCATTCGCTTAATCGCAATGTGTCATATTCTACATCACCATTCGCTTAATCGCAATGTGTCATATTCTACATCACCATTCACTTAATCGCAATGTGTCATATTCTACATCACCATTCACTTAATCGCTATGTGTCATATTCTACATCACCATTCACTTAATCGCTATGTGTCATATTCTACATCACCTTTTACTTAATCGCAATGTGTCATATTCTAGATCACTATTCATTTGATCACAATATGTCATTTTCTGCACCACCATTCATTTTAACAAATTATTTCATCTTATGTGCTACTTTCTACATCGCCATTCACTTAATCAGCTTGTGTCATTTTCTATAACACAAATCACTTAATCATTGTGTGTAATTTTGTTGTATCTGCCTTCCATTAATCACAATGTGGTATTTTGCATAACCATTCACTTAATCACAATGTGTCATATTTTGCCTAACCATTCACTTAATCACACAGTGTGACATTTTGCATGAACATTGACGTAATCACAATGTGTCATGTATTACATCACCAGTCACTTAAGCGCAATGTGTCATTTGTTGCATTATAATTCACTTAATCACCATATGTCATAATCTACATCCCCATTTACTTAATGTCAATGTGTCGTTTTCTTCATCACCATACAGTTAATTACAGTGTGTTATTTTCTGCATCACAATTCACTTAATCATAACATGTCATTATGTACACCACCACAAATTTAATACCACTCTGACATTTTCTGAGTCACAATTCACTCAATTGAAATACGTTTTCTATACATTATCATTCACTTAATCAGAATATTTAATTTTCCAAACCCTCATTCACTTAAAACCACAATTTGTTATTTTCTACATAACCATTCACAAGCAAAATGTGTCATTTTCTATAACATTATTGCATTCCAATATGCCAGCCACATTCACCCCTTGGGAAACGTAGAGTGCAGACTAAAGGAGCACTACATCGATATTTATGTGGTCTTATATTTTTCTTCAACTGGATAAATGTAGATATCTTCTTCTTCTTCTTTCATCCTCAGATCAAGGTTCCGCTGTTTCATCTCCATACAGCTTTTGTCTCATCTCTGTCTCACGAGTCCAGTACTGTTCTCTCTTTTCCTGCGTGAGCATGCAGCCTTGTAGGATGTGTTTCACGGTTATGATATGCTCCCCACATGGGCACCTGTCATCTGTCCCAATCCTCATTTTGTTGTAAAGATGACACTTGAGTCTGTTATGCCCAGTTCCCAATCTGAAGATGATGACTTGCTCTTCTCTAGTTAAGTTATAGTAGCTGTCTTCTTTACGGAAGAAATGCAGATATATGTTTCTTTGCAATTCACCCACCATTCTCACTAACACAAATTTCTGCAACTCTTGTTCTCGCTCTTCGTCATTGTTGCGCTGTACGTTGAATATTCCATGAAAATCCTGTTAACGTGCACTGTCACACTTGAGCTATATGGTTCATTTGATTGTAACAATCTGTGAATGGATTCATTCTCAACATCAAATCAGAAGAGACCATAACAATTCTTATCCTTGACTAGTATCGATGCGCCTGTTGGCTGCTTCGCGAGTGTGAAATATATACAAATGTTCGTATTGCAGTTTGATATCTAAATTTAAATACAGTGGAAAAAGGTGTGCATCCATAAAGACGAATGGGAATACTGAATTATATTGTTTTATGTGTGTTTGAGAATATGTAGCCCTTACTGCATTTCCTGTTAATAACTTTTTGAGTGGATCACGTGTGTCCGATAGCTCTAGAATATACACTTTTCCACCATGACAACATTTAGTAAATGTTTAAAAAGTATGTGTCATATTTCCCTAATTATCTTCTTGATTACCAAATGCAGGTACAAAATGAAAGCTATTAGTATAGTTGTTCTTTTTTTCTCTTTTGTAATACACCCTCCTTGCTGGCCATCTTTTTCTTTTTCTGTATTTCCATGAAATAGAGTGAGTTTGCGCCTGGAGACTTTTTCGACCATATCATTGCATTATTTAATTTATTGGATAATTCGGGAACTGATTACATTTTTCGGCCAGCTTTACTACTTTGAAATCTCTTGTGTCAATCCGGATTGTAGTCTTGTTATTTTCCCAATTTCTTTTAATTGCAGTGATTTTATAGGTCATGTAATACTTTTTTGTAGGTTTTACAATTTGACTGTATTTTTTTTCTTTAAAGTCGGATTCTGAAGCTGGGGATCGAACCCAGCACCTTTGGGTTGTGAGCCGTGCCACTTAACCACTAGGCCACGCCGTCCCCGTATATATGATATGAAAATGAACAGTATGTTAAAAGTCTTCTACAGAAGACACTAACCGACAAGATCAAAGGAAGAAGAGTAAGTTGGCCATTAAGAGTTACCTTCCTTTACGTCCCAGGAGACAAGCAGAGACATTAAAGTACGAACCTATGCTGAAATGAAGAGCGCTGCAGAGGACAGAGTAAGATACAGGGTCGTTTCTGCCATTAGGCATAACTAGGTGGCCACCTGGGGAGGAAAAATTTTAGGGTCGGGGAAAAGGGCGGAAAAAATTTTAATTTGAAATCAAACATTGAACAAAATTGAGCAAATCAGGAGGAACAAAAATTAATTACAGAAACAAAAATTGTGGTTCTGTTGATGTTTTTAGTATTACAATTAATTATTTATTTTTGATAATCGATCGCTGGCTCGGGTTTGTACTTCTCTTTCAACATATCTAAAAGGTAAGTGCAATTCATATAAAAAAGATGTTACTATTGATGTTATTTTATACAAGTTGAATACAAGTTCTTTTATATCTAATACATGAATTCTTCTAGCCTGGACGACAGGGGGGGAGAGTGATGGTAGTAAAAGAGAGACAGGGGGGATGAGAGGGTGGGGCGGCATTTTTCAATTCTTCCCTAAGGGGACGGCGTGGCCTAGTGGTTAAGTGGCACGGCTCACAATCCGAAGGTGCTGGGTTCGATCCCCATCACAGCACCGGCCGTTACCCCGGGGAAACAAACCCTTAGAAAATGCCGGAGGAAGCAGACCCTTACATAAAATGCGTGCTGAAGTCGGATGCACTGGGCCGACAGGCGCAAAGTAAAAACCACAGAACAACGCACACCGCCGTGGGGAATAGAGAAATAAGGCGAACGCCAAAAAAAAAAAAAAAATCTCGCCAAGGGCGGCAAAAGACAAAACACCTAGACTGACCTAGAAACGGATCTGGTAAATTGGACATATATGATCAGGCAACTTTACAGTTTTAGTACTAATCAACCAGATGATGATGAAGATGATGATGAGGATGATGATGATGGCTTTTACTTTCATAGACGATTGTTTGTTCTATAGAATATATTTAATTTTGTCCAAAGCTGTTATATTAACTTCACTTACTTTTTCCGTCCGTTTGTGTTGTTCATTTTTCATTTTACCCTTCAAAACATTGTCTTTGAGCGGGTTGTGAATCCAATGACGAAAGTCTAGTTGCAATGTTCAAAATCAAACTGAAGAAAACTCCGCTCCTGACAAAACAATTAAATATGGCACAAACGCAATACTACCTACCTACACCAACGAGGTTCAGAATACATTTGATGCCCTATTGGAACCACCAGACGAAATGTTTCTTGACGAACCTGACCGAAACTAACAAATGTGTATGTATACCTGTCAGATCGTACTGCATACCTGTCAGATCGTACTGCATACCTGTCAGATCGTACTGCATACCTGTCAGATCGTACTGTATACCTGTCAGATCGTACTGTATACCTGTCAGATTGTACTGCATACCTTTCAGATCATCCTGTATATCTGTAAGATCGTACTGTATACCTGTCCCCCCAAAAAACGCGTTAAGAGACAGACTTACATTACGGATGCAGAATTGTGTTTGGTGGAAGAAAGAATGAAACTGAAGTCTGAAAAGGACACAACATGTAAAGAGCTATATAAAGAGGAATCAAAAAGAAGAAAAAGAAAAACGCGAATTAGACAAAATAAGCAAAAATACATAAACGAAACAATGTGAGGGCCTGGATAAAATGCAGCAAGAAGGGCTAAACAAGAACTTATTTCTGGAAGTGAAAACTCTGACAACCAACAATTTCTTAAAACTTGGAGGAACGATATTTGACAATACCTGTATCATCTTTATTGAGCGTAAAGACATCATGAACAGTTGGTTATAATACTGTCAGGAAGTGATTGCTTACGTAAACAAAACAACAACTGACATCACTGATAGCGAACCAGAACCAAATTGAGAGTCAGATCCTACTGTAGAGGACGTTAGAAAGACCATTAAGCGTTTGAACAAAAAGGAAAATCCGCATTTTGTGTCGGATTAATTTCCGAGTTGATACAGGCAGGCGGAGAAGGGGAAGTCTGAACATACCACACATTGTGCAGGAAGATATAGCATCAGGTACATGACCCAAAGAGTGGTAGAAACTTCTACATATACGACTACCAAAAAAGGGTAACGAATGGTGTACGAATTACTGAACCATAGCCCGTATAAGTCATGCCAACAAGATACTGATACACGGGATAATGGAAAGGTTGCAACAAAAGTTAGAAACAAATTCAGTTAGTACATGCTGGTTTTCGAGACCACACACTTAACATGAGAATTACGATAGAGAAATGTAGTAAATTCACTATTGATCTAGACACCTGTTTCAATGACAAAACAAAGCTATTGATTGTGTTGAACATCTGCATACATCATGGCGCTTTTAGTTTCATTACATTAAGCAGTTAATTGCCCATCTCAAGCGATGATGGCGACATCTTCAGACGGTCTTGTCTTGACGATGAAACGCGCTGTATTTGGATTATAGTGAGAAAAATTGCGCTGGTCATCAACCTCACTTTCTGGTCCCGAACTACCTTGGATCAGTGACAAGACAAAAGTCAAGACGACTGAAGCTAACTTAGGATGCAGGCACTGTGGTCTTACCTCTCTGTAGACTAGCGCTCGTTTGAATCGTGTGGGATTCGATAGCCCACTGTATCAATTACAGACCTTACAGTGCTACTGTACCCCGAACAACAGGCTGAGGTAAGGATATATGGAGAAATATCAGAATTGTTCACAACCCCCCAAAAAGACTGAGACAGGAATGTATCCTTAACGCATATCTATTCAACATTTATTCTGACATAAAACGTAATATATGTTCTAGAACGCACACAATGCAATGTGCTTGGCATCGGAGAATATCAGATTCCAGAAATCAGATATACGGACGAACCAGTTCTCATGTCGGCGACACAAGCTGGGCTGAAAAATCTAATTGAGTGAATCAAAATTCACTGCGAAACACATAATCTATTTCTTAACACACAAAAATAAGACGAAACTTATGACAACAAACACAGTAGTTGAACTCTTACACGTTGTTACAGTACTACGTAGGATGTCATAAATGTTCATAGTTTGCTACAAGAAAAGCGAATGTGACAACATCAACATTGTTTTCACAGATAGCTGTCGGTTACTTGATTGAAGCGGCAGGTTTCTTTATTCCAATGTTGGCGTATACATGTCACGTATTGGTCGCCCTTCTCATTACTATCTTCTTACTACCCGAGACACTCAGAATAAATCAGAGATGTACATGCAGCATTAGAACATGTATCAAAAAGGTAAGATCATTTCACTCTGTAGCTTTCGTTTTTCGTGATTAATGTTTTATAATTTTTGTAGAACCCGGATATAGCTTGAACACAACATATATTCGAAACTGCGTGTAAAAACTGTATCCACATTGCTGGGGTGGTCGTGCAGCTTTTAGGTTGAGGGCTACAGGCCACTTCGTCACTGCTGTCACCACGTCGTGCGCTGGCCATATTTGTTTATTTCACTCCAAACAGAAAAAACAACATATGCTTTACCGGGGATTCGATCCCATGCCTTCCTAATCGGAGACAGGAATCGAAACTTTCCAACCATATCCTCCTTTGCGTATGCATGTACAAAAGTATAAGTTAATGCATATCCAGCATGAATTCCGAAGCCCCTTATTGGTAAAAAAATAATGGGCCCACTGCATCTCCATGAATGTTGTTAAGGACGACGTAAAAGAGTTGTGTATTGGGCTAGCAACCTCATTGAGCAAATCAAATTACTGCGGACTCCTCCATTTCAAAAGCACACAAAATATTCTACTGAATGTTTTCCTTTGAAGGTCAACTGCAGCGTTGGTCCTATGGTCCGGCAGTTGAGAAAAAAGGACAAGAAGAATAGTTACGGGTTGTAAGGCTGTCTCAGTATATCTCTGCATTTGATCATATCCTCTGGTTGATCAGTCAGTTTTTTTATACGGGTTGTAAGGCTGTCTCAGTATATCTCTGCATTTGATCATATCCTCTGGTTGATCAGTCAGTTTTTTATACGGGTTGTAAGGCTGTCTCAGTATATCTCTGCATTTGATCATATCCTCTGGTTGATCAGTCAGTTTTTTATACGGGTTGTAAGGCTGTCTCAGTATATCTCTGCATTTGATCATATCCTCCGGTTGATCAGTCAGTTTTTTATACGGGTTGTAAGGCTGTCTCAGTATATCTCTGCATTTGATCATATCCTCTGGTTGATCAGTCAGTTTTTTATACGGGTTGTAAGGCTGTCTCAGTATATCTCTGCATTTGATCATATCCTCTGGTTGATCAGTCAGTTTTTTATACGGGTTGTAAGGCTGTCTCAGTATATCTCTGCATTTGATCATATCCTCTGGTTGATCAGTCAGTTTTTTTATACGGGTTGTAAGGCTGTCTCAGTATATCTCTGCATTTGATCATATCCTCTGGTTGATCAGTCAGTTTTTTATACGGGTTGTAAGGTTGTCTGAGCATGTCTCTCTATTTGACCCCATTCTCTGCAATTTCTGTTCATATCAGCGTAGGTTCGTACTTTAATATCTGTCTGCATGCCTGAGATGTAAGGGTGGGACTTTCATGTTGCATATTGTAACCCAGCCAACTCAGTCTTCGTTTTTGTATCATTTTCAATGTGCGTCTTTGTGTGTTTACTTCAATGACGACATTGTCATTGCATTTTCTTTCTGTCCAACTCACTCTTTCCATACTACGGCAGCACCACATTTCCAAACGCTTCAACGCTTTTTATTTCCTTTTCTGCTAGCGTCCATGACTCAGCGCCTCCCCACCCCCTCCCCCATACAGTGCAGTTGAGCATATACGATTGGCGAATACGCTTATCCTCAGTTCAATCCTGATATTCTTTGAGGTTAACAATTTCTGTTTTTCTCTAAAGCCCTTTTTTGCTAATGCATTCCTTGTCTTAATTTAGGTCTCATTGGGGGAATCTTCTGTTATGATTTGCCCCAAATATCTAAACTTCTGTACTTGTTCAATGATTTCGCCATTGATTATTATATTTATTTACATATATTGCTTGAATATTACCAAAGTCTTTGTCTTCGATGTATTTATTTTCACGCCAAACGATTTGGCTGTGCTGTTAATTTTATCAAGCAGAATTTGCAAAGTTGCTATTGATCAGCAAATTTGATGGCATTAATTTTAATACTATTGACTTTGATATCCCTATTACTACGTTTAACAACATTTCCATCATCATCTCAGAATATGTGTTACAGAGACTTGGTGAGAGCAAGCAACCATGTCGTACCACCTTGTCTTATTGAAACTGTGTTTGTAAATCCTTGATTGAGATAATGATCTCTTGATTTTTGTACAGGTGCTGGATTAACCTAATGAACAATTTAGCTACAAGGAACTTGATCAAAGGCTTTCTCAAAGTCAATTTAGCAGATAAATAGTGGTCATCCTTGGATGGACCATTCTTTCTACGAGAAGCCGCAATGATCCCATGGTATTCCGTATACTTCTGGCCTTTCGAAATCCAAACTGGTTATCTTTCAGTTCCTCCTCTATTTTACCATCAATTCCCTTCTTATTTATCTTCAATTGAATTTTAGATGCATGTGTTATTAAGCTAAATTGTTCGAAATTAACCATATTCTTTTGCATTTAAATTTCTTTGGCAAATGAACTATTACTGAAGTAGTGTGATCTTTCGGCCATATTGCATTGTTGGAAATTTCATTTACATGTTTAAAAAGTAAATTTGGTAAAGTCTTTGCCGCTGTTTTAAGTAGTTCGATATGTATCTCATCTATGAGTATATATATCACCATATATATATATATATATATATATATATATATATATATATATATATTTATATATATATATATATATATATATATATATATATATATATATATATACATACACATATACACCAGTTTAGACCTTTTTGCAATTAGCAAACAACATATACACCAAACAACAGAGACAAAAATTGTCAAATAATACGCTCTCTGGCATATTAACCATGTGGTAAGAAATGTGTATCGCTATAAATAAAACAAAAACAGGCGTATAAATATTTTGTTAACCGACATCCCCAAAAAGGTGGCACAATAGACATGACCTATCACCCGTCTAACATTTCACAAGTGTGGAATAAATGCTTTCAGGTACAAATTGGCGGAGAGTAACTTTGATATCCACAAACTCTTTAGTAGGAGTTGCAGAACTTGTTTGTGTATTACAAAATTAAAGTAATGTTAAGATCCCGTTTTACGCCACGCGGCACATGGGAAATATGGTATTAGGCCATATTAATTGGTGATTCATGGACCCTAATGGATGTTGTGATCAGTATCACGCTATGGTGATAATTGTTTCGGCTGTGTCGACCACAGGTCTGCGATAGGAATAAAAGTCGAACTGGCGATTGAATCTTGATGGCATGGCTTGGTAGTCAGTGCACTACCACAGCCCCGTGTACTACCCGAATCTATTTCTGTTATTATACACTTTTCACAATTTCCCTCCATTCCTCCCAATCCCTCTCCCAATTCAGAGTGAACAAAATCAGGCTAAATGCTCTTAAAATCAAGCCAACAACTGCCTTCAAAGTCACGAATTAACAATCAATTTTAGAAGACACACATGCTGTAATAAATATAGCACACAACCACCCACACGCATACATACACAAACATACTTACACACACACACAAACACACACACAAACACACACAAACACACACACAAAACACACACACACACATATATACACACACACAAGATCAATCAAAAGGACTAATGAACTGAGGCCTTCATGCAAACTATCTACTCTTCAGGTTTTGGACAAATTATGTTGTTTCAATTGGTATTTTTTTTTAAAACACATAACTATAAAAAAAAAAAAAACCAAGCAGCTCTCACAGGTTATTTATAAGATAATCCACATCACTCCATTTATTGTAACTGTCCAACATTCACACTTTTACACACCTAAAACACGCGTCCTCAGTATAAGGCCCTTCCATTGCACTTTGGTTGGAGTTTACTACTAAGATCGCTCTAACTATCATGAAGGTATACAGACGTACACACGCATCCAGGAACTGGTTAATACGTCATGATATGACCTAAAAGACTACGGCCCGAAATGGAAAGAGGCATGCCTCCCTCCTCCTGTAGAATACAGTTAGGCAAACCTTTTACAAAAAAGTTAATTAATTAATAAATATCAATACTTTTTCAATTGGTACATTAGCAAATAAAAAAATCAGAGCATTTTGATGTCAGAATAACTTGGATGTTGTCTTCGTGGTCCAATGTGCGCTTTCTTATCAAGTTTAAAATCAAGAAAATCCTCATTCACAAAGGTAGATTGTTGTAAAGGGAAGCAGCCATTGTATCGCTTCCATGTGCGTAATTAGAAAAGCACATTGTAGTTTTTGATATCCACACAGATTAGGGGTCTGTATTGTTCGGAAATGATATGTGTTCTTCACTGTTAGGGCGGAGATAAAGAAGTGCCTCTGTCAGTCGCCCAGTCTCTTCAGGCACATTGCCAAGTTTATTGAAAAGATTTTAAATCCAGCTTTTAGTATGAGAATGAAGCTGTTGAAAATAACGAAGAGAATAAATTGAGTTTCGTGAGATTCCTTGTAATAGACTACTTGATGACAGATCTTCAGGATCTTCCAAAAACTCTGTTTGCTTTGGAAAGATGACGCTAGGTTTGTTTCACTTTCTGTTTCAGCTTTGATTCAAATTCCGACATTTGTTTATTTGCTTCAATGACATTGACCTTTTTTTTTATCTCACAATGATTGTACATGCCCAAAGATGCCAGCTACTTATGCGAGATGTAAAAGCCAAGTGGAAGTTCTCAACTTATCTGCAAGGACATGGTTTTGAATATTTCTAGCTCAGCTCTGAGAACCCACACTAGAATTGGAATATTTTCATGTGAAAGTCACATCACTTCTGTTTGAAAAAAGACGGTCTAAATATTCAGGTTCTCTGTCCTCACATAAATGACGAAAAAGTCACGTGATTAGTGCATGCCCTTTAACAGTATATACAGTCGTATTGACTTTATTTCACGACAACCTGCACTTCAGGTTCAACTGCTTAATAAACAATACTTGGTGATGGATCATGTGTTTCTTTTACCAAAATCAAAACGCCAGTAACATGCCCCAAAATCGCAAAAGCTCCGTCAACACACACTCACATACCGTGTTCCCATTTTAGAACAATATTTGGTGTTCCCATGAAGATTAATGAGGCCATCAATTCCTAGAGCTATAAGCACAAGAAGAGAACAGAGTAACATTTGCTCTTCAATTGCATCATAGCTCTTGTATCGAACGTACAAAAGCTGCGAATTGCCACTTATAGTATATATAGTCTTGTCCAGTTGAAAAGACGGTTCGAATGCCACACATAATATCAACAAACACGGAGATCTTTAAAATGTATCATACAGATGTATAAATGGATGCCGAATTCAAATATGAAAAACACAATATAGAGATGAAACAGGCCTACAAAGAACGGTGTTTTTTTGTAAGAGAAACCAGGACCTTGATCTGAGGATGAGCGAAGAAGAGAAGACGAATTAAAAAATCCTTGTAATGTGGCAGCTGGGCTGCTTAACAGAGATATGGAAACTGTCAAATTATTGATTAATCATGTGACTTTAATTTGACATCATTTGACCCACATCTTTGATGTACTACGTTTAACAAGTTTGAATAGAAGAAAAAAACATGGCTATGGTCTTGCAACATTTTTACAACGTGCTTGACATTAAATAGTTTAGCATTTTAAAATAAACTTTCATATATATTTTTTGAAACCTTGATTAACCGCACCATTTTTTCTGAGGTAACTTACATATGTTCCCCGACCAATGCTGTAACGTGTTCCCCGACTAATCCTGTAAAGTGTTCCTCGGTCCATGCTGAAAAGTGTTTTCCGACCATTTCTGTAAAGTGTTCTACCCATGCTGTAAAGTGTTTCCAAATCTGTGCTGTAATGTGTTCCCCGGCCCATGCTGTAATGTGGCCCTAGACTCATGTTGTAAAGTGTTCCCCGACCCATGATGTAAAGTGTTATCTGACCCATGATGTAAAGTGTTCCCCGACCCATGATGTAAAAAAGAACCTAAATGAATACATTACGTATTCTTTAAGCCCCATTTTAAGACTTATCTTCAGATGTAGAAATTCTAACTGCTGTTTGTAAATTCACGTATCTTTATTTTATGTTCAATATTTCCCAGACTTTCAGTTTGTACCTGTTTGACGGAGACAAGAGAAGACGTATGAAGTTTTTCACAGGTCTTGCCATCTACTTGACATTCTCTTTCGTAGTAATGAGTACAATTACTTTGGAGACCATGTTTACGATGAACAAACCTATGAATTGGAGCTCTGTAGAAATCGGCATCTTTATTTCAGTCAAAGTTGTGAGTATAGAGTAGAGTTTATCCATGCAAAATATAAAAAGTAAGAGAGCCTATGATGTAAACGGAGGCTACGTGTCATAGTGGTGAAGCGTTCGTTTCACAATCCCAGTGCACCATGTTCAAATCACGCTCTTATCCTGTTTGACAGTACGGAAACTATTGGTAACTTACCGTACTGAATACTTGCCAAGAAATGTATAACAGCCAAATAGGTTGGCGGTTGTAAGAATCGACGTTCTGCAAAGGACATGCTACTTATTACCTTACGTAATTGCCTATCGCTGTCTGTGTCATTTCCACCACAATTTTGTGTAGAATTTTGTTTGGATATACCGTGTTTACAGAAAATGCTTAGATCACAGGTTCCAAATCTTTTTCGAGTCACGCCCCCATTTTATAGAAGCAAAGTGACACGAGACCTCAATACAATAGAAAATACATTTTTCAGTAAATATAAATCAATATACTTTTAACTTACGATATTTGTCTGGATCGACTCATCTGATTGGTGACAGAAACAGACGATTTATTATACATGCATTTCGAGGAATTCGCTTACGTAAACAAATCTCTATGCAGCACGTGATGACGTGATTCTTTGTTTCCCCAAAACTACTTTTGTAAACACTCTGGAGTTCCGCGCGTTGATGTTGTTACTATGGGTCGCGTCAGTGTATCTGTAACAGTTCCCGCCGGAGCAAGGGGAGTTTAGGATGCCTGAACATGTTAAAGCTTAAAGCTACCTGAATGCATGTCAAAGTCACTCACCGTCTCAGCAAAGGAGAACAGAGTTGAGTTAAGGAATGTGGACAGGTAGAAACTGACCACTGGCCTTCCGATTTTGGTAGGGGGAGATTGATTGACAGACGAAATTGGCAGCGGGGCTTGCTGCGAGAGAATGAGTGACAGGTGTGCAAAGTGTTTCGTTCCAATTGGGATTGAAGATGACCATACCTGAGATCGATTGGTCAAGCTCTGGCCTTGCTTGAGGATATATAACTCGAGACAAAGTTTAGCTCGAGAGGCTGGATAGAGAGAGGCTGGAGGAGAGATGGAGAGTGAGGGAGAGAGAGAGGCTGTATGGAGGAGAGTGAGAGAGAGAGATTGAACGTGGATCGTATGTTTAACTCACCGACTGAGATAGAGGAGCGATTGATAGACGGTTGGACGAATGTTTAGTGATAGAACAGGATCGCTCAAATAGGTGAATGAGTTTTGCATTAATAGATAATGTGAAAGTGTGTTTGTAAGCAAGGACACATTGTGAACGAGTTATGTCGAGATCGCCCGCCTGAGGGGATTTCAGTGAGGAAGAGTATTTGATAAGGTGTGTTGAAGACGCAGTTAAGGCGATGTGTGTGTGATGTAATTGCAAGGCAATAGAACTGGGTTTTTAGATAGTTGGGAATTCCATCAATAGCTAATGCTTACAATTCCCGTTTTAGTAGAATGTTTAGTTAAGATGATATGTATTATATTGTGTTTGTAATTTCTCTACTCATTCTATGATATGAGTATGATATAATAAATATGCCACCTGATGTGTGATATGTCATTTACTGAGTATGGTCATGATGATGTGGATGGGTGTGAGAATGTTCTAAGTTAGAATAACGGCCAGGGCAAGCAGAGGATCTGCTACATATCCACTGAGAACACACAGTATAAAACTACTCATTTGTGTATGGGTTATATTTGATTTTTAAAATTGATGATATTATTTAAACTTGAAGACACAGGTTACAAATAAAAATTGGATTAAAATCAACATCTTTTTTTAGTTTACTGTTTCAGCCGGCGACCCCACAGAAAACTTTTGACGACCCCATTGGGGTCCGGTCCCATAGATCGGGAACCCTTTGCTTAGATGTTGATTTAATATAAACGTCATTTTATACCAAATGTTAAATTGATAAAATTATAGTTTTATGTTCATGTGTAAGCAGTATGTGTATATATGTGTATCTCTTGACATATATGTATGTGCAGAGTTATGTGTTAGTGTTTATACTCCTTAGATCATGTGTTATCATTTCTTGTTTTGACATATCACACATTCTTGGCCACACTCTGGCTAATGGCTAGATCGCTACGTTTTATATCGATCGGTCCATTGCAGTTGTTTTATCTTGACATGATTAAGTTGTTTTATTTTATTCTTTGTCAGCATTTGTGGTCGTCACGTGGATGTTATATTGTTTCTGTCCGGGTGCGATTATTCAGCCATTCCTGAATATTTTTGTTCGGTTGATACTAATGACTAATGTTGTTGCCGTTCTACGACTAGCAAGGCAGTGCACCTTTACAGAGGACGATGATGATTATTATTCACTTTTCTGCTTCTATTAAAAAGTAGGACCAATACTACAGCTTGATCGTTTACATGAAGGCTGTATATGAAGATTTGCATTGGCGGTTAAAATAGTTAAAGTTTTGATGAAGTTGTAAGCCACGTGAACAACCATCTGCAGTGGTCTTTAACGACACGTTTGAAAGATTACCTTGGACACGTTTAGTAATTCTATGAAGGTTAAATAATAATTCTCATACCAGCTACATTTGCCTAGACATGTTTTTATTGATGAATGCCCATAATGAGTAAGTTTATTCTTTTGTGCGCCCTGAAAAGGACGTTAAGTGGTGGGTTATCGTAGCTTTCCTCACATCCCGAGCGTGCTGATGAAGGTTGATCGGGGTCTTCCAGGCGGTTGTGCTGTGCTTTGATTCCCTTACCTTGATAGTAAGGCCACAATGAAAACAGCCCGTTTTCAGAAAGGAGTGCTGGGAAGTCAAGGTGAGGGTCTTGGGCAATGTATATTGCCTGATCCTGATTAACATGTCTAATCAGTGTGTTTTGCCTGATTCGACTTTAGTCTTCATCGCCTTGGCCAGACATACTGTACCTAAATATAGCCCATGAAACTACGACTGGCGAGACATACTGTACCTAAATATAGCCCATGAAACTACGACTGGCCAGACATACTATACCGTAATATAGCCCATGAAACTACGACTGGCCAGACATACTGTACCTGAATATAGCCCATGAAACTACGACTGCCCAGACATACTGTACCTAAATATAGCCCATGAAACTACAACTGGCCAGACATACTATACCTTAATATAGCCCATGAAACTACAACTGGCCAGACATACTGTACCTTAATATAGGCTATGAAACTACCACTGACCAGACATACTATACCTTAATATAGCCCATGAAACTACCACTGGCCAGACATACTATACCTTAATATAGCCCATGAAACTACGACTGGCCAGACATACTATACCTTAATATAGCCCATGAAACTACGACTGGCCAGACATACTGTACCTAAATATAAACCAAGAAACTACAACTGGCCAGACATACTATACCTTAATATAGCCCATGAAACTACAACTGGCCAGACATACTGTACCTTAATATAGGCCATGAAACTACCACTGACCAGACATACTATACCTTAATATAGCACATGAAACTACCACTGGCCAGACATACTATACCTTAATATAGCCCATGAAACTACGACTGGCCAGACATACTTTACCTAAATATAACCCATGAAACTACGACTGGCCAGACATACTATACCTTAATATAGCCCATGAAACTACGACTGGCCAGACATACTGTACATTAATATAGCCCATGCAACTACAACTGGCCAGACATACTATACCTTAATATAGCCCATGAAACTACGACTGGCCAGACATACTATACCTTAATATAGCCCATGAAACTACGACTGGACAGACATACTTTACCTTAATATAGCCAATGCAAGGCCGGCTGTATTTCACTACAGCTGATAACCTGTAGCTGAAAACTGTAGCTGACAAATATCTGCAAATGGAGACAGGAGCATATCCATCTGATTGGTCGATAGAACCTCAACAATAATATCATGAGTGATAATAGAAGCTGATGATTGGACAAATTCTCGATAATGAAATTTAGCACAGTAAACCATGTAATAGTTTTATAATTTTGCATATTTTCATAAATATTTATTCGCTGATTGTTCAGTAAATCATGAAAAAAATCATGTAATTATGAATGTCCACTACAGATTGTTACTGGGCTGGCTGCTGTAGCTGTTCTGAAAGTCTGTAAAAACCGCCTGTCCTTTGAGGTAACGGGTATGATATGTGGCATTAGCAGCGCTGCTGGCTTTGTTTTGGAGAGTTTTGCTGACTCCACTTTACTAATGTACTTGTGTAAGTGCCTAGTTAATAGTTGTGTTAAAGGGGGGAAAGCCACGTCCGTTAAAAAGTTGTGTAAGAGGGTGGATAGCCACGTCTGTTTAATAGTTGGGTTAAATGATGGATGACCACGTCTGTTTAATAGTTATGTTAAAGAGTGGATAGCCACGTTTGTTTAATAGTTGTGTGAGAGGGTGGATAGCTACGTGGGTTTAATAGTTGTGTTAAAGGGTGGATAGCCACGTCTGTTTAATAGTTGTGTAAGAGGTTGGATGGTCACGTCTGTTTAATAGTTGGGTTAGAGGATGGGTGACCACATCTGTTTACGACTCACTAAAACAGTTAAACTTAAAAGAGTAGTTTAGGAAGTTTAGACTTTAGAACACGACCAATGAAACAACCCAGAGAGACACTAGAAAAGACTTGACGCTGTACGTGAATAAAAAGGTCTTTGGGTATAATGATGTACAACAGTAAGCTTATGCACATCTAAAGTACTGGTTTTATCATCGCTACAAAACTGTCTTAGGTCTAACCCCCAAACGAGTATGGGTTGAATTAGAAGTTCGGGAAGAGAGAAAAGAAGTTGATAAAAGGATTAGGTTTGTGAATCGGGACCCAAGTAGACACTTCCTCAAAAAGTTGCAAAAAACTAGCGATCAAAGTCGTGTGTTCTACGGGGTAGAACTTCAGACTGACTTTCAGATTGCCTATTGTTACAATGGTCTGAGAATTGTATACTACTGACACGCGTCAATGCTTTATGGATAATGAACCGAAAAACATACACATTTAGATTCTTGAGACTGGAAATAATAACATTGCGCCACATTAGTCCAGAAAACCGAACCCGGTCCAGGTGAAAATTAAAACGTCAAAGTTTAAAAATGATACATTTCTCAGCATCTCTAATGTACCTTGGATTGTTGTTATTAATAATCAGGCTCGTACGCAGGTCTCGGTCACATGATGTTATCAATAATTGGCATTTCGTTTGTTGGCCATTGATTTGTCAATTTGAGAGCTGTTTACGGGCCTCGTGCTACGCTGGCCAACAGAACAAGAAATCAACATTCTGCATGGACTCGGAGACGGTGCTCCAGCGGTACCTGGACATGTGTGTGCGACGATGGATTGGCCGTGGGGAGCGATGGGCGCTTAGGCGGTAAGGTCTGCGTCACAAACTCCGGCGGGGACATGGAAGGCCGATCCGTTTCGGCGGGAGAGACCTGTGCCAATTTCATAGTTTGAGCGACGCCTGTGCATGCAGCTGCTCAGATTCTTGTTAGCTGGAACACATCTACAAGGAAGGCGGTCGCAGGCTTGTATTCCGGCATCTCAGACCCCGGCCGGGATAGACTCTCACGCGAAATAAGATACGGCACTAGGCTGCTGTCCCAGGGTACAGATCTAGTCCTGCGTTGTATTACAGCTCACCGTAGGAACCTTGGGCGCGATAGAGCAGAAGGCTGACAAGGGCCAGAGGTGACGTCGAGTGGATTCGCCATACACAGAGCTATGGCGAAACATGGGTACTCGTCGGGCGATCCATGGGGGCCGAGGGTAGAGACTGGCACAGGTAGTTCAACACAGAGGATGACGGCATGGACAGGTTTGGTAGAGATGGACGGATTAGGATCTTCAGATTCGAGGTGGGACATTGCAGACTCGGGGCTCACATCCCAAGAGTGGGTCTTATTGCGGAGCGCACAGGCGAACGCCGGAATATGTCCCACGGGTCTGTCTCGCTTGTGCAGACCGGGGGGAGGCAGTCTGGCCTAAGGGGCTGTTGGGGACCAGCTGATTACCTGAAACGTACAGTCTCCTTCGTCAGTTCATAAATCTAGAAGCATAGCTGATTAGTTGATTGAAGAAGCAGAAGTGACCAGGCAAACATTTTTGACTTTTTGTGTATATCTGAGATTACATCAAGTTACCTTATGCTGAAAATGAAAATAGGCACCCAAACACCAGGTTAACTCCAGCTTTTAAACAAAAAGTTTTTGTACAACACGATTTACACAATTGCATATGTATATACCATATGCTAGTAATGCTCATAGCTGAAATGATTCCCAGCGACGCTTTTTACCTGTCGCGTGTATGGTGTTTCTGGAGCATCTCTTACAAAGTTCGAACAATAATCTGTTAACATTTACCTTTGTACAGTTTTTGGAGGATAGTAATGTCCTGATGTAATCGTTGTAATTGTTCATTATTGACAGCACAGCAGTTAGCAGGGAAAAAATCCACATGAGAATGTAAAAAGTGTAATTTCAAGGAGATGTTGTTCACTGCTCTTTAGTAGCGGAACAAAATGTCTCTACTAGCTCTTGGTAATTGTCGCGTTATTGTTTTCTAATAGATTTGTGACCAGTTTCTGAAAAGCATTCTAAGCTAATTTGTAATCACCTGTGAGGACAGAATCAAATATCTGATCTTGAAAAAGCTGACGTATTTGTGGACCGAAAATACATCTCCCTTGACTTTAGCTTCACCAAGTCTTGGAAATGTATCAAGGACGTTTAAAAATACTGCCCAATTTGGGATTCAGGGCTTTTAGAAAATTCTTCATTAGTCCAAATTTGATGTGGAGAGGAGGGAGTAAGTTCTTGTGGTATCTACAAGTGGTTTTCTAAGTACTTAATTTTTTCTCTGGTTAATGTGAATATAATTGGAGCCAATACTTTTTCTTGTAGTGTGAATTCCTCGCACGGGTACCCCCGAGACAGAAGAAACAACAAACCTTTGTGTAAACCTGATGTAGCTACATCAAGGTGACAATGACCTTCAGGTCACCACAAACCTCCCACTGGAACTGGTCATAGTTGATGGTGTGTAACAGGCTGTTTCATGTTGTACGTTCTTTCACATGGACTACATAACCGATTGGAACAGATGGTAAACCGTTACCATTATGGAGCAGCACAGCTTTTAAGTTCAACTTGGACGAATCAATCAACAGCCTCCAATCGTCATCTGTATATTTGATGTGTAGTGCTGCCATCAGGCCCACTATATCAACGCAAACAATAAGGTTTTCTGTCGTTTTTAAATATGGAAACATATCTTTTTATTAAACACATAAAAATGCACATTCTCTTCTAGAAGATTACATTGCTGCAGTCTGGACCCCAACAGCTCTACCTTATGTTTTAGCAATTCCAGTTCTCTCATAAGACTATTCATTTCATTTCATTTAAATATATGAGGCTGTGCAGATTCTCCAATAGGCACACAATCATGATTTTTATTTTTTTTATTTTGCGTTCGCCTTATTTTCTCGAATTCCCAAGGCGGTGTGCGTTGCACTGTAGTTTTTATTTTGCGCCTGTCGGTCCGACTTCAGCATGCATTTTATGAAAGTGTCTGCTTCCTCGTGCATTTTCTAAGGGTTTGCTTCCCAGGGGTAACGGCCGGTGCTATGAGGGGAATCGAACCCAGCCCCTTCGGGTTGTGAGCCGTGTCACTTAGCCACTAGCCCCCGCTGTCCCATCAGGATCTTTAGATATAGATACTTTCACGCTTGACTGACGGCAACAGGCATTATATCTTTTTCATCATCCAGGGCATAAGATTAAGGTTAGTCCGGAGCAAGAGGTACTTCCCCATTAGGCACTGGCCGCATAGCACAGGGAATATTCTGATAAGTCACATTCTTCTTCTTCTTCTTCTTCTTCGTACGCAGTCAGACAGTAACCATTATTTTTTCGAAAAAAGCGGCGGTCATCCTGAGGCTGTCGCCACTGCCATAGAGCTTGTCTTGCAGTTCCACTGGTGATGGCCACATTTGCTCTCTCTGATCCTCGTATGTCGGGCAGTTCTGCAGCAGATGTTCAGCGGCCATTTTACCGGTACCGCACGAGCATTCGTCGGTACCACCTATCTTTAATTTGTTGAATAGGTGGTACCTCAGTCTATTGTGGCCAGTGCGAAGTCTGAAGACAACGACCTGCTCTCTTCTTTTCAACTGGTAATAGGCATCGTTTTTGGTGTAACCAGTATGTTCGGTTTCCCATTTGGTCATGTATCTGGCTTTGATAAGCCGTTTTGACTCTTCGTACGTCATACTAGTATCTGTTTGTGGTAGTCTTGCGCCTTCTTTTGCCAGTCTGTCTGCCTCCTCGTTGCCTTGTATGTTGCAGTGTGATGGGACCCACTGTACCACTACCCTTTTTGGTGCGGACTGCTGGCACAGTTGGCAGAGTGCTGCTCTTAAGTCATTAAGCTCAGTGTTTTCTGGCTTTTTAGCGCTGTGACTACGGCGAGAGCATCTGTAAGCAGGACTATATGGCTTTCATTTTCATTGTGTGTCACCATTTCTTCCACTGCCGCCCTCAGTGCCTCTGCCTCCGCTCTGAAATTGCTTCTGTACTTACCAATAGCGAATGACAGTGTTATTTGTCTGCCATTTGGTAGGTTCAGGAATGCTCCTGCCCCCCCCCCCCCCCGTTCTGTGTAGTGTTTGTTACAGAACCGTCGGTGTATGCATGGGTCCAGTCCATGCTTGGGTAACTTTTCGATATAAAGCTTAGGGTGGTATCTTTCCTTTCTTTTTCAGTCTGGCAGTTTTTGTTTACAATACCTGGTATATTTTCTACCACCTCTGGAAATATATCCTGCCTCCAGGTAGATTTTCGTACAGTAGTGATGGGTTTTGGTGTTGTTAGTGCGTTTATGGGATCTTCGTGCATCTTTGCTTTGGCTATTTCTGCAAAGTTTCTCCACTTTAGTTTCCCATTTCCCAAATTGTTTAGTCTCTGGTGCATTGGATGGTCAGTCAGTCTTCGGAGTTTCTCTCACTGCAGCTGGGCTCTGCAGTCTCTTCTATCGGTCATGGATTGCAGTTTTGTAATCTTTTCAAGTTCTACAATTGGCGTTGACTTCATGCCTCCTGTTATAACTCTCATGGCTTGGTTTTGAACTTTGCTAACTTTATCGAAGTTCGCCTTTGCTGCTGTTGTCCATGCCGCAATGCCATACTCGAGAACTGGTCTCACTCTTCCAGTGTACAGTTTCTTTAGTATACCTTCGTCTGCTCCCCAGCTTGTGCCAGCAAGTTTCCTCATGATTGCCATTCTTTCTCTGGCTCTCATTCGGTTTCTCTCGATCTGACTTTTCCATGTCATGCGCCGATCAAATGTGACTCCCAGATAGGTTAGGTTGTCGTTTGGCTGCAGGAATTTGCCATTTAAACTTAATTTGGTATTGTGGGGTTTTATTGAAAGCGAGAATATTGTGCATATGGTTTTCTCCTCGTTTATTTTGACCAGCCATTAGTTCGCCCACTCTTCCAGCGATGTTAGGGCCTGCTGCATCCGATTTCTTGCTATGGTGAGATTCTTTTCAGAGGTCCACATAGCCAGATCGTCTGAAAACATTGAGCTATGGACTCTCCTTGGTATATTCTCTGTAATGTCGTTTATATATACCAGGAAGAGTGTGGGTGACAGTACTCCCCCTTGGGGTACTCCCTGCTCGAGTGTCACCTTTTTGCTCATCTGCCCTTGTACTTGGACTCTGGCCATTCTTTGTTTGAGGTAGTGGTTGATCCACTTGTACATTTAGTCACATTCGAATGTTTCATCTTATAAATACCAAGTCAATTGGAGGAGACATGCAAAAGTAACAATCATTAAGATGATTTGTCGGTTACATTGACTCCACTGGCACTGCAGCATACATAGATCGCACCTTTCGGTTCAACCAACAGCACATATTCGTTGCATAGGCTTTACAACATGTGTGAGGCCCAAAAGCGATCCTGGTCACCCAATCCCACAACCAAAATAAAAACTGTAAGTGTTTATTTATAATCGGTGTAATGGGCCGCGTTTGTGATAGCAACGTTACAAGTCGGCAAATATATAAAATATAATATGTAATGTTCACACATTCACGAGGCATCTTGAACAACATGTCTGCACTCACAGCATCCACAACACAAATGATGACAGGAAATATATGTGGTTTCAATTACTGCTACAAATTGCATCATCCAGTTAGCGATGAAGGCATAAGTAATCTCACGTCATTGGTATAGAAAAGATATGTGCTAGATCATTTGCGTAGTAATGCATGATCCCAACATGGTAAAAGACGTTTTGTGAATGACGAAGAAGTTAAACGTCAATTGAAAATTTGTCTTGTGTGGAGGAAGATGATGTAAAGTATGGCCAGTTGACAACCTAGAGCATTTCCGCAGTGATTGCACCCAGATCAAGCGATTTTCATGACTTTGTGTTGGGTCGCGTATACGTATAAATACGAGGCGTGTTCGAATGAAAGCAGACCAAACTGTAAATAGTGGACATTTGTACGATGCGCAGGATAACGTCACTTATGGTGTAAACAGCACATAACAACAGTCAAGTTTGCGAAATTTCATTATCCTCCAACTCATTTTCCTCAGTAAACCCTTTAAAAACATGGCAGGCGTGATAGGGAATCCGTCCAAAGTTAATCAGCAAGCGGTGAATCGGTTTCTAACACCTGAAGGGTGTTGACCAGTTGACATGCATCGCATAATGCAAATGCAGGCAGTGTATGATGACAAAAGTGTGTCGAAGACAACATTGAAGAACTGGACAGCGATGTTTAAAGAAGGACGTGAGTTAACGCAAAATGTGTGCCTGACCTGGTCTCAGAAGTTCTTTCGTTAACTCCCATATATACATACTCAACACTTCTATACGGTGCATAAGTTAGAAGATATAATACAGTCTCTAAAAATGTGGACAGATTGTAAAAAGTGGGTGTAATGCTAACTAAATCCCATGTGCGTGTAACTTTAAAACAAATACAACAGTTAGGTTCCTGTCGCAAGCGTTGACATCATCAGACGATTTTATCCTGGTGATGTAACTTGTGATGCATTTGGATTATTAAGGAAAAAACTGCGAGGGTCATCAAACTCACCCTCTGGTCCCGAGCTACATTGGACCAGTGGCAAGACATAGTCAAAATGATTGAAGCTACCTCGGGATACATGCTACCTTGAGACCAGGGGTCGTTTGAAACCTGCGAGACTCGTTCGAACACCGTTTCCGTTCATCGCTTTGGGAGGCAAGTGTTTAACCTCTAAACCACAGCGGTCCAATTGTATAACTAATTAAAATGCCAAGCGGTTTGCTTAGTGTAAGTTGCGATAACAAGTGGAATGTAGAACACTGAGATCAACAACCAAATGATAATAGATCCACACAGGTGAGCAAGTGCTAATATGTAGACTCCATATATTCAACAAAATAAGAAATGAAATAAAGATGAGTGTGTCTGTGGCGCTGATAAAATTACTGCTAAGAATCTTCTACTAAGATGTCAAACATACGATGAACAAAGAAAGCACGGCCATCGCTCAAACTATAACGGGACAAGCTGTTTTGTATACAAATAGCCTCAAGCTATCCATTTCTTTTTTTTATAGATTTGTTAAAGTCAACGTCTTAGAGCGTACGTACAAATAGTTGAGGAACAAGAAAAAGAAGAAGACATATAAGTAGTCATCGTTAAATCAGTTATTAGAAAATAAACCAGTAAAGCTACACGAAAACATGTCAATTGCCAAGAGAAGCAACATGAAAAGATGACAATTGTCCATTGATGTTACATGAAAACATGCAAATTGTCCAGTGATGCTATATAACAACATGCCAATTGTCCAATGACGATACACGAAAACATGACAATTGTCCAGTGATGTTACATAAAAATATGTCAATTGTCCAGTGAAGTTACATGAAAACATGTCAATTGTCCAATGATGCTACATGAAAACATGTCAATTGTCCAATGATGCTACATGAAAACATGTCAATTGTCCAGTAATGTTACACGAAAACATATTAATTGTCCATTGATGTTACACGAAAACATGTCAATTATCCAGTGATGCTACATGAAAATATGTCAATTTTTCAGTGATGTTACACGAAAACATGTCAATTGTCCAATGATGCTATGTGAAAACATGTCAATTCTCCAGTGACGCGACACGAAAACATGACAATGTGTCCAATGATGCTACACGAAAACAATGTAAGACAAGCTCATACTTTATTATTTGTTTTTATTTCCAGCTCAGTTTGTGGGGATGCTCTTTATGACACTTCAACCTCTGTCTAGAACGACTTTATCCCAGAGTGTTTCTCCTGATGATCAAGGTGAGTGTTTACTTGGAATTATGCTACGGGAAAGTTCAAGTTTGTTGAAGAAGGTATGTGAAGTGCTGAGAGATAGATATATATATATATAGACAGAGAGAGAGAGAGAGAGAGAGAGAGAGTGAGAGAAAGAGAGAGTGAGATATAATTTGAGAGAGGCAGTGAAGGAGGGTAAGAATGAGAAGGAAGAGAGATACAAAGAGAAACGAAGAAAATCGGTATATATACAGTCGGATAGACAGGTAGATAAATGGGCAGATACACCAACACACACACACACACACATACATTTATATATATATATATATATATATATAGACATAATTCACATCTACACAAATATACAGACAAATAGACAGACAGATACACTGATAGACAGACAGACATACAGATATATATATATACATATAAATAGATAGATAGATAGATAGATATATAGATAGATAGATAGATAGATAGATAGATAGATAGATAGATAGATAGATAGATAGATAGATAGATAGATAGATAGATAGATAGATAGATAGATAGATAGATAGATAGATAGATAGATAGATAGATAGATAGATAGATAGATAGATAGATAGATAGATAGATAGATAGAACGTATAGATTAATAGTTGCTGAAAGCCAAATTGCTGGTAGCTGTCCCTCGTTCCATTTTCTGTTAATGAATCACAAAAGTCCTGTTTTGACTTTGATCCGATTTCGCTGATCATTTCCTTTTCAACTTTGGCTGGTTTATGCTTTATTATTTGCCAGCTTTTGATAAGCATTCTCAGTTCTTGCGGACTGAAATGGTTTTTGAAGTCAGCTATGTTGTTAAATCTATGTTAATTGTGTCCTTTATAAGTGTTTTATCAAGTACTTTCCTTTGTTCTGCTTTATTTACTTTGCTGCTAGTTTTGTTAAATCTCTCAGCTTACTATGGTCTTGACCCTATTTCGTTCCCAATTTCCCCAATCAAGTGTTGACTTTCTCTTGCTCCCTTCATATTTTCTCAGCTGTCTCCACGCCGTATTCCCCCTCTGTTTAGATCCAACCTGCTACAAGTGTCTCTCCACATATTTCTTTCTTGTAAGGTATTTCAAAGTTTTCCTACTTTTTTTTTTCTGACCTCTTCATTATTTTACTGCAGCAGTCAGGTCCGGGTGCCAGTGCGGTTTACATTTCATGTTTGATTGATTTTTTTATCATTCTTTTGATGATAGAAGTTTACTTGAAGGTCGTTTTGCTGTCATCATTTGTACATATTTTACTAAACCTCGCGCCGGTTTGCCGTTTACAGTGGGCCGATCAACCTTTCTGAAATTACTTGATTGTTTTCCCAGTTGTCTTCTCCAGCACTTCCTAAAGCGACTCCCCGCTCTTCATTGAGGTATCATGGTCACATCACCTACCCAATATAGAGTTAGAAGGCAGGCCGGCGACATGATCGATGTCAGATCACCCCCAGCTGGGGCGGTTGGCTGGATCCGGATCCTCTCTCGATACTTCAACCATTATGATATCTTTGTTAATCTGGTAAATCAGACAATGAAAGTCACATAATATAATGACGATGTATATGAGAAACATTTACTCCAAAGGTGAGATTTAGGAGGTAACCTAAGAGCATGCCAGAGCATGTTCAACTCGCCGGTGGATACTGCTCTGTCATCTTAAATGGACCCCAAACTGCTCCCTGCACAGTTATACCTCCAGGTGCTCAAGAGCAAGACCAGTAAACAACAGCGTCACCAACGAGAAGATGTTACTATTGCACGCTTGTACAAGAGACTTCTAAAATGATTGCAGGCTTGATGTCTGCCAGACAGCTGTTTCTGAGGCGATTACTACACACTGGACGTAAGAGGCTGTATATTCACATCAACATAAATTTGTTGTAGACAGGACGTTGAGACCAGACTATACATTGGACCAGGGACAGTGTTAAAAACGTCAATGCACGAGGTCTCAGCTATTCTGCGAAATGGTTATCAGTTCACTTCCACGATGCTATATTTTCTTTGTCTAACATAATCAGGTTCTCCTTGATAGCTATCTTTTATTTGTTGGAGTGAATTTGGTCGGTCTACATAAGAGTTGTTGCAGGTACCTTATAGTATAACAGAGGCTTTGCTGGAGTTATTATGTTTTGAATTTGGTTACTCTACATAACATTTGTTGCACCTGTCTTATATTCTCGTCTCGGTGCGGTTGTATCTATCCCTTCTTCTATGATTTGTTAGTTCAGCATTGTTGTTATTTGTTATCCCAGATGAAGGCCTATTGGTCGTAACGTAGGTTTTGTTCGTGTTGTCGTCTCGGTGCGATATCTGACTATACCCATTACACAATTTGGATTACATTTAACTTTAATCAACTTTTAACATTTATTTTTTTCATTTTTTTTCTCTCCATATTCTAACAGGCACCTTGTTCTCCAGCTTATTCTGTATAGAAGCTGCTGCCAGCTTACTGTCCTCTACAATCTTCACGGCTATCTACAATGCTACCATTGAGACATTCAGAGGCGCTGTGTTCATGATTATGGCAGGGATGAATCTTCTGATCATCGCTCTATTTGGGTAAGTCAATCATTGCATACAATATCGATAATATAATTACCAACAGGGACAAGTCTCCAGTCAGGATATCATGCTAATCTGGTGGGTCGTGGGACAAAATTGCTATTAGTAAGATTACAATTCCTACCGCAGTGAAATATCTTGGAATAATGTTTGATCCCAGCCATTTATACGCGATGTACATAAGTTATGACTTTGTTTGTGACATATACCTGTGTTGAATAATTTCTACAAGCAGGATCTACTGTGTTAATAGCATACATTTCTGCCCTGTGCCGGTGCATAGAATACTTGAAATCCTGGCATTATAAAGAGCGGGTGCATAGTTGCTGCCAGGTAGTCGAAGACTATTCGTTTTAGGGTTTTCATTGCAAATTTGCTTTCAACTGGCTACTATGTTTTGGGTAGGAATTTTTTTCGAATTTTTTGCTCCGACATCGGTATAAAGTTTGTTCTTGTTCATTTTCAGCTGGCAAAAGTTGTTTTACGTTCATAGTGTGGGAAGGAGATCTTTGAGTTTATCGTCCCTCTCCGTAAAGACTAGTAACTCAAGCTCACTTTCCTTTTAAGCACATGAGTCACTAAAAACAAACTTACTAGTTTTGAACACTCACTTTTTCTTGTTATCTGTTCGTTTCTTGGGAGACGAGCGCCTAACCCACTCTGTTATAGCTGTAATAACATCAGCTTATTGTCAAGTACACATTGCGCTGCCACAACTCCTTCAATAATGTTATATCGTCCGTTTATGTTTTCCATCTTTCATTCAAAACCACCCATCTCCATCCTTTTTATTCTTTCCCCAGAATGTTATGGCGCCTGAGAACAACCAGCCCAATGGCATGTGATTATGAGAGATGTCCTAGCAAATAGCGACATTTTGAGAATAGATGACATCACATCACGATATGATTGGCTGAACCATAGCCATCTATTATAAAAACTACATCAGTAAAAGATAGTATATTTGGCGCCACGACAAGATGGCTCTGTCAGTAATACACACATAAAGTACTGAATTGTTTTTAAAAATTCATGTTTACTGATGGAGTTGATTATTATATCAATGTTGGTGAAGAGGAACAAATGGCTGAGTGGTATACGTACAAACTTTGGTAAAGTCTAGTATTTTTGTAACATTGATAAGATAATAACTTGTACATTACAAGGTGTCTAACAGGACAAGCGGTCTTTAATTTTGAAGTCTATGAATGGCGATATATCTGAATGAACCTACCAAGAATGTCGTAAATTTCGGCAACATGTGGTTTTACAGGGGGCAAGCAAGATCATTAAATAAAAGGATTGGCTGCAGAAATGACCACTTCAATAGCAAATGTAAGTATTTTGATGCACATTTATATGAGCTGACTGCATGTGTTGGTCAGCCCAACGGCCTGTCAGCCTTCAAAGATACAGAGTATAACATACCAATAAAGTTCTGCATGGATGGTGGTCCACTCAAACTCCGCAGATTGGACACATTTGATTTCAAAAGCACCCGCTGTTATAAATGAGATAATGGTGTATCGAAGGCTACCTGAGACATCGAAGACGACCTCGGCAGATCAGGCTCGCTAGCTCATGTAGAAGAAAGATGACTAATTCCAAACCATTTGTTACCCTGTAGACAGACTTATAACAGCCAATGACTAAGGAGAGACAAACCAAGAACAAAAAAGAAAAAAAAGAAAAGATTTGCCCAAAGCGCATGTGCCGAGCTGAAAGAAAGCGATAAAATACTATTAACGTAACATGCGTTCCAACAAACGGCGATGAAGAAGAAGACGGTTCTATCCATTCAAGTTGGCCCCTATTTCCCACCTACCTATTTACTTGAGCATTTTCTTTAAAATTTATATGGTTACAATTACACAGTTGCCGCTCATCTGACACGGACCATTTATGCTGCGAATTGCACAGAGTTGTGTGGATGCGTGTCATGCCAACCAGCGAAAGAACTTGTACATCTGTAATCATATCTTGCTATTTTATATTAATCAGTTTTTATAGACAGCACAGATGAAACTGATCAAACTTCTTCGCATTTCGACTGTACACAGTCCAAGTTTCACAGACGTACAGGGGAACGGCGTAGGCTAATGGTTAAGTGACACGGCTCACAAGCCGAAGGTGCTGAGTTCGTTCCCCATCACAGCACCGGCCGTTACGCCGGGGAAGCAAACCCTTAAATGCAGGAGGAAGCAGATCCTTTCATAAAATAGATGCCGAAGTCGGATGTACTGGACCGACAGGTGCAAAATAAAAACTGTCGTGCAATGTACACGGCCTTAGGGAATAGAGAAATAAGGTGAACGCAAAAACAAACAAAACAAAACAACAAAAACAGACGTACAGAAGAGTTGGGAGGACGCATAACTCTTCAATTTGGTTATAAGTTTAATTTCACGCCTTTCCCAAACTGAAGACCTTAGTTTTCCAAATGCTACACATGCTTTGGCAATTCTCGAGTTAGCTTCATGATCAATATAGACGGCTCTGGATAGTGTGCTACCAAGGTATACCAAGCGTTACATCGGCTTTAACTTCTGACCATTGATAGTGATAGATGGTTCTTCACCTAGCTCAGTTCTTGAGGCTGCTTAGTGCAGCACTTCAGTCTTACTTGTAGAAATGGTGAAACCAAAGTTATCGCAACAGTTATGTCAACAGTACATTGCACTTAAGTCTCTGAATGGACATTGAGAGCGCAGTCATCGGAAACAGTTCACATATGGTCTCAATGTATACTCTTGTTCTTGACCTTACTCTCCTCAGATTGAAGAACTCACCGTCCAGGCAATAGCGCACTTTGACTCCAGTATAACTGCCCTTGAATACATCGGTCAACATGGCAGCAAACATCATTCTGAAAAGGGTAGAGCTAGGATGCATCTTTACTCCATTTGTAGCCCCAATGGGCTCAGAGTATTCCTCGTGATCTTGAACTCGAGACAACATTTCATCATGGAACTGCCGAACCATTATAAATTAATTATGACATCCAACTTTGACCATGGTCTTTTATATACCTTCACGACTTACAGTATCAAAAGCTTTTGTTAAATCCCCAAATGTGGTGAGAAGGTAGACATTATGTTCTTGACACATTTTCCTGTGTTTGCCTCGTCCTTTTCTAAATCCACGTTGACTCTTTAGAAGTAGCTCTTGTTTTAGGTGATCTATCTATCTATCTATCTATCTATCTATCTATCTATCTATCTATCTATCTATCTATCTATCTATCTATCTATCTATCTATCTATCTATCTATCTATCTATCTATCTATCTATCTATCTATCTATCTATCTATCTATCTATCTATCTATCTATCTATCTATCTATCTATCTATCTATCTATCTATCTATCTATCTATCTATCTATCTATCTATCTATCTATCTATCTATCTATCTATCTATCTATCTATCTATCTATCTATCTATCTATCTATCTATCTATCTATCTATCTATCTATCTATCTATCTATCTATCTATCTATCTATCTATCTATCTATCTATCTATCTATCTATCTATCTATCTATCTATCTATCTATCTATCTATCTATCTATCTATCTATCTATCTATCTATCTATCTATCTATCTATCTATCTATCTATCTATCTATCTATCTATCTATCTATCTATCTATCTATCTATCTATCTATCTATCTATCTATCTATCTATCTATCTATCTATCTATCTATCTATCTATCTATCTATCTATCTATCTATCTATCTATCTATCTATCTATCTATCTATCTATCTATCTATCTATCTATCTATCTATCTATCTATCTATCTATCTATCTATCTATCTATCTATCTATCTATCTATCTATCTATCTATCTATCTATCTATCTATCTATCTATCTATCTATCTATCTATCTATCTATCTATCTATCTATCTATCTATCTATCTATCTATCTATCTATCTATCTATCTATCTATCTATCTATCTATCTATCTATCTATCTATCTATCTATCTATCTATCTATCTATCTATCTATCTATCTATCTATCTATCTATCTATCTATCTATCTATCTATCTATCTATCTATCTATCTATCTATCTATCTATCTATCTATCTATCTATCTATCTATCTATCTATCTATCTATCTATCTATCTATCTATCTATCTATCTATCTATCTATCTATCTATCTATCTATCTATCTATCTATCTATCTATCTATCTATCTATCTATCTATCTATCTATCTATCTATCTATCTATCTATCTATCTATCTATCTATCTATCTATCTATCTATCTATCTATCTATCTATCTATCTATCTATCTATCTATCTATCTATCTATCTATCTATCTATCTATCTATCTATCTATCTATCTATCTATCTATCTATCTATCTATCTATCTATCTATCTATCTATCTATCTATCTATCTATCTATCTATCTATCTATCTATCTATCTATCTATCTATCTATCTATCTATCTATCTATCTATCTATCTATCTATCTATCTATCTATCTATCTATCTATCTATCTATCTATCTATCTATCTATCTATCTATCTATCTATCTATCTATCTATCTATCTATCTATCTATCTATCTATCTATCTATCTATCTATCTATCTATCTATCTATCTATCTATCTATCTATCTATCTATCTATCTATCTATCTATCTATCTATCTATCTATCTATCTATCTATCTATCTATCTATCTATCTATCTATCTATCTATCTATCTATCTATCTATCTATCTATCTATCTATCTATCTATCTATCTATCTATCTATCTATCTATCTATCTATCTATCTATCTATCTATCTATCTATCTATCTATCTATCTATCTATCTATCTATCTATCTATCTATCTATCTATCTATCTATCTATCTATCTATCTATCTATCTATCTATCTATCTATCTATCTATCTATCTATCTATCTATCTATCTATCTATCTATCTATCTATCTATCTATCTATCTATCTATCTATCTATCTATCTATCTATCTATCTATCTATCTATCTATCTATCTATCTATCTATCTATCTATCTATCTATCTATCTATCTATCTATCTATCTATCTATCTATCTATCTATCTATCTATCTATCTATCTATCTATCTATCTATCTATCTATCTATCTATCTATCTATCTATCTATCTATCTATCTATCTATCTATCTATCTATCTATCTATCTATCTATCTATCTATCTATATATCTATCTATCTATCTATCTATCTATCTATCTATCGCATTTACTTGTTCTACCAGTACACCAGATCACAGATAGCACACATAATGAAAACGTTGGTAAATGTCCCTCAAAAGCAAGCAAACTCTTATTTTTCTGAAATTTAATAACATCAAAGATATTTCTTCAGCACATTGCTCCAGATTTGCAATAATGATTGCAATGATAATAAGCTACAAGGCTGCAAGAATTGATTGCAATGTGTACAAATGAGCACGTAACGCTAGGACATGTCCTTTCTCCGTATTAGTTTTGTTTCGGTATGTGTTCATCGTTCTATGTTTTTGAACGTATACGTGGCACAGAGGTAAAGATGCTAGGCTCAATACCTGATATCGACAGGCTCTAGTCTACGCAGCTGTGATTTGATACCTACATTACAAGAAACTGGTCACCTTACCCCAGAAATCGCTGAGATCCACCACAATGAACTCCCCAACCTTTTATCCCGACTGCAGCGTTTGTAGTTAGGCTGCTTTTGGTTTAATTTTACTGCCTTTTGGGCCACTCTATCTAAAAACAATAACAGCTCTGGTCATTAGCCAATCTCACAACTGCATACTTATTTAGATAAAAGATAAGGTATTTTAATCAATGGTATCAGGACATAGTGTGAGGTAAGCCTGTAAAATTTGTGATATTTTTAAAATTCAAGTCTAAGTTGTCTGTGTACTGCCTCACACACTCTTTTTTCAAAATCGTAGGCGCGTGTTTAAAGCACTTACTTCGTTTTGTGATAAGTATGGCATTCAGTAATACAAATTAATGAAAATGTAACGGTAATGTATGGCTCCATTAAATAAAGACAGTACAGACTGATTTGCTGGTAAAGTTGTCCAATTTAACCCTAACAGGTTTTTGGAAGAGATAACTTTTAATCCACGAGAAGATATTGTTGGTAAATCCCGATTAGAGGATTTTCAGCTTCAGGTCTTCTCTCCAGACGGTATCAAAGGCACGGGAGAGATCGAAGAAGATGGCTGGAACTTTCTTTTTCCATTGAAAGACGTTTTCTATGTCCCGTGTTTTATATTTTAATTGGTCATCTGTGCTTCCCTGCTGCCTGTATACTGTTTGAATTGAGGCGAGTAACGAGTTGGTGAGTTATTTATTTACCAATCTTTCCATCAGTTTCCCCATGCAGCTAAGGAGACTGATAGGCCTGTAGTTTTTTGGAACGTGTTTGTCTTTTCCTGGTTTAGGAATAGGTTGACTGTAGGCCTCCTTCCAGAGTGCTAGAACAGTACCCTCATGCCAACTCTGGTTACAAATTACAAGGAAGAACCTATTGCTTATAGGACCGAGGTGTTTGAGAAATTCATTTGTGGTACCATCTGTACCTGGTGTTTTTCTCTCCTTAATTTTTTTAATTTCGTCTTCGAGCTCTTCTAGGGTGAACTTCACTGTCATGCCCTTTGTTGGAGTGCCTGTGTTATTGTGTTTTTTTAGAAAGCTCTGATCTATGTTCCTACTTCTTTAACTTTATATCTTGAAACTTGCGTCTTACTTTCTGACTGATAAGTTCTGGCCATAGGGTCTGCTGCCGCCTTACCCGTCACCTGGCCTACAGTCGTCATGTATATAACACGGTTTTCGATCTCTCTGTCTTGTCGCCGCTTAGGGTTTTGGTGAAATTCCAGTCTTGCTGTAAACAAGAACAACATTACATCACTTATTGCCATACTTACAGTTAGTTCTGTGGCACGAGTCCGTCCTCGAGGTACACGGCGCACCAAGCCATATTAAGAAAGAAATAAACATACCATATATTGTCCAATTTCAAAAATCGACTCCCTTGAACCAATAATTTGGTCTGTCGCGCATCTGATAAATGTAATTACGGTGTCTACTTTGATTGAACAGAAAGTCGTGCAATTTTTCATTAGGTTTTCTATAATTTAATAAAAGCCATAATATTGGTCTAAAGCTGAAGCTTCACTTATAATTGTCATATTATTGCATACTTGTACACGACAATTACGCTGCCTTATCATACATACATACAAAATAAAAATATATAAATAAATATATATATATATAATCACAGATGTACCAATAATATATAATTCACAGACCATAGATCGAATTCCTGTTAATTAAAATAGTAATATACAAAACGAAATAATTAAATAGTTGCGCTGTGCAACTATTGTATTGTCTCATCTACTTGTGTCGTGATTTAGGAGTGGAAGCCATAGTTTTATGACCAGGACCAGACGCCTCGCAGAAATAGTTGGCATCTCATGACAATTTAGAATATCCGCAACATTTCCTATCCATTTAGTTCTCGGTTTGCCACTGTTGGAAAAATCCGATCGCCGTGTGGTATAGGCGCACAGATGTAGTTGGTCCGGTTCCATTTTCATTAGGTGGCCGAACCACTTGATTATTTTCTCATCAATATATTGTATGCAGGACTTTGTTTCAACTTTTCTTCACACCTTTTAATTGCGCATTCTGCTTATTCTAGTTAAGCTGGAGATTTTACGGAGGCATCTCATCTCGCAATCTTTCTCTCTAGAGATTTTGATTAAAGTTCACGTTTGGCACTGTCCACAAAGCGCGTGCAGGAATATATTGTTGACCAGCAGTCTTTTTGTGGACATATTCATGTTAGGGTGGTTCAAAAATGGCGACAGCTGGTACGTAATTACATTTGATTTTTGGCACCTATCTCAATTTCTCTGTCTCGACCACCATCCTGTGTGAAAACATTGCCCAAGTACTTGAACTTCTGCACTTGTTTAATCTTGATCCCGTTTACTGTAATGTTCATGTTTTCAAGCGATCTGCTTATCTGCATAGTTTCTGTTTTTTCGAGTGTTAATTTTTATACTGAATCTTTCACACACAGAGTTGAGCGCAGTAAGATATTGCTGCAGATTGTCTTCACTCTCGTATAGTAGGCATTGATCATCTGCAAAAAGGAGTTTATTTCACTGATCGGCCCCTGTCTTTGCTTCCTCTGCATTTCTTTGTATAGTCCGTCTTTTAATTCATAAACAAGATCCAAAACATTTTTCTACAAAACTGCATGTCATATCCAAATGATTTTTTGCAAGCAGCTTTGTAATATCTATGACGCGGAAACAATGATATTATTTAGTCCATAGATGTTGATGATTTTTCACATCGGCGAATTCCTTTGATCTTTTTGGACCCTTGCAAAGAAATGACATTACATTTTAAAATCTTACAGTAAGCAGCTTAATTTCTTGTTGTATTTTGTTCACATGCGTATATCTTCAATGCCTTGATAGATCAATTGATTGTTTGTGTTGCCAAAATGTACAATCCTAAAAATGGCACCAATATGTAACAGTAAGTACAGCCCTTCGGTCACCACTAGACCCCAAGGTTTTATCAACTGTGCACCTAATTTTAATTACCTAAAGCATTTGAATTTTAAAATGTATTTGTTGTCATTATATGTATACGTAATTGTTTTGATAAACATACGCTAATTTTTCCAAGTCTGCTAATCAGTATGTCCACAAAAGATGATATTAATCATTCCTAATCTGTCGATTCAAAGAGGTTGATAATTGTTACTGGCTGGACAAATTGTAATCCATCTCGTTGCCAGTACTGTTCTTCTTTCTGGAGCACATGTTCAACACACTTCTTTCAGAACTGAATGTTTATTTTTGAAAAGTACTCACGTGTCAGAACTTCAAAATCACACATTTTAAATGCCATGTCTTCTTCACAAGCTGCAACAACTCGGGCTTGATATACGTGTTGTCAAAATTCACTTTTTCCTTAGCTAGCCATGTCCTAATTTGAGCTTTTATATTTGATGCAGCTAGTACTTTTTCTTCCTATGATACTGCATTGTGATAGGATGCATTATTCATTATTATGCATGACAGTCCATCCAGAATTAGAAGCACATCATTCGTCATTCATTGCTTGAACATGTGCCAATTCATTCCAGTAGATTCTACCATCGGTAGCTTTTGATTAGAAAATAAGTTCAGCGTCATGGACAAGTCCTTTTTTTACTGCTTCCGGCATACGCTAGTATGCTGTTTGGAATTTGTCTTTTCTGTTCATCCTCAACTAATTGCCATTCTTTACCATATGTGTAGTGAGCATTGCCCCAGGATTCGTCCAAGTATACAATACCACAGCCTTGCTAACGCTGTTCTCGCATCTGTCTCAGGGATTTTCTTCTTGCAGCTTTCAAATGTGGGTTTTCCCATATAATATTCATGTAGCCTGAAGTTATTTGAATGTAAAATTGGCGGCGCTTACAATTTTCCAAAGAGTACTTATGGAAATTTCAATACTGCAGTCGGATTGCAATGTGAATTTTAGTTTTCGGAGTAACAATTGGATTTTTCGTCCTAATTTTTGAAATCTCCTGTTTTCTTACATCTCTGTCGAAATAGTCAAATTTCGTTTTCCTACCTTGCTTGATATAAGTGCACTCTGATCCCTGTCTAATTCAACGGTAAAAGGATGATCTATCTAGACCAAGCTCATTTTGCGTTCTTTTAACTGTGTTATGAATATCGCAATTTACATGACCCATCTTAGATTTCCGTGGAAAAACGTGTATAGTAAAACGGTAGCCTTTTGCATTGTTATAAATGTACACTTTAAATTCATTTGAAATTCATATCAATGTAATTTTTGAAAACAGAAACTTTATGTCACAATAACAGCACTACACATTATAACTTTCATGATACGCCTATAACTGAACGACAGTTTCACATAAATGACGTTGGTTGTTTTCCGTACCCGACAAAGTATCTAATTAGTACACGGGAAAATCAGGAATTTGTGTTCATTTAGCGTACTTGATGAATGTAAAAAGAAAAAAATCTTTTTTAGAACAGCCCAATTGTATTGCTTATACATGTTAAAATGATGTCCCATTCAGTGAGGTTGCTCTTAAAATAGCCTAGTGAATACAATTTTCAAAATCCATCATATTTCTTAGAATAAAAAATAGGGACTTAACTTCATGGATATTCTAATGATGCAATGAGGCAAATCATTTGAATCTCACCTGCAGTTTATTAGAAAATTGCTTTAGAGCTTGTTTACGAATTAAAAGACGGACTATAGATGCTCCCGTTTGGCGTTATTATATCCATATATGTGTTGAAGAGTAGTGACAACCACATACAACCTTGTCTCACCCCGGTTGTTATCTCCGTTGTTTCGACCAGGCTTCTGTTGTGTTTTACTATTATTAAATATAGGGGCAGGAAACCACCGTAGACATCACTCTGTATCAGCTTTGTCAGTTGGAGAGTCTTTCTCTCTGTAATTCCAGTATGTGATGTAGTTACCACTGAGAGAATTGTGTAGACGCCTATCCAGCGTGCTTTATTACCCAAATTCTTTCATCAAACACTTCAGATCAGATAAAAACAGGAACGTTTTAATCTTGGTTATGAACTTAATGTCATTGCTGGTTTCAATCGTATTACTCAAGGTGAAACCGTATATTATAATCACACAGAAACTCTAGACGTCTATTACAAAGCAATTGAGAAAAATTTGACAAAGAGGCTAACAGTAAAATTTGAAACATGTTTCAGCAGAATTACAAGTGTATTTGTTCATTGCATAAGAAAAGAGTACACGACATTTGTACTGCACTAGCAAAAAGGACTAATGTGTGGTCAAACCATACACGTTTCAGGTATGTGAAGGTCTAACTGCTTTATATAGTTACTGTCTTAGTTTTGGACATCGTTATACGTCAAGAAATTATATTTCTAGCATTCTCTGTACTATTCACATAATCTTTAGATGTGTGTCCCTTTTTTATGTTTGTTGAATCGTTGATGACGCTTTCATAGTGAACTTGGTTTGATAACCTGAGAAATCTGTAGGTTCTGTGGAGACGAAAAGTAACTATCAGCTATCAAATCTAGAAAGTTAATGAAAATGGTGGTGATAGGATGCTAAATTATTGAGAAAGTCAATCAGTAATTGTGACGTAGAGAACATTGACTGATGATTTAATAAGGATGTATTATTTTATATATAATTCATATGGTGTTACCATAAGAATTTAGAATATATGATACTATTGGAAACCTCAATGATATTGTAACGGGTATATTCGGTGCTGTTGAAAATATCAATGATATTGCAATTGTTATAGACGGCACTGTTGGAAATACCAATGATATTGCAATTGTTATAGACGGCACTGTTGGAAATACCAATGATATTGCAATTGTTATAGACGGCACTGTTGGAAATATCAATGATATTGCAATTGTTATAGACGGCACTGTTGGAAATATCAATGATATTGCAATTGTTATAGACGGCACTGTTGGAAATACCAATGATATTTCAATTGTTATAGACGGCACTGTTGGAAATATCAATGATATTTCAATTGTTATAGACGGCACTGTTGGAAATATCAATGATATTTCAATTGTTATAGACGGCACTGTTGGAAATATCAATGATATTGCAATTGTTATAGACGGCACTGTTGGAAATACCAATGATATTGCAATTGTTATAGACGGCACTGTTGGAAATATCAATGATATTGCAATTGTTATAGACGGCACTGTTGGAAATATCAATGATATTGCAATTGTTATAGACGGCACTGTTGGAAATATCAATGATATTGCAATTGTTATAGACGGCACTGTTGGAAATATCAATGATATTTCAATTGTTATAGACGGCACTGTTGGAAATATCAATGATATTTCAATTGTTATAGACGGCACTGTTGGAAATATCAATGATATTGCAATTGTTATAGACGGCACTGTTGGAAATATCAATGATATTTCAATTGTTATAGACGGCACTGTTGGAAATATCAATGATATTTCAATTGTTATAGACGGCACTGTTGGAAATATCAATGATATTGCAATTGGCATAGATGGTACTTTAGGGAGCCTCAATGAAATTATAATGTGCATATAGAGTGTTGTAGGGAATATCGATGATTTTGTAATTGGTACCATTCCCATCGTCCTATCCTGTAGAGACAACCATTTCTGAAAGTCTATACATTTGTGGTTTTACTTTTTTGCTGTTCTCATTGTTTCCGAGCCAATTACTATCACAGACTTTACAATGGAATTTTATTTTTTATTTGTTATTTTTATTTTCATCAGATTTCCAATACAACTGACACTCCTCTGGCCTTTTGCATTTTTATTGTGGCTTCTTTACGTAAACAGGTTCACATAATTATGTAAGTAACTACCTATAATTATGTAAGCAAATACCTATAATTGTGTAAGCAACTACCTATAATTGTGTAAGCAACTACCTATAATTGTGTAAGCAACTACCTGTAACTATGTAAACAGCTACGCATAATTATGTAAGCAACTACGCATAATTATGTAAGCAACTACCTATAATTATGTAAGCAACTACCTATAATTATGTAAGTAACTACCTATAATTATGTAAGCAACTACCTATAATTGTGTAAGCAACTACCTATAATTAAGTAAGCAACTACCTATAACTATGTAAACAGCTACGTATAATTAAGTAAGCAACTACCTATAACTATGTAAACAGCTTCGCATAATTATGTAAGCAACTACCTGTAATTGTGTAAGCAACTACCTATAATTATGTAACCAAATACCTATAACTATGTAAACAGCTACGTATAATTATGTAACCAACTACCTATAACAATGTAAACAGCTACGTATAATTATGTAACCAACTACGCATGTCTATAAAATCAGCAACGTCAAATTAAATTATTAAGTGTGTATATTTATGTCATCAAGGACGTACAATTACGTCAAATTTAAGCATAGTTATGGAATAAAGCTTAACTGGGATGTCATTGAAGTATCAAAACAGATTTCAACGTTTTTCACATTAATTTGAAGTTGATAGCATTGTCGTAAAGTTATTTCGGCGGTAGCTTAGCTGCTAGCAGTAACGTCCAGGCTGAACATATCGGAAGCTAGAGCTTGACATATTGAAAGAGAAACCTGTTACCATGAAGGCAGGATGGAAACAGCCCAAGAGCTAATAGATGCAAGCTCGATAGAAAATGCCTTTCTAAACAAGATGCCATAACGAAACAATGCAGCACAATTTCCGGAAATGAAGAAGACCAATCTTAAAAATTATAATAATGGTAAGGCTAATAATAAGAGTATAGGGTGACCAAGTGTTTGAGACCCATATCTCTTAATCGGGGTGCACATGATAGTATTTGGCAAGGTCTATTTTTTTTCTGTGGTTGACAGATATACAGTTTGGCAAGCGACCTTTTTTTATACTCAAAAATACACAGTAGAATCCGGAATGTAAAAAGAAAACGCTACACAATATTGTATCTGTAATTGATTATATGAGAATTTTCTTACCCGATAAAAACGATGCTGAGCAAACATATCCCTGCCATAACCATGAATACTGCACCTCTAAACGTGTCAAGAGTAGCATTGTAGATAAGTGTACTGATAGTGGAGGCCACCAATGTGGCCACAGCCTCTATACAAGACATACTGGAGAACAATGCACCTGTGAATTTAAATGATACAAATGGTATATTATACATGTAGTAGACAGAATGCATATATGAGGTGTGTTAAAAATATATCCTAAATTTGGGTCAGAAATACACAATTACTCACCCTAATCCCCTTGAAAGTACTCTCCATGAGACGCCACATACTTCTCCAAGTGATCACGTCATTGTTGGAAGCATTTCAGGTAGGTCTCTTTAGAAATGGAATAAAGCTAGGTCATCGCATTTCTCATAATGTCTTCTCGAGACTCAAATTGGGTCCCTTTCAGCGGAATTGTCAGCTTGGGGAACAAATTGATAGAAGCCATGTCGGAAGGATAAGGAGCTTGGCGAATCAAACCAGATCTGCCAAGACCCTTCTACACCTCCACGCGGTGATCCCGAATAACAGGCTGCAGCAGGGCAGACTAGCTAAGGAGAAGGGATCGAAGAGGGAATGCTAACTCGGTACTCAAAAAATGTTTGCTGAAGTCGGATGTGTTGGACCGAAAGGTGCAAATATCGCAGTCAAGCTGTAAACTACGACACAACGCATTCCGTTCTCTGGACTACATTCTGCTACATAAGCTCTTTCAGGGTTTGGTAGCGGGAGATTGAGAGCGAACGCAGAAGAAGACGAAAATGTGAAGAATGGGCGAGAGCGTTGTCACGATGAGGCTGCCAAGTTCCAGTTATCCACAGGTCCGGAAGTTTGCGTCGAACAGCATCACGAACGCGACGGATGACCTCCATGTAGTAGTCTTTTGTAATGTTTTGATCCATGCGTGCGTACTCGTGACGTACAACCCTATGGGAGTCAAAAGAAACGGTCAACATAGCTTTGACATTGCTGCGCACCTGCCTCGCTTTTTTGGGCCTGAATGTCTCCACTGTGACGACTGCAGCTTGGTTTTCGAGTTGTCACCGAAATCCTGTTGAATCTTCTGAAGTGTTTCCGCCTAACGTTTTGCAAAATTTGATACAACACAGTTCACCATTTTCTCCGTTATTTCGTAGTGACTGAAACCCTGACGAGAGCTCACTACACTCAACACTGAAAGGCTGACTTCCAGCGACTGATGGGTGCTCACTACACTCAACACTGAAAGGCTGACTACTGTTAGTGACTGACGGGTGCTCACTACACTCAGCACTGAAAGGCTGACTGTCAGCGACTGACGGGTGCTCGCTACACTCAGCACTGAAAGGCTGACTGTCAGCGACAGACGGGTGCTCATTACACTCAACACAGAGGCGGACTGTCAGCGACTGACGGGTGCTCACTACACTCAACACAGAGGCGGACTGTCAGCGACTGACGGGTGCTCACTACACTCAACACAGAGGCGGACTGTCAGCGACTGACGGGTGCTCACTACACTCAGCACTGAAAGGCTGACTACTGTCAGCGACTGACAGGTGCTCACTACACTCAATACTGAAAGGCTGACTTCCAGCGACTGACGGGTGCTCACTACACTCAGCACTGAAAGGCTGACTGTCAGCGACTGACGGGTGCTTGCTACACTCAGCACTGAAAGGCTGACTGTCAGCGACTGACGGGTGCTTGCTACACTCAGCACTGAAAGGCTGACTGTCAGCGACTGACGGGTGCTCGCTACACTCAGCACTGAAAGGCTGACTGTCAGCGACTGACGGGTGATCACTACACTCAGCACTGAAAGGCTGACTGTCAGCGACTGACGGGTGCTCACTACACTCAGCACTGAAAGGCTGAGAAACAAGATGGAGAGACACCGGGGCCCACAGAAGGATTAATATATTTTCATACATTTAGCAGGCGAACAGCATACAAGATGTGCTGGTGTATTATTAAAGTAAGAATTCGAAAAATACATAATTGGATACTGGATACACAACGATCGAATGATGATACTGAAAATCAGAGCCAGACATTTAATATGTCAATTTAAAAACGTATGCACCAACCTCAGATTACAGCGAAGAGCAATTTGATAAATATTATGAAGGCGTGATGCAGTTACTTAACACAGTGGCTTCAACATATATACTAATTGTTATAGGCGACACGAATGATAAGGTAGGAAAAGGGGAATATAAAAACATCGTGAGAAAATATGGAATTGTAACAAAGAATGAAAGAGGAGAAAGATTGATTCAATTCTGCGATTACAACAAACTTAGTATTTGTAATATTTTATTTTAACATCATATTAGAAAATTATATACATGGAAAAGCTCAGGTGATAGGACAAGATATCAAATTGATTTTATTATGATCAGACACAGATTTATAAATATTGTCAAAAACACCAAGACATACCTAAGAGCAAACATCAATTCAGACCACAATCCAGTTTGTATGAAAGTGCATATGCAACTGAAAATCACGGAGTTTAGAGGGACAAATACACTTAATAAAGACAGGTCAACGCTAAAGCTACCATATATACGGCAAAACTACCAGGTAGCAGTAAAGAAGGTGTATGAAAACTTACAACCAGAGGACAATGAAGGAAACACAGAGAGGAGAATAAGTACTAAATGGGAACGTATAAAAACTAGTATCCAAGTAGCAACTAAATCATTACCAGATAAAGAACTTGGGAAAAAAATGACTTCTTAACTAAAATGGCAGATAGAAAGAAGGCTAAAAACACTCCTGCATATTAATCACTACACAAAGAGATACATACAATATACAGACTGGCCAAAGAACAGTGGTTGGAAGAAAAATGCAAGGTAATAGAAGATATGGGACTAAAACGCAATACCAGAGAAATGCATATGTAAATTTAAAAAAACATCAAACAAGACACAGGTAACCCAGAGAGGGTGATGCATCCCTGATCAGAATGGTGTCATTTTGATGGATGAGAATGACATATCGAACAGATGGGCGGAATATACAAGGTAGCTTTTTGAGGACAGTCGCGGATACAAACCCTCAACATATGATAATGAAGGATCCAGCATCCTAAGATCAGAGGTTGTAAATGTGATACACACTATGAGAAAAGGGAAAGAAACAGGGCCGAACTCTATAAACATAGAAATGAAAGAGGTCCTAGACGAATTTGATATAGATATACTTACTGATTTTTGCAATGACATATACAATACTGGATGCACACCAACGGACCTGAAAACATCTACGTTTATAACACTTCCGAAAAAAAACCTCATGCAACATATTGTTGAAACTTTAGAACAATAAATCTAATGAGTCACACAATTAAAATACTACTCCAGATCATACAAGGGAGAATAAAAAGGTAAAATAGAGAGGGAAGTTTCAGAAAAACAATTTGGTTTTCGAAAGTTTAATGGAGCAAGGGAAGTAATTTTCTGTTTGCGAACGCTGACAGAAAAATATATATAAATACATAATGACGTTTATATTTGCTTTATAGACTTCCAGAAGGCTTTTGAGAGAGAGTCCAAAATGAAAAATTAATTAAATGTCTCCAAGAAATAGGTATAGATGGTAAATTCATAATACTGCCCCATAATCTGTACTGAGAACAAACTGCTACAGTAAAATCAGAAAAGTGATGCTCTCCAAGTATAGATGTAAAAAAAACGAGGAGTGAGACGGGGATGTCTATTATCATCTTGTTGTGTGTGTGTGTGTGTGTGTGTGTGTATATATATATATATATATATATATATATATATATATATATATATATATATATAGAACATCGGAGGAGTTTGGATTAGACATAAACATAAAGAAAACAAAACTATGATAATTGGGACAAGTGACAAGAAACCATGTATGCAGATAAAAATAAAAGATCAACTACTTGAACAGAATACAGAGTTTCTCCTATCTAGGTCACATAATAACAGAAGAAGGCAGCTGTGAAAATAAAACAAAAAAAATAGGCATGGCCAACATGCGACACATACTGACATCCAAACAGATACATCAGAATTTGAAAATGAGAATTGTCAGGTGTTATGTATACTCGTCACTATTTTATGGCGCGGAAACATGGACAATAAATAACGAGTTGGAATAGAGTATTGAAGCCTTCGAAATGTGGGAATATAGAAGTTTGAGTCGCATTTCTTGGAAAGAGAAGAAAATAAATTTAGAAGTATTGGAAAAGTTTGGGGTGAAAAGAGAATTAATGACCGAAATCAGGGTTAAGACAGCTCCTCCTTGTTGAAGACCATACTAGAGGGCAGGGTTGAAGGCAGTCGTTGAAAGAGACAGACAATGCTTTAAGTGGGTAGAAAACATCAGGAGATGGACTGGAAAAAGCCTGTTAGATTGCACCATTGTACAGCAGCGTACAGAGCCTTGGGTCGACTGCTGCCTTCGTTAGAGTCATTGAAGTTGAGGTCTGACGATGAAGGAGGAAGAAGAAGAAGATTACACCATTACGGCCAGTAGTCGCCTACACACCAGCCCTCATAGCCTCCCAGGCACCAGGCCGTGCAAAAATTCACGTGGCTGTGTTACCTGCCCTCATGTCATCCTTTCTCGCTCCATTACCTTCCCTAAGGCTGAATTCTTCATCAAAAGAGGGGTTCACATGCAAATCTCGTAACCTCATCTATTCCATCATCTGCCGCCAGTGTGGTATGACTTACATTGGGGAAACTGGTATGGAACTACGGGAGCGTTTCCGCCAACACCTCAACGACATCCGCAACCGCACTGGTTCCCTAATTGCCAGCCACTTCAATGGTCCTGAGCACCGGGGTATGGATGACGTCAGTGTCACTGGTCTAGTTTCGTGCTTCTCTGACGATCGTCATCGATTCGCCCTTGAGAACAGACTTATCTCGAGTATGGGCTGTCTCCAACCACATGGTATTAATATCTTCCATACTTTTTCTTAAACCCTCACACTGGTTCCCATCTATTTGTCTTCCTTCCCCCCCCCCGCCTCCCCCATTCTTCCATCAGTTCTCTTCCCCCCCCCCCTCTCGTATATCAATATCACGCCCTCCCGGCTTATATTGCCTTCTCATTGTTCTCCTATCTGGACCACTATTTGGCCACGCTTGGCTTATCAGGCATATTCCGCCACTTTTTGTTTGACCGCTCCCATTTCAGTTTCTATCGAGTACTTGGCATAACCGGTCGCTTAGACAGAAAGCGTCTCCTACCTGAAACAGATGAGTTGACCCCTTTTTTTCTTATATGTTGATTTGTTAGTTCAGTGTTGTTGTCCCTGATGAAGGCCTATTGGTCGTAACGTAGGTTTTGTTTGTGTTCTCGTCTCGGTGCGGTATCTGACCATACCCATTTTTAAATTTTGATTAAGCTCAACTTTAATCAACTTTTACTAGTTTTTTTTTCATGTTTTTTTCCCGGCAAAAGATAGAGTAAACTGGAGATCCATTGCGGCCGACCTTCGATTCGGAGATGACACCTAAACTGAACTGAACTCTGACTAACATGTCCGATCAGTGTGTTTTACCTAACTCTAACTAACATGCCTGACCAGTATGTTTTATTTAACTCCGACTAACATGTCCGATCGGTATGTTTTACTTGACTGTCAAACATGTCTGATCAGTATGTTTCACATAACTCTGGCTAACATGTCTGATCATAATGTTTCACCAAACTGACTAAGATGTCAGATCAGAATGTTTTACCTAACTGACTAACATGTATGACCAGTTTGTTTTACCTAACGCTGACTAACATGTCTGATCAGTATGTTTTACCTGACTTTGACTAACAGGTCTGACCAGTGTGTTTTACCTGACTGACTAACATGTCTGACCAGTATGTTTTACCTGACTGACTAACATGTCTAACCAGTGTGTCTTACCTGACTGACTAACATGTCTGACCAGTATGTTTTACCTGACCTTGACTAACATGTCTGACTAGTATGTTTTACCTGACTATGACAAACATGTCTGACTAGTATGTTTTACCTGACCCTGACAAACATGTATATTATATGTATAGTGTACAATTTCAAGAGTATGGTATGTGTAAAAATATAACAGAATGCCTAACAGTATGCGAAAGGGAACAGTCCCGGCAACACCAAAAAAGACAAGGCCATATTTCACAATATCCAGTAGAGAACGTAGACAATCGTAAGAGACACAAATAAAGTGGCGACAGACAGACAGAAGTTTAAAAATGCAATTTACGATTATTCCATGCAATGGGAAAGAAGAAGATATGAAATGACAGTTTCTACATCATATATCATATTGGGAGTATTGTAATGACACCGGAGACTAAACCGATGGCTCAAAAATAAACTAGATTAAAAAGCAGTTTATCGTATGAAGAGTAAAGGTAGCCGCATAGTTAAGGTTGCTGTTGGGGATACAATGTTTACGATTTACTAGTCCTTGTTTGTTTATGTAGGGAGAATATGTTTTCCTTTCTGTGTTTCCTTCCACAACAGTAAGTCATGTATCCATTTACAAATGTGTCGAGTGGAACGTGTCAATAAAGGGGATCGAACGCAGCACCTTTGAGATGAGAAGCGAGCACTCTACCACTAGGCGTATCAGATATATGAACATTAAATATACTTCTCTAGCTTAAGTCCTCCGACTTGAGAATAGAGGATTTATACGGTTGAGGATTGAAGTCATATTTATACGGTTGAGGTATGAAGGCCAAATTTTCCTCCGAACGGCTTCCTTCCTTCCTTCCTGCCTGCCTGCCTCCTTCCTTCCTTCCTTTCTTTCTTTCTTCTTCTTCTTTTTCTTCTTCTTCTTCTTCGAACGCTGGATACAGCGATATACGTTGCACTGTGTTACTTGTTAAGCCTGTGGCCCAGTGCATCCGATTTCAACAGGCGTTTATGTAGGGATGCCCTCCTTAGCCTTTGGCTGTCCCCAGCCTATCTGCAAGGCAGCATTTGTTTTTGATCAGAGTTGTCTCTCTTAGGGAAGTTGTCTTGCAGGACTATCGAGTCTTCCCCACTCGTATCTATAGGGTGTGGCAATGGTAGGGTATGATGGACTTTGTACTAGTTTGTACTATCCCAGAAGAGAGGCAGTCCAGTGTGTCTGTGTCCCAGGATCGTCACGTCCTGCCAGAAACGTAGCATGTGCATGTGAGTGAGGTATCTCTTTGCTCCCTTTATTTTCTCGGCTCATCTGCAGTGATGGCACGCCTAGCATTCCCCGCCACCTGGGAGGTTGTCACAATAGGGCATAGGTGCAATGTCCGCTGGACTGCAACTCTTTTGCATCCATTGGGATGACTGATAGCAGACAGAGGTAAAGAGCGAGGCAGGAGTGCCTTTAACCAGGGGACACGCCTGGCAATGGCACTGAGATGTTGTTTGCCTGGTGTGCGGACATATCTCATGATCAAGGGTTGAGTCTCAACAGTTCGCAGGGAGGTGGCTGCTCTACTGCTTACGACACTCCGACAGAGAACTAAGTCTTCTACTAGTGGTTTCACGCCTCATCGCCGTATGGGGTGAATATCGAGCAGCTTCCCGTCCGCTTTGATCAGCGGACGGCATATACCTATTTCTGCGGCTCGACCAGGGTCGGGCTGAGACGCGAGCCCCAGATCCCAACCATATCGTTGCCTCCCATCGCAGTGGTGCTGAGATTTTGGGAGGGATTCCGGCTTAGAGGCGTTCGGCCGTAATCCCTCACATGGTAGCCTCGCGCCATTGGCTTATCAGCCTAGCACGTGGACCAAATGTCTGCGACTCCTGGCTACTTGTCCAAGTACAAAAGAATTGGCAGAATTACAGTACTGCAAAACTGCCATAGTGAAATAGACACACAACAGCACATTGCAAACAGATACACACATGCATCCATATACTGGTCAATACGTTCTGATAAATTACTTAAAAGACTACTGTCTGGGACTAGAAGAGCCGTGCCTTCGCAAGTAGAATCCAAAAAGGCAAATCTTTATAAAAACAAAAAAGTTCGCATGCCACAACAGTGACATTTTACAATTATACTGGGAAAATAAACTGAATGCAAATATACGGAACGATAAGATAAAAGTATCTGACACATTTCAACACCAGGACAAGTAAAGGCGGTAGGCTTTTGATGTAGAGATAACAAGTGATATGATCTGACTAATACTGATTAGTTCAACTTAGATTATTGTTTTGTGTGGTTTTTATCATGTGTTGCCAGATTATTTATATTGGTAATCATATGCGGAAAATGGGGCAGAAGTTGGAACACAGGGAATGAGCTTACATCATATTCCTTCTATCTTTCTTTGACGATCGCACTGAAAGGTGTCACCGTTTACAATCTGCGCATTTTGGCCCAATGCATTCGATTTAACTTAACGTCTTTATACTAGTTTAAGTCTCTGCAAAGTCTGTATTTTTAAACTTCTGTCTGTCTGTCGCCACTTTCTTTGTGTCTCATAGTATCCTCTTGTACCAAAGTGCCACAGCGGAAGCATTTCAGGAAGGCCTCTTTGGGAATGGAGTACATCTGAGTCGTCGCAATCCGTGTGATGTCTTCTCGTGACTCAAATTCGGGTCTTTTGTGGCGGAGTTTTCATCTGAGGGAACAGCCAAAATCGCAAGGAGCCATGTCTGGGATAATAGGGAGCTTGACGAATCAAAGGAATGTTGAGTTTGGCCAGTAAATTATAAACCTGATACGAAGAAAGAGTGGGTGCGCTGTCATGGTGGAGCTGCCAAATTCTTGTTATCCACAGGTCCGGTCAATTGCGTCAAACAGTATCACGAAAGCGACGGATGACCTCCAGGCAGTACTCTTTGGTAATGTTTTGACCTTGTGGCGCGTACTCGGGATGCACAACCTAACGATAGTCAAAGAAAGCGGTCAACGTGACTTTGACATTGCGTTATTTCCTGGTGAATGAAAATCCAACGGGTGCTCAGTACACTCAGTACTGAAAGACTGACTGCAAGCGACTGACGCAATCTGCGGGCGGAAAGAAAATTCACCCATCCGCATTAATGTCCCCTATACCTCTATACTGAAGGACCACACTCATTCGCCATTTGTTTTCATGGAAAAAAAAAAAGTTAAGAACGGATACTTTTCGAACACACCTCATATAACTTCTCGATTACTCAACTACCATTACTTGCCTTTTTTCTGCAACATAAATCTCAACTTTTCTCTTAATAACTACATTATAAACAGATAAATATTTCTCTACCTTATCTGACATGCATACTCAACTTTCATTTTCCTAGTGTTATTAATTTTAAAATTCTGACCTTGCTCGTTTGTGGAAGCAATCTGTGAGAGAAGTGCTCGTGGAATTGGTAGAGATGCAGTGAAAAGGAGCCCAACTACTGCAGCTGAAACGCATAACAACAGCGTCATATATAGGAACAACAAAAACATATATATATGATGTAGTAGATGAGTCGCAGCGATTAGTCGCTATATGATAAACAACACAATCAATAGAATTGAGAGTACAGTATGAAAAGGTTATACCCAATAAACGAGAGTGATACGTAAATACGATTTTCTACACAAAATATTACGAAAAAAGTGGCTGTACAACTGTATAATTGGCGCACAAGTTCTGTGGATCCTATTTCTTTTTCTTCTGCTACGTTCGTTCTGAAATAAAAAGCAACAACACTTGTGACGTTGTGTAGTCTTGTAAAGTGAGGCTGTGATAGCTAGTCCTTCAGATAAACACATCCGATTTCAGCCCGCCACATCCGATTTGAGCCCGCCACATCCGATTTGAGCCCGCCACATCCGATTTGAGCCGGCCACATCCGATTTCAACCGGCCACATCCGATTTCAGCACGCCACATCCGATTTGAGCCGGCCACATCCGATTTCAGCCCGCCACATCCGATTTACAAGCAGATGGAGAGGCAGTGGTGAAAGGCCTGACACACATCTGTAACAAAAAATGGGCGACAGGAAACTGGCCGGACTTATGGACGAAATCTATAGTTATACCGCTACATAAGTCTGGAAACCTAAAGCTGTGCCAAAATTACAGAACAATAAGCCTCATTAGCCACCCTAGCAAGGTCATGCTTAAATTAATCCTTGACAGATTGAAACCCCAAGCAGAGAACATTATTGCCGAGAAGCAAGCAGGGTTCAGACAGGGAAGAAGCACTACAGAACAGATATTTAATTTAAGGCTGCTGAGCGAGAAATATCTAGAACAGCAGCAAACACTGTATCATGTGTTTGTGGATTTTAAGAAGGCGTTTGATAGGGTATGGCATAAAGCGCTTTGGGCAACCATGAGGATGTATAATATCAACGGAAATATTATAACGGTCCTTGAACACCTGTATAACAAGGCGTCTAGTGCAGTTCTTGTGAATGGGAGGCGAGGAGACTGGTTTCGCACATCAGTTGGTGTGAGACACGGGTGTACACTCTCTCCAACTCTTTTCAATATATTCCTTGAAGGAATTATGAGTGAGACACTTGGAGGTCACGTTGGTACTGTCAACATAGGGGGCCGAACGATTACTAACCTTCGTTTTGCAGATGATATCGACGGGTTAGCGGGTTCAGAAGCAGAACTCCAGGAATGGGTCAGAAGGCTCGATGAAACAGCTCTTGACTATGGTATGGAGATAAACGCTGGAAAGACAAAACTAATGACAAACAACGCTATGGGCTTCAACAGCAAGATAAAAACAAACGGTCAAGAACTCGAAGTAGTTGACCGTTTTAAATATCTTGGGTCGATTGTCAGTGATGAAGGATCAAAATGTGAAGTATTGGCCAGAATAGCACAGACAATAGAGCGCTTGCACGGCTTAACAAAATCTGGCAAGATAAACGGTTAGCACTACGCACGAAAATCAGATTAATGCGTACACTGGTCCTGTCAATATTTCTCTATGCGTGTGAGACATGGACAGTTACAGCTCGCCCAGTGAACGGAAATTCTCTGTAATACTAGATCTGATATTTTAGGAAAACAATCCGATGTTATATTTTATTACTATTTGTTTGAAGCTTGAGATGGCATGGAGTACGCTCCTGAAGTCTGATGACCGTTTTCTGTGTAGTATGGTCGCAACAACATTCTTAGAACACACGCGAACACGTGGAGATTTCCAAGAAATGAAAGATCGAATATTCCATTTTACAACTTTAATATAGACAACCTGGTGTAATAGTCAACTGACAAGATAGCGGTTCCTGACTGCGACTATAAAAATAGTGAATGAAATACTAGGTTCGTTCCCCCGCATTTTCCAGAGGTCATAGTATTTTAGGATAAGATATGGGTTTGAGAATATTATGAGGGTCAGTCTTCAAGTAACATGAATTTAATTATAGATAGCATGGAAGAGGAGCGCACAACGGAAAATCGTATTTCAGTACACAAACTTGCTCTTTAACAATACCTTCAACGAAGGATACAGGCCTTGGAGATGAGATGTTTCCGAAGACTTTTAAACGTCACGTACAAAGATCGAGTTACAAACGAGGAAATCCGAAATAGAATTACGACGGCAATAGGGCCTTTCGAAGATCTCTTGGCAACAGTCAAAAGAAGGAAACTCACTTGGTACGGTCACATATCGAGATCAAATGGTCTTGCAAACACAATCCTCCACGGGAAGGTGCATGGCAGACGACGAAGAGGCCGGCCCAAAAAGAGATGGGAAGACAACATAAAAGAATGGACCAGTCTCCGACCAGAAGAGTCACAGGCAGCGGCTTCTGACAGAGATGGATGGCGTGGAGTTGTGAGGATGTCTTCATGTGTGCCCCAACGACCTTACCGGTTACGGGATGACCTGACCTGACATCCGATTTCAACCGGCCACATCCGATTTCAGCACGCCACATCCGATTTGAGCCGGCCACATCCGATTTCAACCGGCCACATCTGATTTTAGCCCGCAAGCCAGCCACATCCGATTTCAACCGGCCACATCTGATTTCAACCGGCCACATCCGATTTCAGCACGGCACATCCGATTTCAGCACGGCACATCCGATTTCAGCTCGATACATCCGATTTCAGCCCGATTAATCCGATTTCAGCCCGATACATCCGATTTCAGCCCGATACATCCGATTTAAGCCAGCCACATCCGATTTCAGCCAGCCACATCCGATTTCAGCCAGCCACATCCGATTTCAGCTTGCCACATCCGATTTCAGCTTGCCACATCCGATTTCAGCAAGCCACATCCGATTTAAGCCAGCCACATCCGATTTAAGCCAGCCACATCCGATTTCAGCCCGCCACATCCGATTTCTTCTTCTTCGTACGCAGTCAGACAGTAACCATTATTTTTTCGAAAAAAGCGGCGGTCATCCTGAGGCTGTCGCCACTGCCATAGAGCTTGTCTTGCAGTTCCACTGGTGATGGCCACATCTGCTCTCTCTGATCCTCGTATGTCGGGCAGTTCTGCAGCAGATGTTAAGCGGTCATTTTACCAGTACCGCACGGGCATTCGTCGGTACACCCTATCTTTAATTTGTTGAATAGGTGGTACCTCAGTCTATTGTGGCCAGTGCGAAGTCTGAAGACAACGACCTGCTCTCTTCGGTTCAACTGGTAATAGGCATCGTTTTTGGTGTAACCAGTATGTTCGGTTTCCCATTTGGTCATGTATCTGGCTTTGATAAGCCGTTTTGACTCTTCGTACGTCGTACTAGTATCTGTTTGTGGTAGTCTTGCGCCTTCTTTGGCCAGTCTGTCTGCCTCCTCGTTGCCTTGGATGTTGCAGTGTGATGGGACCCACTGTACCACTACCCTTTTTGGTGCGGACTGCTGGCACAGTTTGCAGAGTGCTGCTCTTAAGTCATTAAGCTCAGTGTTTTCTGGCTTTTTAGCGCTGTGACTACGGCGAGAACATCTGTAAGCAGGACTATATGGCTTTCATTTTCACTGTGTGTCACCATTTCTTCCACTGCCACCCTCAGTGCCTCTGCCTCCGCTCTGAAATTGCTTGTGTACTTACCAGTAGCAAATGACAGTGTTATTTTTCTGCCATTTGGTAGGTTCAGGAATGCTCATGCCCCTCCGTTCTGTGTAGCATTTGTTACAGAACCGTCGGTGTATGCATGGGTCCAGTCCATGCTTGGGTAGCTTTTCGTTATGAAGCTTAGGGTAGTATCTCTCCTTTCTTTTTCGGTCTGCCAGTTTTTGTTTCCAATACCTGGTATATTTTCTACCACCTCTGGAAATATATCCTGCCTCCAGGTAGGTTTTCGTACAGTAGTGATGGGTTTTGGTGTTGTTAGTGCGTTTATGGGATCTTCGTGCATCTTTGCTTTGGCTATTTCTGCAAAGTTTCTCCGCTTTAGTTTCCCATTTCCCAAATTGTTTAGTCTCTGGTGCATTGGATGGTCGGTCAGTCTTCGGAGTTTCTCTGACTGCAGCTGGGCTCTGCAGTCTCTTCTATCGGTCATGGATTGCAGTTTTGTAGTCTTTTCAAGTTCTACAATTGGCGTTGACTTCATGCCACCTGTTATAATTCTCATGGCTTGGTTTTGAAGTTTGCTAACTTTATCGAAGTTCGCCTTCGCTGCTGTTGTCCATGCCGCAATGCCATACTCGAGAACTGGTCTCACTCTTCCAGTGTACAGTTTTTTTAGTATGCCTTCGTCTGCTCCCCAGCTTGTGCCAGCAAGTTTCCTCATGATTGGCATTCTTTCCCTGGCTTTCATTCGGTTTCTCTCATTCGGACTTTTCCATGTCATGCGCCGATCAAATGTGACTCCCAGATAGGTTGGGTTGTCGTTTGGCTGCAGGAATTTGCCATTTAGACTTAATTTGGTATTTTGGGGTTTTATTGAAAGCGAGAATATTGTGCATGTGGGTTTCTCCTCGTTTTTTTTGACCAGCCATGAGTTCGCCCACTCTTCCAGCGGTGTTAGGGCCGTCTGCATCCGATTTCTTGCTATGGTGAGATTCTTTTCAGAGGTCGACATAGCCAGATCGTCTGCAAACATTGAGCTATGGACTCTTCTTGGTATATTCTCTGTAATATCGTTTATATATATCAGGAAGAGTGTGGGTGACAGTACTCCCCTTTGGGGTACTCCCTGCTCGAGTGTCACCTTTTTGCTCATCTGCTCTTGTACTTGGACTCTGGCCGTTCTTTGTTGATCCACTTGTACATTTTCCCACAAACATCACTTCTTCTTAGCTTGACTCTGAGTCCGTCTTTCCAGACTTTGTCAAATGCCTTTTCCAGATCCACCCAAACAGCTACTGTGTGTTTCTGTGCCTGGTAGGCATCTTCTATCTCCTGGGCTATGAGGATGACCTGGTCCTCAGTGGATCTGTGCTGTCTAAAGCCGGCTTGCTGTGGAATTAGTATTCGTTTTTCTTCCAGATGCCACATCAGTCTGGTGTTTATCATCCGTTCCATCAGCTTGCCGACACAGCTCAGTAGGCTGATGGGCCTGTATCCATTTGGATCTGTTTTGTCCTTTCCTGTTTTTGGTACTGGTACCAGTATTGCATCTTTCCATGCCTGGGGTACAATTCCCCTTTTCCAGCTTTGGTTCAGGACCGATAGCAGTTTCCTCTTCGCTGTTTGGCCCAGCCCCATCAGCATTTCGTTTGTTATCCCGTCTTTTCCGGGAGATTTCCTTTTCTTTAATGTTCTCATAGCCTCTTCCATTTCGCGCATTGTTAATTTGGCCATCATGTGTTCTTCAGGTGCCGTATTCATGTTGTCGTGCCCCTTTAGCTCTTCGCTAATGTCAGTATGCTTTTATGCAGGGACCTCGATGTGGTTTGCTCTGGCATAGTGATCGACAAAGGCGTTTGCGGCTTTCTTACCTGTGATCAAGTTCTCGCCCTGCTTGATGGTAATTTGTTTATTTGACGGGGTTTCGTCGTTCATGGCTCTGACTAGCTTCCATAGCTTGTTCCCGTCTTTGTCCAGGTTTAGGCTTTCCGTTTTATTTTTCCAGCTTTCTCTTGCTGTTTGCTTAAGAGTGCGTTTGTATTTCGACGTGGCGGCTTTGAGGGCGATGTTTGCCTCCATGGATTGTTCTCGCTCTGCCATGTTCCTAGCATTTGTTACTGCATCTTCCGCTTGCTGCAACTCATCATTCCAGTAGGGCTTATAGTTTTTCCTAGCTCCTCTTGTGATGGTTTCAGTGGCGGCTTGCATTATTGCCTTGCTTAGGCTTTCCACCATGCGCTTCATTTTGTTGTTTCGTGTGTTGATGGTTTCACACAGCCCATCTGTCAGGATTGCAAATCTGTCCCAGTCGGCTCGTTTGTAATTCCAACGTGGGAGCGGTTTTGTTTCCTGTGGGCCTACTTCCATGTCAATGGTTAGCCTGATCGGCCTGTGGTCGCTACCTGCCAGTTGATTTAGCACCTGGCGGTCTATTTTATGGTGTATGTCCTGTGTGGAGAAGGCCAAATCTGGAGTCGAGGTGGTATGCCATGTTCTTGAATAGAAGCTATGGCTATCCTCCGGCCTATTGATTAGGGAGAGATTTGCATCTATCTCCCAATCTTCCACTTCGTCACCTCTGCTGTCTGTGTCAGAGTATCCCCATCTCTCCGAGTGGCTGTTGAAATCTCCAAATACTATGCAGTTGGAGTCTCTGACCTCCATACTCGAGAGCGATAGGTCTCTATTTGGTGGACATCCGATTTCAGCCCGATACATCCGATTTCAGTACGGTATTTTTGCTGCCGGGTTTGCCTTCCCTATTCGATTCCTAATTTCTAATCCAGGCTACACTGTTTGAGTCTGTTTCAAAGACCGCGACCCAAAGACAGAATAGGGTCTTGGTCAGTTATCAGTCATTGCCCCCGAAGCAAGCAGCCATCTATTAGTTGCTGGCTGATATCGGTCCATTCACTGCTGCATGCTCAGCTCAAACGTCTACAAAAGGCATTGAATTCCTATAGGAAAAAAAAAGTATTCTGTTCACGTGCTTAGCCACTCATGCATCACGTCGTTTGGCATGTGGAGTCAGCTGCCACGACACCCAACTAGCAGACACTTTGTCTAACTGTAGAACCTCGCCACTTAACGGCATAAGTGGAAAGAAAACTAACTAAATATATTTAAATTTCTATGATTTCACAATTATTTTATAAACAGTACATTGATTTCCCAATTCCCATCAGATATTTAGCAACAACACGAACATTAAGAGCGTCTGAATAATGTAATGGTAGAGCAATCGCCTTGCACGGGGAATGCACGGAGTTCAGCTTGCGCAACCGCAACTCTCCAGTCAACCCAGCTGTAAATAAGTACATGACCTACTGCGAGTGACGAAAAAAGTTTCGAGTAAGGGAACTGACAATCCCACCTCACACCGAATTCCCGACTAGCGGATAAGTCTTATTTTGTTATCTTACGAACCTGAAAAGTAAATTAGTATTCACACCTGAAAGCGTTATACCACGGGCATTAGGAACAAGGTTACATTGTAATCATGACCAGCATCTATACTAATGTCTACTTACACAGGTACATTAGTAAAGTAGAGCTAGCTAAGCCTTCGAGTATGAATCCAGCGGCACTGCTAATTCCACAGATCATGCCCGTTAACTCAAGAGACAGGCGTTTTTTACAGACTTTGAGTAGAATTACAGCAGCCACTGACATAACAACCTATGTGAGAAAAGCAGTTAGAAATACAATGTCGTTTTACGTATTTTAAAAATAAATGTGTATGCGATTTGTTAAGGTTTGGTCAGGGAAAGTAGCGAGAGATGTAACTGGTCGCCCCACAACAAATAAGTTGATAACTCGTACTCATAATTCTCTACTAACTCGTCATGTCTGACGGCATCCTCTGAGATGGGACCACCTTCACATATACTCTCATTGAATAGATAAAGATCATCTGAAATATCACTACCTTTACATATACTCTTTTTAAATAGATTCAAATCACTTGAAATATTCCTACCTTCACATATACTCTCATTGAATAGGTTCAGAGCATCTGAAATATCACTAACTTCACGTATACATCCGATAAATGTATTTAGAACATCAATGAATAACTAGCTACCTTCGCATATACTATAATTTAAAAGATTAAAATCATGTGAAATATAACTACCTGCACATATACTCGGATTAAATATATTTAGAGCATCTAAAATATCACTACCTTCATGCACACTCTCATTGAATAGATTTCGAGCTTCTGAATTATCACTACCTTCACATATACTCTCATTGAATAGATTCAGAGCATTTGAAATGTCATTACCTTCACATATACCCTCAATAAATTTATTCACATCATCAATGAATAACTACCTTTACATTTCTCTAAATAAATAGATTGAGATCATATGAAATGTAACTACATTCACATACTGCCGGAGTCAATAGATTTAGATCATCTTAAATGTAACTACATTCACATACTCTCTGAGTCAATAGATTCAGATCATCTTAAATGTAACTACATGCATATACTCCCTGAGTCAATAGATTCAGATCATCTTAAATATAAATACATTCACATGTACACTAAATAGATTCAAATTATCCTAAATGTCACTACCGCTGTGTTCTGTTGATAATTGCTCTATCTTATTGATCCAAAACTGTGCATCTATTTTTGCGCTACGAATATCCATGGTCATACTAATGGCTTCCTTTTGACTTTCACCACTAACAGTTATGGAACTTTATAATCTGCATGCTCATCCGGCGGTAAAGTTATGAATATATTGCTGTTTCTACAACCATGAGGGATTCCGTGGCGAAGTGGTTAAGCAGTCGGCCTCGTGATCAGATGGTGTGGGTTCGATTCCAGACTCCGCCGTGCTTGATGCGGAGTCCCCTGCCTCTCGAAGTCGCCCTCTAGTCGTCTTGCCCTTGACTTGCCACTGGGGTCGGGCGGTACGAGACGAGAGAGTGAGGATAAACAGTAGTGCAGTTAATCCTTACTAAAAATAGCGCTAGCAAAATAATTTATGCCATCATCGTCTGCGACGGACGGCGGCCATGACAACCATGACATTTGTTTATATACACCGGGTTGTCAGTCATGTCCCAACCATCAACTCAGTTTTAACTCCCCACACCCTTTAACATTTTGAGGATTTGGTGTAAATTTTTGTCCGAACACGCGCAGACCTGTCCAGCTTAATATAATCCTGCCAAAAGTGAAACTGCCTCTGGCATAGCTCTGAGGGTTTACTCAGGGCAGTCTGGTCGCCAAACCTCCGCACGATATGACATCAGTTTTAGCAGCTGTCAATATCGCTTTATGTTGTTAGCTATAAATGCATGTGGCCTACCAATCACTCATTGACCTAACCGTCGGCCCATGTTAGAAAGAAAATTACTGACTTCTGACCTCTATCATGAACACGCTCGGGATATGCAGAAAGCTAAAATAACCCGCCACTGAACGCCCGTCCCTTTTTAGGGCGCACACAAGAATAATCTTACTTACTGTGAGAATTCAGCAACAACTGCAACCTCTGACCTATACATTGAAATTGTCAACACCTGAAACCTACCACTCACCATTCTAACTGCGCCAAAAATGCCAATGTCAACTGAGCTCCAGCAAATCGGCTTGTTGAGCACAAACATGGTTTCTATGCTAGCTTTACCCACAGTGACGAAAATCAAAGTCAAGTGCGCTGCCAAACCCAAAATAAAATAGTATCTCTGAGACTTCCTGTCCCCTTTGACAAAGTAGAACCCGAATGTCTGAGGAGATTAAAACAAGGAATTAAATTACTTTTTAATTTACATACAAATCGAGATAACTATACGACATATTTTCAGCGCTTTTGTCCTTTAATACACTCTTTAGCTCATTACAACAATTAATTACTTTACTTACAAGTACAGTCGTCTTTAGAGCTTAATGCTTTTCTGTGATTTTAAAGGCTTACAAGTCGTGATTGAAACAAAAGAACTGCGATTCTTCTTCCATTCATTCTTCTTCGTGTTCTTTTTCTTCTTCTTCAACATCTTCGTATTCGGCGTTCGTTCTAAATAAGGAGTTCGGGACGATGTGTCGCAGTGTACAGCCTGGCTGTGCTATCTGCGCTTTTTGGCCCTGCACTTCAAACTTTCAGGTGGCTTTGTTGGGTACCGGGGTTGTCTCCCACTGCGATCCCTATCGTTGTAGTCAAACTACACTAGTGATCTCTGTTTCCAGGGACCCGGTATAGAGGCGCAATAGAATATGTGTTAGTTGTAGTTCGCTAGCCCTAGTGCAACCAGCCAGCTATGAGTTGCTGTCTGCTGTCAGCCGATTCACTGTGCAGCACATTCGGGCCATGTGTGTGGTTGAAAGTGCGGGCCATCGCCAAAACTAATATTTAACATTACATCATCATAAACATGTTCCAACATAAACCCAGAAAAGAAAACTCAGAATTACTACATAAATACATCCACAAAAATGGGTAGATGAAGTTCTCACACAGGATACAGAAGAATGGAACAACTACAGGAACAGGTGGAATCTTTCAGAAGGGTTGTAACAGAAACTACATCAACAACATAAGTGTTTCATCGGCTTCTGTAGAGCACATTGTCTTCGTTCGTTCGTTCGTGTCTACTAAAATGTATTTAAAGAATGCAATAGCCAGCAGAAACTTATTGGTGTCCTCATTGAGATTGTCCGGGAATTGGGACTGATAATGGCCGAATTTGATTCCACTGTTCGTCGTATGTTGGACATTTTTGTAGCAGATATTAAGCGGTCATCTTTAGTATTGCCGCAGCTTCTTCCTCTAGTTCGATCACATGATGATATGCTTTTAGCCTGGTGAGGTTCACGATTGAGACTGTGTTTCAGGTCTTCGCCGGTCTCCCACAGCTTTTCGAGCAAGGTCGTTCCAACGGTCTAGACTGCATTACGTTGGTCGGTATAAGTGGGGCAGTCTAGCAGGATATGTTCTGGTGTTTGCTTAGGTGCTCCACAAACGCCCGTGGCGGTATCTCTAAGACTGATTCCGTGTAGGTGGGGGTTGAGTCTTCAATGTCTGAATAGTTTTGTCTGTCCATTTCTGCCAAGTTTGTCTTTGCTGTAATTTTCTAGCTTGTATTTTTTGTGTTGGTCTCTCAATTCCGTTCTCATGGATCGTTTAATGAGTGTTTTTGCTTTTTTAAATAGCTCTATGAATGGCCAGTCTGTGTGCTTTCTCGTTTCCAAGGCTCGCCCAGTGAGCGGAAATTCTCTGTAATACTAGATCTGATATTTTAGGAAAACAATCCGATGTTATATTTTATTTCTATTTGTTTGAAGCTTGAGATGGCATGGAGTACGCTCCTGAAGTCTGATGACCGTTTTCTGTGTAGTATTGTCACAACAACATTCTTAGAACACACGCGAACACGTGGAGATTTCCAAGAAATGAAAGATCGAATATTCCATTTTTCAACTTTAATATAGACAACCTGGTGTAATAGTCAACTGACAAGATAGCGGTTCCTGACTGCGACTATAAAAATAGTGAATGAAATACTCGGTTCGTTCCCCCACATTTTCCAGAGGTCATAATATTTTAGGATAAGATATGGGTTTGAGAATATTATGAGGGTCAGTCTTCAAGTAACATGAATTTAATTATAGATAGCATGGAAGAGGAGCGCACAACGGAAAATCGTATTTCAGTACACAAACTGGCTCTTTAACAATACCCCATGGAGGGTCGTGATGATCGAGCAGAATGTGCATGCGCAATATCGAGTACAACATTGTCGCCCCACTGTGGACTTGCACTTTCGAAGATCAACGAAGTGTTATTCGTTTTTTGTCGTCAGAGGACGTGTAACCTTCTGACATCTACAGAAGACTGAAGGGTCAGTATATAGACAGTTGTTTGAGTCAGGGTAGAAAGATTTCAAATTAAAAAACAAAACGTCCTCGATGAACCGCGGAGTGGGACACCAGCGAGCGTGGTAACTGAGGCAGTAAAACAGCGCCATCATCGCTTCCGTCGGACAACTAACTAGTAAGAACAGTCCATGAACAATCTATTTAATGTACAGCTTATGTTTAAGTAAGTTTTGTACTTACTTTCTTAATGTGTGTCCCAATGTTCCAGGTAAATTTTTGCTTGTTTCGCAACGTCTCAGGTAGCAGAAATATGGTGATAAGAAGTGCGATGAACAATAGACAAGCACATATTAACACAGGCACAAAGAAGCCAACTGCTTCAATCAGGAAACCGACAGCAAGCTGGAAGAAAATAGCATGAATTTTTTAATTCTAAGTGTTTTTAAGTGCTAAATATTATTCGTTAGTGATTGTTTTTTTAAATAAGTGATTGGTGGGCTGTGGGCGATATAATTTGTTGGACATTTGACGAAATATGTTGGACATTTGACAAAATATGTTGGACATTTGGCGAAATATGTTGGACATTTGACAAAATATGTTGGACAACATGTTGTGAGTGAAATAAAGTGGATGGGGCACACATGCAAATTAAAATGGTGGATAGGATAATAATGTTTGGAATTCAGACGATTTAATATGGTGGATGGGATTATAAAGCATGAATACAGACGATGTTATATGGTGGATGGGATTTTTAAGGATGAAAAACGCTAAATGAAATGTGGATGATATATGATGAAGGAATGGAATAGATTAAATTCAGGCGACGATCTTATATGTTATTATAGTCACAGGTTTCGATAACTACATAAAATAAGCTTTACAGCCAGCGTTATGTTGACACGAATATCATTATATATATATATACTTACATAGACACACATGATAACTGTCCATCGTTGTCGATGACGACCGCCGACATCATCCATGTTGTATGTGATCTGTTTTGTTTTGTATCTGCACTGTCTGACATGTTTTGGTGTAGCGTTTGCTGGACATCATGCGGCTCATCAGTTCAATGCGGGCATGGACTGTTCTAGTACATGGTTTGCACACTTCTTCTGCAAACACATTTCACGTGTCTTCTGCTGTCGGTCAGAGTGGTTTCGCTGCTCTTTCCTTGCGGATCAGACGTTTGGTTTGCTATGTCTGCTATGTCTATTGCAAACTGTGACTTTCTGTCTCATCAACGCCCACGTTTAGTGCATTTAACTTAACTTAAGGTCTTTGCACTGGTTAAGAAGACTCTGCATATTTCTCCAGACCGATCTGTTTTTCGCAATGCTCTTCCAGTTGTCTTCATCAATGTGACAGCATCTCAGAGTTTCCTTCCGTCTGCCCTTAAATCCCTTTTTTTGGGCGATTTTTTCTTCGACAGCTCTCCCTAAGTTCACAATACAGACGCGTTTTCGGCAGTCTTGTGTCTGGCATCCGCACAAGTTGCCCAGCCTATCTCAGCTGTGCCACCTGCAGCGATGCATGGATGCTTGGTTTATCTGCTCTTTCCTGGACTTCTGTGTCAGGGACGTGGTCCTGCCAGCGGATGCGGAGTATGTGTCTCATACTGGTTGTGTGGAAATGGTTAAATCGTTTTGCCTGTCTCGCATATAGCGTCAAACTCTCGCATGCGTGTAAAAGGGATGGGAGGCTAGCAGCTTTGTAGACCTTGAACTTTGTATTGGCGCTAATGCCCTGGCACTTCCATTCTGTCGCGCGCATTCTACCGAAGGTTGAACTGGCTTTCATTAATCTACCTGCCACCTCGTCGTCTAGATTACAGCGTACTACCCAGGTAGGTGAACTTGCACATATCTTTCAGGATCTGTCCATTGACTTTTATTTGTGGCTGTGTGTATCCTTTACCAGGAGTTGGTTGGTGCATAACTTTCGTTTATTTAGCATTTATGACCTTTCCAAAGTTGTTGCATGCAGCAGAGAACTGATCCATGTCCTCCTGCATTTCCTGCTCTCAGTTGCTATTCACAGCTCAGTCGTCAGCAAATAGAAATTCGTGGATCAAGTCGCCTGTCACTCTGGTTCCACCCCCCCCCCCCCCCCCATTCTGCGAGCATAGACGAGCCTGCCGTCTATGCGATATATGATGGGTACGCAGGATGTGGCTGTTCTAAAAAAATCCGACATCGTGGCTGAGAACATCATGCTAAACAGGATTGGAGCGAGCACACAACCTTTCTTTACACCGTGTGTCACGTCAAACGTTCTGGAATTCTCTCTGTGTTCCAGTACACCAGCACGCATGCCTTCGTGGAGTCGTTTCACAATGGTCATAAACTTGGTGGGGCAGCTGAGCTTTGACATGACCATCCACAATCCACCTCTGCTTACCGTGTCGAATGCCTTAGTGAAGTCAATAAACGCAGTGTACAGGTCTATGCTCCTGCATATCTTCTGCATCTGTCGCGCAGGGAAGATTATGTCTACAGTTCACCGTCCGGTTCTGAAGCCACACTGACTCTCTGGAAGGTGTTGGCCATGTTCAAGAGGCTTGATTGGCCGATTTAATAAGAGGCGTGATATAATTTTCCTGGTGAAGGTAGAAGGGATATTCCACTGTGATTTTCACAAATCTGCTGGTTTTCTTTCCTCATATGTGAATTATTGAAGTATCTATAAATTCATGTGGGATTATTCCCTCAGCCCACATGACGCTGATTAATTCAGTGATCTTGCTAGTAACGCACGGGCCAGCTGTCTTTAGATCTCTGCTGGTATTTCATCCACGCCAGGTGCTTTTTCCATCAAAATTGCATTTACGGCTTTGTCCACCTCATCCTGGGTGATGATCTTCTTGTTTATAAGCAGATGTGGCATCCGCTGGGTGGCTTCTTCGCGTATGGCGGATGGGTGATTGAGAACATCACAGAAGTGTTTTGCCCATCTATCAAGTATCTGAGACTTATCTGTTAACAATATCCCGTTGCTATTGCGGATTGGGTGTCCACTACACGGTTGTGGTCCGAATAGAGTTTTCAGGGATTCAAAGAAACGTTTGGCATCATTGCATTTTGCAAACTGTTCTTCTTCTTCTGCATTCATTCTCAATCTACCGCTACCAAACCCTGAACAGAGCTTTGGAAGCAGCAGGATGTAGTCCGGAGAACGAAATGCGCTGTGTCGCTAGTTTACATCTTGACTGCGATATTTGCAACTTTCGGTCCGACACATTTGTCTTTGGCCTTCAAACTCTTCTATTCCTTCAGCCTTTGTGTTGAACCAGGTGTCATGTATTTGTCCCAGCCTTGACTGCAGTGCTAAACGAGCATTTGAGAATGGTTTTTGTTATATTGGTTAGGATTCTGTGTCTTTGATGGACCAAATGCGCATCATGGTTTATATCTATAATCTTCATCTTGATCATCACTTCCTCAGAGCAGCTGTGGATCCCAACTTCGTCTCCAGTGGACCCTGTCTTGGGCCAGTGCGTGGTAAGTACATTTCTAGAGGCATATCGGAAGTTACAACGTACAGCAAGGGAGTCTGACCAACACACTGGATGTCTTCCCCGCGGTCTCTTCTTACCTCGGGGATATCAAACTGCTGTCCCTGTGCTCAATCGACCATTGTTTCGTCACAATATGTGACCTGTCCATCTATGTTTTTCCTTGTCTGCGTGGATTACCGCATCCTTCACTAGGGACACTCGTCTTATCTCAGAATTGTGGTGACCTTGCATACGTTGGTTCCGGAGAGTGATTCCGACCAAGCGTCTTTCAAGGGAGACCTGGTTACCTCTCAATTTGTACTCTAGTAATTTTGTTAGTGTCCACGTCTGGGCACCGTAGCACATCGCAGGGAGTACAGTGGAATTAAAACGAGAGGTTCGTAGGTTTTCGACCTAAAAACCTAAAAAGTTTCGACCCATTTACGATTGGGGGGTACGAGATTCCAGAGTTACGATATGCAGATGACACAGTGATACTATCAAGAAGTGCGGAAGGGCTAGATCAGCTACTTTCAGCCGTTAATGGACATAGTAAAGATCAAAATCTGTTCATAAACATAAACAAAACAAAGATAATGACCACCGATAAAACACAATGTCAGCATACATTTACAGTGGGTGGTGAGGAAATAGATCAGGTTACACATTTTGAATATCTGGGCTCCAGAATCGACAAAAATGGTGACTGCTCGAAAGAAATCAGAAGAAGACTAGCTATGGCAATGCAGAGACTGAACAGCCTGAAGAAATTATGGCAGGGCACCAACAAAACGATAAAAGTAAAAGTCTTGAGAGCCTGTGTTTTTCCTGGGGCAGCTTATGGCTGTGAAGCATGGACGATTACCAAAACTTCTAGACAAAGAATCGAATCCTTCGAGTCAAAATGTTACAGAAAGATCCTCAGAATACACTGGACAGAGAAAAGAACAAATGTAGACATTCGGCAAGAGTTGAGCATAGAGGAGAACTGGTTTATCAATTCCATTTTGGCTAGAAAATGCAAATACTTTGGTCACATCAAGAGACACAGCGGTCTTGAGAGGACGGTGATGGAAGGTATGGTGCCAGGTAAAAGAGGAAGGGGTAGACCAAGAAGACGATGGCACCAAGATATCCAGGAGTGCCTGAGTATGACAGTGCCGGAAGCTGGAGTTTTGGCAAGGGAACGAGTTTCTTTCAGACAGACTGTGATGGGAGCGACGTTCTACAAAGGACATGCTACATGATGAAATGGTTCGTAGGTCTTAGTCATGACAGCCATCCAGGACCGTGTTAATAGACGAGAAGACTGCCCAACTCGCGCGGCGACGTCTTGTCATTTCAGGTTCCAGGTTATTCTCCATATTGAGAAGTCGTCCAAGATAAATGTACTCGTTGATATCCTCTTACCGCACATCGTCAAGCAAGACTGGATCACAAGTGGCGAAGCGATTGCGCAATACTTTGGTCTTCGATACATTCATCTCCAGAAATGTGGTAGTGCAGTTCGTATAACTGTTGGTGAGAACTCTGATGTAATCTACATTTTGTTCCAACAGTGAACGCCAGACAAAATGTGGTTCTACCGAATCAAAAGCTATTTTATAGACGACGGTAAATATCAAGTGCGTCTGGAACTCTCGGGCTGCCTCAATAAGGCGGCAACAGGTTCAAATATGGTCCATTGTGTTGGACGAGCGCCGAAAGCCTACCTGTTTGACTGGTTTTCGATTTTTCTAGCATGGTGTGGATTCTGGCAAGGATGCATTTTGTAAACAGCTTGTAAGTGACCGGGAGAATAATAATTGTACGATGGTTTCCTACATCCTCTTTGTCTCCCTTCTTATGCAAGAGTGTTGTCCTCGAGCTGTGCCAGGCAGCAGGTGTTCCCCCGAATAAAGATAGCGTGTTAAATGTTGGGCTAGAGTTTGATATAGGTGTAGACCACAAGCCCAGACTACCTATGCAGTGATCCCATCTTTACCTGGTGATTTTCAAGATGGCATTGACTCGATAGCATGCGAATTTCTGAGAGCAGGAAGTTTTGAAGAGGGGGTAAAGTGGATAGGAGGGCAATTGGACGGGGTTCTGATAATCTGAACAGGTTGGTATAGTATGCTTTCATTATTGACTCCATGCCCGACTTCTTTGATGTTGTGCGAGATCCATCGGAAGCTTTCAGACACGGAATGTTCAGCAGCTTTCAGAAGACGTTCGCGGACACAGTTTTCATGATCTTCTATGAGTTTTTGACGGCAGATCTTGCATACGGTGGTGAAGGCGTTGTGGTTGTCTGGACAACGAGCCATCTTACGCCGCTCCTCTAGCAAAGCTCGAGTGGCAGGTGAAAGGCGATTTGTGGTGTGAGTGAATCCTGGGAGATTGGCTGCATCTGTGAAGATTTGTATTTCTCCCTCATTCTCATCGAATCAATCTTTGTGTTTGCGTCTAGGTGGACCAATATGCTTCAGTTCTGTGGAGTGAAGGGTATTTCTGAATAAGGCCCAGTCCTGTTCAAAGTCGCTATTTCCCATATGAAGTCCGGCGAGCTTTCCGTCCAAATCGTTCTGGAATGCTAGTCGTGTGGGTTCGCACTTAAGCTTTGCCACGTTTAAGCCTTTCGCTGGTTTCTTGCCCTGAGGACGTATCTTGGGTCGGACTCTAAGGTTCAGCTTGGTAATCACAAGGTTCGGTCCGTACAGCACTCTGCATCACACATGTTCTTTGTTATTTGAACATCACTGCGATTGTTGCGTCTCACGATGACATAGTCAATTAGTGCCAGTGGCAGGATCTTGGGTCCATCGCACACCCATGTACACGCACCCACGTCCGCACGCACACACATACACACGCACGCACACACACACACACACACGCACACCCACGTTCACGCACCCACGTCCGCATGCACACACATACACACACACACACGCACGCACACCCACACGCAGACACACAACGCATACATACATATATACATGCATACGTGTACGTATATATATATATATATATATATATATATATATATATATATATATAAATGTATATACATATATATTAGAAACAGAAAGTACAATGGCGAATTTTTGCCCAAGAATATAAAATATAAAATTGCATTTACCTGAGATAAAGATCCACAAACTAAAATTATTCCCTCAAGTATAGCAAACCGAACTGCCTTGTTTTGTGCCTTTGGTGTGATGTCAGCAATAGTCGCCATCACCGCCATAGTACTAACGAAGAATGATCCCACAATTCCATCAATGGCCGCGCCAAGATAGATTAAATAAATATTAAGTTCGAGCTTGATTATAAAGCACAGAATAACATTCTTGACAAGAGCTCCAGCCACCGAGCAAAACAATACGAACTTTCGACCAAGGGAATCAGAGATCGAGCCAGCAAAAAGGCAAATGATGAATGCTGGGATGCTTGTAGTTATAGTAGAGTACAAGAGTGTGGAGGACGCTTCCCTTTGAACGTTGTTCGTAAATTCATCATCCGAACCTGTCGAATTTGAACATGTCTTCTTGCTGTTGGTGGAGTTTGTGGTCAAGTTATGGTGGTCTTGGAGGAACCGATGGAAAAGGTATTGGGCAATCAGCGGTGACGCAGAGATAAGAACGAGAATGTAGATACTGAGGATCAGCGTCGATGACAACCAAACTCTGACGGTGGAAAATGGGAACTCAGACACGCTGGAAGAGATGTCAGTGGTGTCGAGATGGTCTGTAGAACGCATCAGGTTTGTTGTTTCGTTGGGGTCATTCATAGGTGACACGACATCTTCATAGACTGAATTTCTCACGCCACCAGCTGTTTTGTCCGTCTCATTATCTCCAGATTCATCCTCCCATCGTTTCCGGATATGACTATTGTCGACGACATCGGTGACTGGGCTTGTTAAGGCTTCATAACTCGGTTTAGGCAAAGACCGGCCATTATTTCGTTTCTCGGACTTAACCATGATGAGTTTTTAACAAGGGGCAAATGATGTGGCAAACGTTCTTTGTGCATCTGTCTTTTACTTCTAGGTCATAACTTGTGTGTACCAGGTGAAAGTATGTTTCATAATCGTTACTGTTTCAGTTTATTGTCCTACGATTTGCAAGTCTTACACTTTATCACAGGTGCTTCATTTGACTGATGTATCCGTAGGTTAGCTGGACCTTAAAAAGAAGCACAAGAAAACTGTAACTCTGACACATTCAATCATTTAACAACGTTTAGCCACTTTTTTATTTATGATACTACATACGGAAAGCAGAAAGGAGTTATTTGAAAGCAAATGAATAATAAAAAGAGGGTTTATATCGATATAATATTAGAGGGTTTCTATCGATATATTAATACTAATTGAGAGTTCTTACGATACATTAATACTAATAGATGGTTTATAACGGTCTATCTCTATTATGCTCATATCTATATCATATCACGGTGGATGAGCATGTCCGTCCATCTGAAATCCCAAGCTGTGAATGCGTCAGTTGTGATCAGGCGTGTTGACCAAGTCGATCATGTCGATGTTATGGGTAAGACTTAGAGCAAGGAAGTGATAGTCAAAGAATATAAATCATTGGTTAGAGCCAAATTAGAGGACTGTGTTCAGGTGTGGAGTCCTAATCAAAAAGTGAAAGAGTTACAACAATCATTGTGGGATTAAAGAATTATAGTTATGAGGCAAATACTACAGTGTTTAGAACAGAGAAGAACTCAAGGTGACTTAATACAAGTTTATAAATTAATCAATGGAACGGATAAATTATACTATACCAAGTTTTTAAAAGTACAACCGGCTAGAAGAACATGAGGGCACAGCTACGAAACAGGAGCGCCGCGAAGTTGGAGTTCGTTTCGCTATCAGATCAAACAAATTCTCCAGACTAGCAAGCCTACCTAAGAGAATCAATGATCGTCTGACGTCAATGCGCGTCCCCCTGGGTGGTAATTGACAGACTACCAATATCAGTGCCCGTGCACTTACTATAACCAACCTAGATGAGACCAAAGATACATTTTACGAGGATCTTCAACTACTCATCGCTGCAATTCCAAGGACTGACAAATTGATCATCCTCTGTGATTTTAATCCTAGGGTTGGTGCAAACCACACGACCTGGAAAGGAGTCATTGGTAAACATTGAATTAAAAAATGCAAAAGCAATGGACCTCTTCTGCTGAAGACCGATTCCACAAATGATCTCCTCATCAGGAACACAATCGTCCAACTTTCAGCACGAAACCGGACCACATAAATCACCACAAGATGTCTCCACTTGCATCTGATTGACTATGTCTTCGTAATACGCAGAGATCGCGTTTGTCCAAATAACATAGAGCGCGTGTGATGCAGAGTGCTGGACGGACCACCGGCTCGTGATTACAAGGCTGAACCTTTAAGTCTGATCTAGACGGCAAGCTCGCCAGGCCACCATTTTCGAAATAGTGACGTTAAACAGGACTTGCCATCACTCAAAAATACCCTTTACTCTACAGAGCTGAAACACTTTGGCCCGCATGAACGCAAACACAAGGACTGGTTCGATGAGAATGAGGCAGAAATACAAATACTCACAGATGCCAAGCACGATGCACACATGGTCCATATAAGGGACACATCATTCCAATCCAAGAAAACGGTATTCTCAAATGTTCGTAAAGCCCTCCAATGAAGACTTAGACATATTCGGGATAAAAAGGCTGAATAAATAGAAAGGTTTGCAAATCACCATGACGCCGAACGCGTTTTTGAAGCCCTGAAAACTCTATACGGTCCACAACCCTGTAGTGGACATCCAATCCGCAATACCAATGGGATACTGTTAACAGATAAATTCCAGATACTTGATAAATAGGTAGAACACAACTGTGGTATACTCAATCCCCCATCAGCCATAAGCGAGGGTGTCATCCATGGAATGCCACATGTACAAGTAAACGCGATGATGAAAGATGTCATCACTAAAGATGAGGTAGACAAAATCATTAATGAACTTTTGATGAGAAAATTCACCATGGCAGTTATGATACCTCCGGAGAGTTATAACAGCTGGCCCGTGTCTAACCAGAAAGGTCACTGAACTATTCCGCGTCATGTGGACTGAGGGGAAAATCCCACATAAATTTCTTGTTATTGTTCCGTAGTTTCGGATGCTCTTTTGAGCGTCCTGAACAGGTCGTATAAAAAGTGGCGGGTTGCAGTAGCTTTCCTCACATTCCGAGAGTGCTGATGATGATGGGCCGGGGTCCTACAGGCGGTTGTGCTATGCTTGGCTTCCTATTCATATCGCTCACTGCTACAGGGATCACGTGAATCCGCCACCTCGTTAGCCAGGCTATTATGAAAACAGCCCGTTTCCAAGGAGGACTACGAGAAAGCCGAGGTGAGGATCTTGGCCAGTATGTTTTGTCTGGCCCTGACTAACATGTCTGATCAGTATATTTAGCCTGACCAGACAGTCTTTATCCCCCCCCCCCCCCCCCCCCCCCCCAGAAATTTAAAGATACTTTAATCGTCCTCATATATAAAAGAAAACAGCACAACTGTGATAATGACCGTGGAATAGTCCTGCTATCCATCGCTGGAAATATCCTAACACGCCTATTATTAAATCGGCTAATCAAGAATCTTGAGCAAGACCACCGCCTTTCAGATCAGACAGTCAGCCTGGCTTTAGAACCGGGCGGGGAACTGGTCTCCTCGATGAGAGATGGATACAGGAGAAATGCCAGGAGCATAGCATTGACCTACCTATACATTGCACTTATTGACCTCACCCAGGAATTCAACACGATAAACAGAGGTGGGCTGGGGATGGTTTCATGCAAAGTTAGGCTGCCTCGCCAAATTTATCACCATGGCGAAACAACGCCATGAAGGCATGCCTGATTATCTGCTGTTAAAGTGAGATACCTCCAGAACCTTTGATTTAACAAACAGTATAAAACAGGGTTGTGTGCTCGTGTAGCAGATGGAACAGTATCCTGCTCTTTCTAACGTATCTAAGGCCGCTCCTCATCTATTCACCTTAACCAAAAGAATCTAACACTAACTAACACAAACTACTAAAGAACACTATCTCCGATCAATGGTAAACAAATTCTTCATTCCTTCCTCATTTCAACACTGGCACTCTTCTACTGTTCACACAACTCACTCACTCCTATCCAGGGATTACCTAACCTAACACTTCCCCTACCACTACACCTAAACTATTGTCAACAGTCACTTTTTCCGTGCTTGGCCTGCCGTGACGCAAGTCAGAATTATGGCGGAATAACGCTGATGAATACTTCGTACTGTGACCCCAACCCAGGTAGATCGCCCTTGGTCCTGTTCCTCAGTGACGCCTGTTGAACTGCGTGGTGGATGTCAGGAAAGACTAAATAAAGCACCCACAGGTTTGAACGACGTGTGTTGAACAAGGGCCGGCTGACCACGTGACAACTTGTCGCGGGTCAACACACGTTTCAGATGGCAAGGTTCACGCCCACAGCGGGTAATTGTGACTGACAACGATTGTAAAGATCGTCCACATGGCTGGGGCTGGTCACACCCCAACTTAGATGAAATGCTACTCACAACTGAAAACTGAACACCTTAAACTGGAGCGCAGACGATGTGACGTCCAGTTAAAAATAAAGTGGCCAACTCGTTCAAGGAGACGAGCGCTGGGAAACCTCGTGCAACTCGTACTGGCAATCTCTGCAATGTATCGCTCTGCAAATCGTAGAATTGCTCCTGTCAGTGTATCGCTTTGTAAATCCCGTAAGGTCCGTCTCTCTGCAAATCGTAGAGTTTCTCTTCTACAATCTCTTGCGTAACTCTCTGCAAATCGCGTAAAGTAACTCTCTGCAAAGTGTGTAGATCCGCCTCTGCAAATCGTGTAACGTCTCTCTTCTTCAAATCGTGTAAGGTTAGTCCCTATGCAAAATCGTGTAACGTCTCTCCTCTCTTCAATCTCTTGCGGTCTGCAAATCGCGTAAAGTGCCTCTTCTTCAAATCGTGTAAAGTCTCTCTTCTTCAAATCGCGAAGAGTATCTATTCTTCAGCCTCTTGCGCTCTGCCAATCTCGTGAAGTCCCTGCTCTTCAAATCGTGTAAGGTTCGTCTCTCTGCAAAATCGTGTAACGTCTCTCCTTTCTTCAATCTCTTGCGGTCTGCAAATCGCGTAAAGTCCCTTTTCTTCAACGTATCGCGTAAAGTCCATCCTAGCTCCCGGTCCTTCATCGACTTTTATATCACCAGACTATTTTCTCAATGGGCACTACTTTTCAAAATGGCGTCACTATTATTCCGCCACGGTACTTGCCGACGTGAGTGGTCCGTTCAGAAGAAAGGCCCACCTCTAAATTAATACAAGTAGTATACAACTGCGCTTTCGCGTTACCATAGGCAACACAATTTGTCAGTAGAGAGACAAGATTTGTCTGCCCAGACTAAATCTGTCACACTCACCCAACCTTGTTTAGCATGATGTTCTCAGTCACAATGTCGGACGCTTTTAGAACATCCAAATCCAGCATACCCATCAGCTACTGCACGTGCGGTAGGCTCTCAATGATCGTAGATTGGGGGCAAAAACCAGAGTAGCAGGCGCCATGATTCATGAACTTGTATTTGCTAACGATTGTGCCGTGAACAGCAACTCAGAGTAGGAATTGCAGGAGGACGTGGACCGATTCTCTGCTGAACTTCTTTAACCTGCTATTCGCATGCGAGAGTTGGACTGCCAATGCGAGAGTTGGACTGCCTATGCGAGAGTTGGACTGCCTATGCAAGACACGCCAGAAAACTGAAGCACTTTCACATAACCAGCCTGAGACGCACAATCTGTAACCGCTTGCAGGACCAAGTCCCTGATACTGAGGTTCTGGGGAGAGCAGACATACCAAGCACCCATGCATTGTTGCAGCCTGCATAACTGAAATGGGCTGGGCATCATGTGCGGATGTCAGACACAAGACTGCCGAAGAGACTCTACAACGGAGAAGTCAGGGAAGGTTGACAAAAAGGAGGTCGCCCAAATAAAAGTTTTAAGGACCGCAAGGAGGAAACTCTGAGATGATATCACATAGATGAAGACAACTGGGAGAGCATCCAGAAAAAAACAGGACTGGAGAAATACAATAAACGTGGCGTTTTCGAAGAGTAGAGGAGTCACCGTATGCAGTCAACATAAACCAGAAAGCAAAGAGAAGCGGGGTTTCCCTTACATAGCAGGAGAAGCTTTACCTAGAGTGTAAACCAAGCAACAGAACCTGCCATTTCCGCATTAGATTGACAAACTACACGCTCCCAACTAAACTCAGCGCCGAAGAATGACAGTCAGTGCAGAACCAAAACAAAACAGAATGACAGTCAGTGCAGAACCAAAACAAAACAGAATGACAGTCAGTGCAGAACCAAAACAAAACGGAATGACAGTCAGTGCAGAACCAAAACAAAACAGAATGACAGTCAGTGCAGAACCAAAACAAAACAGAATGACAGTCAGTGCAGAACCAAAACAAAACAGAACACATACAAGGACATTGTCGGTGGTCGTCATTGATAACGATGGACAGTTATCATGTATGTGTGTACTGTATGTAAGTGTGTCTGCGTATAGATGTATGTCTGTATGTGCGTGCGTGCATTCATGTATGTATGTATATATGCATCTATGTGTTTCAATGGCAGGGTGTGTAAATTCATGAGCTGGAGAGTCTTACACCCTGGAGGAGTTTGACCATACTATGTGTCGTCCCTTAGATTACACTGTCGGTGCGGCAGTGGACCAATTGTTGTTTCTGTCAAACATACGTGTTCTCCAAATGAGCAAATAAAGGAAGTCAATTTGAAACATTAGCATAAAAATAGGGAAGCGAGTCTCTTAGTTGACAGGGCAGCCAAAGACGGGCATGTTGTAACTATATTGGACGATATATCAGTGTCTGTAAGAATATATGACTTTCTGACGCTCCCCGTTTAAAAACACTGAACAAAAATCAGTTTGCAGCTGGATAGACTGGAGCATGCTGCAATCGTGGAGTAAACGTCGTCTGTTTGCAGCGTGCGATAAACCCTTTAACAGTTAACATGAAAATATAGTTCTATAACGGGCATTGCCGTCTGGGAAGGCGAGATATGAGCGTTAGCTGTACGAGGGGGAGTTCATAAATTATATTAATGTGGTAAGGGATTAAGTGTGTTCGTTCCTAAATTCTGCATAATCTGTTGAGGTAAAAAAAATAGTAAGGTAACTTTTTGACAACACCTCGTACAATGCCTTCACATTTTTAGGTGGGATAACCCGCTTGTAACCTAACTGCCTTGCCTCATACAACTGTAATTTAGATACCTTTTTACAGCTGGGTATACTCTGACGTATCACTTCGGGGCGCAAATGTGGTCTTCTTTACAGGATGGAACAAATGCGCTAAATGTTCTGTCACCCAACTTGACTTTATTTAAAGAAACACCAAACACATTTGTATATTCAAATTGCGACTCCTGCAGCCCACCTCGCCTCGCGGCACAAGTGGATAAGACAAGACAAGCCGTTAACATACCCGAACGTGCCGACTGCCAGAACTCACTTCACACAATTCAAGTGTAACATCTGCTAATATAGTTCACTCCCAATGCAGGCATAGATGCATAATGCCCCTATATATAATGAACACAGAGACGGATAACCTAGTCTGCTTAGCACTACAACCTTTGTAACTTTCGATAAAAATAAACGAATGACTCAGCCCACTGCACTTAGTATGACACAGCCACACCGCGTGACAATGTATTAAGTCCAAATATATGCCAAGTGTAACATCTGTCACGTGCCAATCGTTTTGCTTGAAGCATTTGACACAGTCGACTTTCTATTATGGCAGTGTGCTTTTCGTCTGTTTTTGAATTACTTGGACCAAGTTCGACCATAAAATAGTTCTAGTCAGATTCAACACACCTGATTTGCACTCGAAAATCTGACCTACAAATAGATCTCCAAATTTGCAATGGCGTAACCCCAAAGTAGTGGGTTTCCAGCGTGGCCTATGTGTGAAAACATCCATACAATCCCAACGCATCCGGTTCAAAACCTCCCGTGTCCAGTTTGGCAGACACGTGATTTTTATCGGTGCGATCGCCTCTCCACGTGCGGAAGTAATACCAACCTCCCGTACTGCACACTTGCCGAGAAACTTATAACAGCCAAATAGGTTGGCGATTGTAAGAAGCGACGTTCTGCAAAGGATATGCAGCTTCCATTTTTATATGTTAGTCTGCGGGAATGGTTTGTTCAGTTCAACCTTGGTTACTAAAGTCGTGTATATTATATTACGTATTACACGTGCATATACATGACATTGGGCGAAAGGGCGAGAGCCCGGATGCTGCTGATCCATAACAACAACAACAACATCACCAACATATAACATCTCGTTTACCTTGTATTGCACTGCTGTGACTTATACTCTTGTTTTGTTTCAATCTGATTATGCTTGTCCCTTGTTTAACACAAACAATGGCTAGCTTCACTTATGAAATTAACTGTAACCACGTGAAAGGCTACCTGTAGCCCCGTGAAAGGCTACCCGTAGCCCTATAAGTACTGTTGTTGTACTTGGTATGAAGTGGTAGGTTTCGCTCTTTTGTTGGCTTTAGAAGGGTAACGGAACCATACCTATCCATGTTCGTATACTCTCTACTTAGTATAACCGGTAGCACTAGAGCTCGAAAGTGTTCCAAAGTACGACGCTTGTGTTCCCTCATTGCTCACCCGTAGTTATAGGAAACTTGTTTGGATATGTTATAGTGCATTTTTCCTTATTATCACTTTGACCCAGTTGTTATATATTGCGCAATTGAGTCTTTTATTCTTGTCTCTGTTTTCCTGCTTTACGGCTCCCAAACTTGGACATTACTCAAACACGACATGTCGAGACTGAAGGTCTTCCACATGTGCAACCAGTGGCGTATCCTGGGTTTCCGATGCATTGCTACAAGCGCAGCGTGAAGGTCTTTGCAAAAACAGATCTCGCAATTTAAGAAACACTTGACCGCCGCCGAGTTTCTTTGTTCGGTCATGTTGTACGACTGGGTCAGGAAACCTTGGCTCACAAGATACTACACAAGTCGTTCTTCAACGTCAAAAGTCATTCCCCGACCAGCTGGAGACGAATAAGAGGCTGTCCCGCACAGTATGACTCCAGAAGATAGCAACCTCCATCTCCGCTCTGGACGAGGCCTGGAGCAACGCCGCATCAGTGGGTCATGGATGCAACGAGCCTCAGACGACTAAGCGAACATTATCATTATTATTTGTTTTCTTGATTATTTTTATACTCTTGATTAACCCCGTTTGTAGTTTTGAAAAGAACTGTGTCCGTGAGAATGTCAGTAGCAATATCATTTTTTGGTTCAGGTCAGTAGGAGACGTAACACTTTGGAGTTGTATGATGCTGTTATAAAAAGCGGATTGTTCAACTATCATTATTGGGAACACTTTTGTTACATTATAGTTCTTTTGTTCTTCTTTGTATTTTGAAATTATTATTATGTTGTTGTTTAATCGCCACACTGAGTGTATTAAATCTTGTGTGCTCCTTTGATAGGAAGTTGAGTGGCTGGTTGCAGTAGCTTTCCTTATATCTGGAGCGTGAGGATGAAGGTAGACGAAAGTCCTCCAGGCGATTGTGGTATGATTCGGTTCATCTTCATGACGCTCACTACTACGGGGATCACGTCGATTCACATCTCATCATCCAGACGGCTTTGAAAACAGTCAGTTTCCATAAACCGCAGCAAGGAAGAGAGATTGTGGTCCTGGTCAGTACATTGGTCCTGATCCTGACGTAACGTGCTGGTCAGTATGTAGATTATTATAACATCGTAAACTGCTGTGTCTTGTAGCCTTGCTATTTTTGTCTTTTTGATTGCTTGTGTGTGTACTCTTTTTTAAATATATTTATATCTCTGGAAATGACTGGCCCTTAGAACGTAAGTCTGAAACATCTTGGCCGACTGCTCTTTACCTGACACTTATGGTAATGTTTGATATGGAGCGCAACACAATCTTATTAATCTTTTTTTGGCGTAGAATGACCGCGAGTTCTGAAATCAGTCCTGTTTTTGGTATTTAGTGAATTTTAAAAAAAACCCATTTACAAATATATGTCCTTTTCTATCACAGAGTCTGCTTGGTTAATCAGGATGGACGTCCATTACAAATTCATGACATTCAGGTTTGAACTCCTGCCCGGCCCGGCAGAGAAAAAACAATTCACTATAGAAAGGAATATACTCCTTATAGCAGAGATTCACAGATTCTCTTTACATCTAGAAAACAGTGAATTTTCATAGGACTGAGAAGAAATGATGTTATACTTTTTGTTATACAATATACACATATTGAATACTGCTGATATGTACTTATTAATTACTATTATCATAATAAAGACATCCCGTGGGTCTGGTTTTTGCTCGGTCCATTCAAAAGGTTGGTGCGCCACTATCAATGAACCTTGGTCTAGTTTTTAAACTGCCTGGCGTAAGGAAAATGTCACGACCTGTGTTTAATTGCACTTTCGGCTAGTCGGATGACTTTGAAGACCCCTCAACTGAATAATATTCAGCCGTCGCATGACGTAAACCGTTGAATAGCTCCTACCCCCCCAAAGCGCCATTTTTATTCGGAGATAAAGTCAACCATTAGCAGCTGGCGAGGCATAAAGGCCAGGTAGTATTCCATTCTCACTTGTATGCAACATGCAGGTGAGGAAAGGGTAGACTAACGTCTAGTCAGGCAATAACATAATGTGGTCGAGAGGTAAGGCACTCGCCTCTAAAAGCGATGTACGGAATCGGTGGGCGATCGAATCCCACAAGTTTCAACGAAGGTGGAACTAGAGTGCTTGCATCATGAGTTGCCCCCAGCAGTCTTTACTATGTCTTGCCACTGGTCCAAGGCAGCTCGGGACCATAGAGTGAGGTTGATGATCTGCACTTTCTTACTCAGTATAATCTAAACACAGCGTAAAGCAAAACTGTATGATGTTTTTCGCCATCGCTTGCGATGAGCAACTAACTGATCAGACAACGCTAGCCATACCCACGCTCACTTCTTCCAAGCAGTTCTGTCTGGAAACAGACTGTTTAATGGCAGTCTGACTAACAAGCTGGGGATTTATATGATGCCTGTAGTAGTGAGCGTCGCGCAAATGACGACAAGCATAGTACAGCGGCCTAGAGGACCCCGGTCCATCTTCATCAGCACCCTCTAGATGTGAGGAAAGCTACTGCAACCCACCACATAACCCAAAATTCAAGGAGCACAAAAGAGTGCAAATGCGTATTTTGTAAATTAACAAGAATCTGCTGGTGAGGTATATGGTCACAGGGTAAAAGAGGAAAAGGACATATGAGTTAAAACAGGTCACACAGGTAAGGTGAGTGAACAAGTCCAGGTAGCAGGGGAAAAGCCAAATGCAATGGTAGGTATAATACTAAGAAAACTTAAACATAGGAGCATGGAAATGATAGTGTATAAACATTAATTCGACCTAGATTGGAATTCTGTGTACTGGTGTGGAGTCTTTAGAGGGGATAAAAACATCCTGGAAAGAATACAAAGAAGAGTGACAGATCTGATAGTGGAATTCTAGAGTTATAGTTGTGGTAAAAGACTGAGAAAAAACAGGCCTGCATTGTCAAGATAAGAGAAGCATTCAAGGTGATTTAATAGAGGTTTATCAACGCAAAGGATACATTAGGCTATAACACGTTTTTTTTCTTCAAAAGACAGCCGCATACAACAACAATAGGGCATAGCCACAAATCAATTAAAGAAAGGTCCAGATTAAAAACCAGGAAATATTTTTTTAGTCCGATAGTGGTGAATGCCTGAAATGCATTGCAACAGGAAATAGTGGAGGCAGGGTCAAGTAATGCATGAATGGATTTGACGCGCATAATGTATATTTAGATCAAGTGAATTTAAAAGAAACTGGTTGTATACATACTCTACAGAGTCTTCTAATAATAATAATAATAAGACGTTAAGTTAAGTGTAGGTAACACACGCACAAGGTGAGGGGAAACAGTTAATACTCCAGACGTATTGTTTTGTCAGAAGATGTAATATCCAAAGAACACACATAAGTGCAAGAGCAAATGGGAAGACGATGCCCCAAACCAGTACATTTATCCGCTAATCTTGATTGTATTCCATAAATATTAAAACATCAACCCCAAAGAACTACAATAGATCGATCTGAGAAAAGTGAAGAAAATAAACTGAGAAGTACTGCCACAATAACTGCAACAAAATAAACGTGGGAGATATGGTAAAACAGGATTAGACTGAAAACAGGAAATGTATCATTCTCTTTCCTTCTTTGAATAAACCTTTCTTATTTTTCTACATTTTTAACAATAAAATATTACTACTTTCAGGATGTCCACAAAGCTACCTTAGTGCGTTGGTTTTCATTAGTATATCCTAGACAGACTTCAACGCTTCTTACATGATTCCCAACACTATTCAGTTAAACAAAATATGTGTAGTTTCCAGAAATAGTTTATTTCTTTAGTGAGTGTCTATGATTTACTTCGTATGACATGACTGGGGCTTTATAAAATACTACAGAGCTATCGTCTCACGTAAAGTAATAAAGATTATTGCACATAATTTGTAATTTTTTCTGGAGTACTGATTTAAGCTAGACTTTCAAATGTTGCCTTGTTTCATTTGCTATAAAAGCAGTTATAAATATCCTCAGAAGATTAAATTGACACATGTGCTTCAGTATTCTTATTCTTCTGCGTTCACTATTAAACATACGCACCAATCGCTCTAAAAGAGACATTAGTCAGCTCCATATTCCCATGCAATGCCGTACACTTTCTCAATGATGAGTGTGTCCAGTAGTTGCTCACACGAATGAAAGTGCGAAACGGGTTGGTTGTTAGAATTCGCAAGTTTCAAGCGTTCCCTGGACTCAAAGAAAGTGAGATTAATTGTCTAGTCTTATCGGAGAGGACGTCATTGATGAATCGCGGTGTTGGAGAACATCATCATCATAGGTGTCTCAGTCTCTGTAGACCATGAGCGTGGTACCCTGTGACTTTTGTCCAGCTCTGTCTACTGTATTTCTACACTGTCTGCTATGACAGTAAAGGCCGATCCGCAAGTGAAAGAACAGCAAGCAGGCAATTGACACAATAAAAAAAAGCAGACCAACCTGCTAGTACGTGACAACAAGCGAGTTACTATTGGTGAAATTGCCGTAGATTTCAACATGAACTACGCTCTGCTCACCAAATTGTCCATTTTAACCTCGGTTATAGGACAGTGTGTAGCAGATGGGTTCCAATGCAGCTGGCAACTAAGTAATGGAGACGGTGCAAAATTGATTTAAAGTTACACACAATTGTTTTCTAGAGGGCATACACAAGCTAGTTGACAGTTGAACAAAGAATGTTGCCAGGCACAGGGACTTTGTCGAAAAATAAGATACATCCAACTTATGGTAAATATGTTATTCATAAAATTGCTGTTTCTTCATTAGTGTCTGTCTCTCGTAGATATGTTGACAGTCGGTTTTTTTGCAAAATGTCGAAATTTGGCTTGTATAGGAGGATTTCTCATGCGTATCAGCTTCTCTCTTTGCACAAACACCCTTTCCTCTCGTCAGCTGTCGAGGGATCGCAGTTTAGTTTGCTTCTCTAATGCCTGGATTTGGGTGGTCCTCCTCCAACTCTGTCTGAGATCTGCATTTTGGGCTTTTGTTAAGCGTTATATGCTTGTTTTGGACGCCTGTCACATAGAACGTCATACTTATATTGCAATCTATCTATATTCTTTGCGCGACAGATACGGCGCATAAGGCAGAAACAAAACGATCTTTAGTTGGAACGGTGTGACACCATTGTTTTTAGGTCTTGTATGATGCTGACGCCCATAGTTGAGCCATCTTGGATGGTTGTTCTTCTGTTTCCTTAGGTCTCCCTCTTTTCCAAACGCCCCTTGGTGTCCATTCGAGTGCTTGCAATAGGAGACGGTTGTTGTTTATTCCAAGGACATGTCCAATGCATGTCCATAGTTTTTTCCGGATGATGGTCAACACGTATATTTTATTTGTCTCTGTTCTTATCGAGTGATTAGTTATGAGCTGGTTCCAGCGTATATTCAATCATTTTCTTAAACATTTATTTTCAAAGATATTTAGTTTGTTTTCCAGCGCTATTATTGTCTTCCAGTTTTCCCATCCATATGTCAGGACTGATAGTACGATTGAGTTGAATTGTAGCAGACGAAACGGGATTTTTCTCTTCCGGCTAACTCAGGCCGCACATCGACTAAACTCATCTACAGTCTAAAAATCTATCACAACTAACACTTCAATAAACTAACTAAGGACACTATTTCAAAACAATAATAAACAAATTCTTTATTTCTACGTTACAACACTTCTACTCTTCTACCATACACAACGTCACACACGCTCCTATCTAATGGTTACCTAACTTAAATCACTCACTACCGCTAAATCTAAAACTATTGTCCACAGTCTACTTTCCGTACTTGGCCTTCTGTAACGTAAAACCGAATTATTGCATATTGACACTAACGGTTAATTTGTAGTTTTAAACCCAACCCAGGTAACACGTTCTTGGTTCCGTTTCTCACCGACGACTGTGGATTTGCGTGGTGGATGTCGAAAGACTAGGCTACTGCTGTGAATCTACGATGACTACAACCTTGACATGGCAGTCACGTGTTTAAACTGCAGCGTGTTTTGACCACGTGTGTTAAACAAAGGCCGGTTGACCCACGTGGTAACCGGGCGCGGATCGACACACGTGTCAAATGGTAAAGTTTTCTCTCAGCCAATCTAGATCTAGGAAGCATGTTCTTTCCTATACCGGGTAGCTATGACTGATCTAGGCTGCTTCTGTGAGATCTCTGCGATGACTATAAACTTGAAAGGTCGCCCACGTGGCTGACGCTGGTTAAACTTTAACCTGTTGAAATTCTATCTACTCACTCACAAAGAAAAACGTTACTTCCACAAACTGAAACTCCATCAATGCGACGTTCATTCTTCTCTGACTAAATCGACTCTCAAAGTGAGTCCCTCTCTGAATCGTCTCTGAATATGTCTTGTAATAGGTCGAGGTCTGAATCGCTCTGAAAATCTCGTTAAATTTATCGAGTTCCCGGCCCGCCTCGGTATTTATAACACCGGACTATTTTCTATGCCGTAACTACTTTCAAAATGGCGCCCTGGGCGCCGAAATTAATCCGCGACACTGTCGTGGTATTGCTGACGTGAGTTGTCAGGTCCGGTGGAAAGTCTACATCTAAATTTAAAGAAAATATAATTACGCATTCGACGTAATTTTAGACAAAATAAGCCGTCAATAGGGACACACGATTTGTCTGTCAAGACTAAATCTGTCACGGAATAGTATGAGTTTGGTATATTAGCTTAGTGTTGTTGATTTACAAATGCTGGTGAGCTGATTAGAGGTACTCAAGGCCAAATCGATTCTAATGGAAATTCATTTCGTGTCATCTCCATTTTGTGTCATTTTGCTTCTCAGGTATATATAGCGTTGAACATTTTGTAGAGATTTCCCCTGTAGCTTGATATCAACCATTGTGGTTGTGGAAGACATGATTTTTGTCTTTGAGTCGTTTACTTGAAGCCATATATGTTCCGACCATTAGCATCTTTTTCGCCTTCTATCACCCAGGGGTGCAAAGGCCAGCAACCAACCCTCGCCAAGCAGTTCTGTCCTGTGCAATATTTTGCACTTCCTTCCAGCTTTTTCCTGTTTTCTTTACTTCAGCCTCCGGATCTCGTCTTCGTGTATTCCTTGATCTGCCTATGCCTCTCCTTCCCTGGGCGTTCCATGGCAGGGATTGCTTGGTGATACTGGCCTGGGGCTTTGTTAATGTATGACCCATCCATCTCCACAATTTCACATGTCGAAATCTTGTTCTCACGAGCTGTGGACAGAGGTCATGTTTGGTACTGGTAGCACACAGTCGGCATAAACATATTGTTTATCAGCTGCTCCTTTGTTGCCAAACTAATGATCAGTGTCAGCAACTGATAAGTTACAGCAGATGCCTTCTGACACCTGGTCTCGATTTCCCTGTCAAGCAAACCTTCTGCGGAACAATTATGTCCAAATACATGAACTCCTGGGCTTGTTGAAAAGAAAAATAATTTAGACTTATGTTGTGTGGCCCCGACGGTCTGTTGATTCTCATAGTTTCGGTTTTCGTTTCGTTAATTGTATTTGTCATATTGTATTTGACACAAGTTGTCAGAGGAGCTTCCATGCGCTTTTATGTTTTTTTCGTCTTACAACAGACACCAAGTATCTGCAATTCGTAAATTGAGTTCGGTTCTTCTTCTGGTGTTTCAATTTGATTGGTCTCTGATGTTTGTTTTGTCCATGTAGTTGTTGAACAGCAGGCTATATCAGTAGAGGATGCAACATGCAGGGCGATTCCTCATTCATAACCTACAGCATCTGCTGAAGCATAATGCTATCGTTTATGCAGACGACATTGGTATGTTCATCACAGACAGACCTGCACTGCAGTGCTCTCTGGAAGTCCTAGACAGCAAAACGCCCTCCCTATTCTTGTCTTCATTCTGGGTCAAGATGAAAGTTCAGAACCTCATTTTCCACACAGCACTCCAGGGTAATGGAACTCAAGGTCACACTGCGGAGGGCACCAACGAATTCATCTATCTCGTCCCCATGATATCATCCAATGGGCGCAGCGGTTCCGTTGTGTCAATGTGGATTGGTCTGGCTGCAACGGCTATGCACGACATTCCGTCGTGTGTGGAATAACGGCAATATCTCCCTTGAAACAAAAATACGCATCTATCAGTCCTGCGTTGGTCCCAGTACTGCATTACGGATCTGAAACCTGGACATTGCTGAAACATGATATGTTGACACTGGAGACCTTCCACGAGCAAAACCAGCGGCGTATCCTGAGCATCCAATGGCATGACTACATCAGCAGCGTGGAAGTGTCTACTAAAACAGACCTCCACCAAATCTCAGAAAGAATTGACCGCCGTCAACACAAGACACTACACAAGTCGTTCCTCAGCGCCAACAGTTTTTTCCGACCGGTTGTAGGCGCAGGAAAGGCCGCCCCTGCACAGTAAGGCTTCAGCAGATAGCAACCTCCACCTCTTGCTTTGGACGAGGCCTGGTACCACGCCGCAGTGGGTCAAGGATGTGTCCGATCGATGCAATAGGTCTCACACTCCCAAGAGGTCATTATTATTATAGGTCTGCCAGTATTGCGGTGATTTCTGTTTGACACTAGTGGTTGTATGTACTACGTTACTGGATTACTTGCTATGACGTATGTGTAAATGTTTGCTGTCGCTGTCAGTTGCATGCACGTCTTTTTTTTTATACGGATTGGCTCCCTTCTTCGAGACGAACCGCTTTCTATTTCTTACTTCCCTTAAGTGTAACTACAATTTTTGTAATAATACATTTGCATACCGTTTTACAACCTGATGATGTAATACCAGGGATATAATATCACCACTGCAACTTTCCAACCGTACCATAAAAGGCTATTAAAGATGGTTCTGGTTAAGACTGGCAAATTCATAATGTAAGATGAATTGCTTTAGAAACCGTCCCTGCAAAAGAACACATAAATGCGTCAATAAATGCTCACCACCTCACTCTTGATAAACTACAATGTCTAGCAATGACAAGGACTGATATCGAATGTTGTTGCGCAGGAAGATAAATTTCAACTTTACCAAGCATAAAAGTTAATTATGACGTGGCTTACAAAGAAAGATGTACCTTTTGATAACTCCTATTTGAAGCGCGAGTTATTGCCTCTTGTTAGACATACAAAGAGAACAAATGTGTATCACAGTGACAAAATCATTACACGACAGGGCCAGACGTCTCTTCGATCCCAGCCTTATCATTCACACATTAAACCAATATATATTTTGTGGGCCCCAATGAAAAGGTCAGCGGCCGCACAGAACACCACTTTTAAATTGTGTGATGAAGACTCGTCGCGTTATGTCCTCGCAAAAATATACATTCAGTACTGGAATATATATACATAGTACATGATCCGAGAGGAAGAGGAATATTGATAGCGGGATGGATTGCACTTTCTGCAGCCAGTAGCAGTTGTAAATCTCTTAGAGTCGTCAGATTCGCATTAAAGTAGGTCGCATGCCACTCCATGTTGATGATGCCTCCACCACTTGCCCCACTATGTTATGAATCCCCATCGCGTACATATTCTTTTACAATTTCCTTTCTTCACGAAGTGAAATCTTATGCGACATACAGAGTTTGTAGCTTTCTTTGGATACTCCTCCAAATCGTCTTGTAACAATTCAGATTTGTTGTAATATAAGATGGAATGTTTGAGTTTCACTATTTTGTATTTTCCAAAAAAATATGAAAGATATACGCTTATGTGCTAAATCTACGTATCCTTTATTGATAAGAATATCTTGCTGTTACTGACAATCTTAGAATTTGCAAATATTTACTGCTATATATCAAAACGTTTTCGCGAAAATTACTGGAGATTATTGGCACGAATTTCTGAACGAACCATATTTCTGAAGTCACGCATATGATTGACACTATCTTCCATTAATTATGACATTCAATGTTGACAGCTGAAGGAGATCCTTACCACTTCCGAGAATAACAAATCATTTGCTCTGTGTCATATAAAAAGAATTATCTGTTGATTATCTTTCATTCACAGAATTCTGATCAATACTCAACAGACTTTTGGTATGTGTGAATTGTGGGGGTTTATGAGAAGCGATAGCTCAGACTACAAGATAGACTCTGCTTCCCTTAAAGGCTCGTAAGAAGTGATAGTTCAGACTACAAGTCTGATCCTGCTTCACTTCAAGGCTTGTATGGCAGAGTCAAGGTTTAGCTAAGCAGTTACTTATCGAAAGAGGTTTGTAGGCATTAGCTTCTGATGGCTCCTCCAAACTAGTTAACCGAAGTTCTCGCCGCCACACTCTCCAATCTGAACACTCAACACACACTCACAAATTCGTCTTCAGTTCTGTGCATTCACACACAATCAGATCACCTTCAGTCAGGTGATCTGTACATTCACATACAATAGGTTCACGTATGCTCAGGCGATCTGTGCATTCATATGCAATTAGATCACGCATCGTTCACTAAGTGTCCTGCACGTGCGACACATTCAGATCTCTTCCTATTTACAGGGTGTCCAACATAAACATATATAGAGCGACTGGCCAAAACCCGAGGTGTATGCTGGTTCAGTAACCCTGCAAACTCACACTCACTCTCACTGTCCTAGCCAGCCTCTTTGAGTTCATCTTTGCCGAGAATTTTATATTCTCGAGCAACATCATGGCTGCCCAATAGTCTCCTGTTGGTTGTCTGACATAGACATCACTCTTAATTTGGAATTACCTCCAACTAGTTGTTATTGGATGATTATGCCCGAATCCCTGTAACTCTAAATGTCGTTGCCGGTCGTAGCGGCCTCTGACCGTCACCAATCCCCACCACTAAGCTAAATCGGAACGGCAGAGTGGTCAGCTTCGAACCCCCACCTTAGCTCTAAATACACCTCCCGTACCATACAAATTTGTTCACTTAAATCCTTCGTTTCTTTTGTCGACCTGGTGTCGAGACGGTGCTTGACCTTGTCACGCATTCAGACAACTTTTTTGTTCCTAGAGTCGCCAGCCCATTCTCCCCTGCCCTAAACGCCCATGCTCCAGCTGGAACTGTTACACTTGTCAGAAGTGATAGCCTAGACCACAAGATATACCAAACATCCTTTAAAGGCTCGTGAGAAGAGATAGCTCAGACCATAAGATATATCCTACATCAATTAAAGGGTCGTGAGAAGTGATAGCTTAGACCACAAGATAGATAGTGCTTCTCTTAATGGCTCACGAGAAGTGATAGCTCAGACCACAAGATAGATCCTGCTTCTCTTAAAAGCTCGTGAGAAGTGATAGCTCAGACCACAAGATATACCATACATCCCTTAAAGGCTCGTGAGAAGTGATAGCTCATACTATAAGACAGATCCTGCTTCTTTTAAAGGCTCGTGAGAAGTGATAGCTCAGACTACAATACAGATCCTGCTGCGCTTAAAGGCTCGCGAGAAGTGATAGATAGTGCCATAGGATAGGCCCTGCTTTCTTTACAGGTCTATTAGAAGTGGATTATCATGTCCTAATACAAAATATGCTTTCTGATAAGTTTCATGAAAAGTGATAACTCAGACCACAAGGCACATCATATTTTCTTCAAAGGTCTACTGGGATGAGAAGTGGATTTGTATATCCTAATACAAAACCTCATTTATAGAACGGCCTATGAGAAGTTTTAGCCCAGACCACAAGACGGACCCTCCTATCTTTAAGATCCATGAGAAGTCGATGTTCGTGTCCTATGACAAACCTGCTTTTCATAAGATGTAGTAGGGGACGGCGTGGCCTAGTGGTTAAGTGGCATGGCTCACAACCGAAAGGTGCTGGGTTCGATCCCCATCACAGCACCGACCGTTACCCCGGGGAAGCAAACCCTTAGAAAATGCAGGAGGAAGCAGACCCTTACATAAAATGCATGCTGAAGTCGGATGCACTGGGCCGACAGGCGCAAAATAAAAACCACAGTGTAACGCACACACGCCTTGTGGAATAGATAAATAAGGCGAACGCAAAAAAAAAAAAAAAAAAAAAAAATAAATAATAAGATGTAGTTCACCGTGTAATAAGACATACCTTACTTCCTGCAGGGATTAATTTGAAATGGTGGTTGATGCTAGAAGTCTTCACAGTACAGTAAATCTTACGCTAGTTTCTGTTTTCACGCAATGTCTCCATCTCTCATTACTCTCTGTTTATCTTAGCCACAAAGCCGAAACTCTGATCTGCTCCAATGAACCGATGTACCCGAGGGTGAGATAAGAGAGTGTCTCCTACCCTCCAGCACATGGCTTTGTTCATACCCTCATTCATAAGGACCAACAACTCTAACATACTATTACCAAAGAGACAAGGTTTATGCAACGATTCCATTTTCTCTCGGCTCAAACAGATCATCTTCTCCATATCAGACGTTCTTGGGTATACACATAGCACGTCCACACCTGTTACCGTGCAGCACTCGTATGGCATTGCTCACTGATTATAATATCACAAATATTTCGTTACGATTGGTTCCATTCACAGTAAACCACCATTCACAATAAATCACCATTCACGGTAAACCACCATTCACAGTAAACCACCATTCACAGTAAACCACCATTCACAATAAATCACCATTCCCAGTAAACCACCATTCACAGTAAACCACCATTCACAATAAATCACCATTCACAGTAAACCACCATTCACGGTAAACCACCATTCACAGTAAACCACCATTCACAGTAAACCACCAACTATTGCTGACAAAAATGTATAAATTTACTAATGATCTACGCTTAACTGAAATGCTTTCTAAAGAATAGACGTTTCTATGAAAAAAAAAGTTCAAGAAATTAGATGTCGCAACCAGAAAAACGACATGGCACAAGAAAGTGTCCAGGCCGCTACGGTATACAATGTATACACCAATGATCAACCAGTTAGCACATGAACAAGACAGTTCATATATGCCGATGACACTGTAATTGCTGCACATAGGACCCGTTTTGAGGAAGTGGAGCTTGGACTTACAAAAGCTATAGGCAGAATGGCCGAATACTGTGAGAAAACCACTTCATATTCAACCCAAGTTTCTTATTCTTCTTCATCGATTAACTGTTGCTATGCTTCTAGTCCGGTGAGGTCCCGCACAGCTTTTCGAACAGCCCAGATCAGACTGTATCTCTTTGGTCTGCATAGGTAGAACATTCTTGCAGAATATGTTCTCGTGTTTGCTTGGGTGCTCCACAATCGCACATGGTATTGTCTCTGAGACCCATTCTGTGGAGGTGGGCCTTGAGTCTACAATTTCCTGTTCTGAGTCTGAAGATCTTTGTCTGCCCATCTCTGCCAAGTTTGTCTATGTTGTCATTTTCTGGATTGTATTCTTTGTGCTGGTCTCTCCATTCTGTCTTCATAGATCGTTTGATGAGTGTCTTTGCTTCTTTATATCTGTGGATGGGGAGTCTGTTTGCCGCTACTTCCAGCTTTTGCGAGCTCATCTGTTTTCTCGTTTTCAGAGATCCCACAGTGGGCCGGAATCCATTGTAGGACTACATCTGTGTTTTGAGACAAAAGTCCAATGTTGTATTTTATTTTTTAATTCATATGAGAGTCTATCTTGTTTGGGTCTTGAGATGACTTGTAGCACATTCCCTGAGTCTGTTAGCATGACCGTTTTTCTTGTAGTTATAATTTGCCTGATAAGAATCTGATTTGCTGCATGAACAGCTCTTGCTTCAGCTCTGAAATTGATGGTACAAGTCTCTCCTGCTGGTATGAGTAATTTTCTATATCGCCATTGGATTGTTCGATGCAAATTCCACTGCCTCCCCTTTTATCGCTCACCGAGGCAGATCCATCTGTGTGCAAGTGTTTCCAAGAGTTGCTTGGGTACTGTCTCTTGAGCTCCAGTAGAACATATATTTTTTGCACTGCTGCCAACTGCTCACTTTTCTTCGTTTACCCTGGAACCTCCAAGATTATTTTGGACCGGCATTGGCTCCGTCTCCAGGGTTCTTGAATGAATGCATTGCACTTTTTGGTTTCAGCTTCAACCATGTCTGCGTGGTTGCTGTGGATTTCTTTGATGGTTGGGACTTTTCCTTAGTAGTCTGTTTTTTGTTCTCTCTTGGAATTTCTGGTGCACAGGATGATCAGGTAACCTCTTTAGTTTTTTTCAAACTGAGTAAGGGATTTATATTTTCTCCTTAATTCAAGGGGCTCAATATTTGCTGTTTTTCCCAGCTCTGTAATTGCAGTGCTTTTCCATGCCCCAGGGGTAATTCTGAGACCCATATTTTAAACTCGATCTAGTTCACCTGTGTTTGTTTTGGCCGCTGTTGACCAAGTGCTAGAGGCATATTCCATGATTGGTTTGAATATAATGACTGAAAATAAGTCAACCCCAGCAAAACACAGGTATGTGCTTTCCAATTGAAAAACAGAGAAGCAAGACGACAACTTCATATTAAATGTCACAGACAGGTACTTGAACATAGTGATACATTCAAGTATTTAGACGTTGTATTGGACCGCACATCTCCGCCACGGCCGGTCCTAAGCCCGGTTGAGAAAGGAGGAAGGTTGAGGCGTGGGGACAGCTACCCCACCTCGTCAAAAAATAATTGCTACAAAAACTACAACAAAAACAAACCAAAAGCCGTCCTGGAAGGAAAAGGTCCCCTCAGTAGGATGACACGGCTCAGCAAAACGCGAAAGACTTTGAGAAATAGAAAAACGCACCACGCACAGAGATAGTGGCCCTAACGCTCTCAGCGGAGGCCCAAAGTGCGCTCATGGAGTGGAGAGCAACCGGTCCACGACTATAGATGGCTACATTTTGAACAAAGAATAAAAACGTTAAACTAAATATAATTCAGGGATATGCCCCAACAAAAAGGAAGAAACAATGATAGAAGTTACAGCAACTAGAGGAGGAGAGAGGGACGAGTGACATTACCATACTAATGGGAGATTTCAACTAGTGGAGGAGGAGTGACATTACCATACTAATGGGAGACTTCAACTAGTGGAGGAGGAGTGACATTACCATACTAATGGGAGATTTCAACTAGTGGAGGAGGAGTGACACCATACTAATGGGAGATTTCAACTAGTGGAGGAGGAGTGACATTACCATACTAATGGGAGACTTCAACTAGTGGAGGAGGAGTGACATTACCATACTAATGGGAGATTTCAACTAGTGGAGGAGGAGTGACATTTCCATACTAATGGGAGACTTCAACTAGTGGAGGAGGAGTGACATTTCCATACTAATGGGAGACTTCAACTAGTGGAGGAGGAGTGACACCATACTAATGGGAGATTTCAACTAGTGGAGGAGGAGTGACATTACCATACTAATGGGAGACTTCAACTAGTGGAGGAGGAGTGACACCATACTAATGGGAGATTTCAACTAGTGGAGGAGGAGTGACATTACCATACTAATGGGAGACTTCAACTAGTGGAGGAGGAGTGACATTTCCATACTAATGGGAGACTTCAACTAGTGGAGGAGGAGTGACACCATACTAATGGGAGATTTCAACTAGTGGAGGAGGAGTGACATTACCATACTAATGGGAGACTTCAACTAGTGGAGGAGGAGTGACACCATACTAATGGGAGACTTCAACTAGTGGAGGAGGAGTGACATTACCATACTAATGGGAGACTTCAACTAGTGGAGGAGGAGTGACACCATACTAATGGGAGATTTCAACTAGTGGAGGAGGAGTGACATTACCATACTAATGGGAGATTTCAACTAGTGGAGGAGGAGTGACATTACCATACTAATGGGAGACTTCAACTAGTGGAGGAGGAGTGACACCATACTAATGGGAGATTTCAACTAGTGGAGGAGGAGTGACATTACCATACTAATGGGAGATTTCAACTAGTGGAGGAGGAGTGACATTTCCATACTAATGGGAGATTTCAACTCATAAATAGGATATGACAACGTGGGGTATGAGGAGATCATGTGGAGGGAGGGACTAGGAGGCCTACACAAAAGAATGGAGAGTGGTTTGCAGATTTTTGTACAGGAAACAATTTGGTCATAGGAGGAAGTATGTTTGCACACAAAGCCATTCGTAAGACATCATGGGTCTTCCCCAGACCAGAAAACGAAGAATCAAATTAACCACATCTGCGTAAACTTCACATTTAGACGATCATTATTAGATGTCTGGGCAGATACAACCTCAGATCACTTTTTATTGATTGCGAAGATACAGCTAGAGTTAAGAATAAACAGAACGAAGCAAGTCAGCAGGCCACGGTACTGCGTACAATAACTAGAATATGTTAAGAAAAACGAGTTCCGTATAACACTCAGGAATAAATATCAATTACTGGAGCAGCTAGATGAAGAGGCCAGCATTGAGGATAAATGGGAACAAGTACAAAGAACATGGACAACTGCATGCTAGGAAGTTGCTAGGAATGAAGAAACGGCAGCATAAAGGATGGATAACAGCAGAAGCAATCACTAAAATCGAGAAGAAGCGAAATAAGAAAATAGACTTACTAAATAGTAAAACGAGAGCCGCAAAAAGCACAGCACAGAAAGATAATGTAGAGAGCAACAAGGAGGTTAAAAAGATCATCAAGGCGGACAAAAGACGTTACATTGATGGTCTGGCTGAGGAAGCGGAACTGGCTGCAAGAAATGAAAATATGAAAGGTCTAATTGAGATTGAATGACAATCTGATGTGGAAGGCAAGGAGAAACCACCATATTAACGTCACCAGAAAGGTTTTTGATATGTCACACATAAATCAATCTACCGGCAAAGACGGGACCTCGAAAGATCCAGGTGTCGTGTGCAGGCAAGAGAAGGCAGGCCTCTCGGGTCGTCACCAAGCAAAATCTTTGTTTAAATATAGGTTTCATGGAACTTTCGAACATTGATGAACACGTGAAAGTTGGAGAACATCAAAATGGAGATGAGAAGGCTACAAATAAATATTCTGGGATTGAGTGAGACACGCTGAAGAAAAGAAGAGAATTTCAAAGTGAGGAATATAAAATAATACACCCAGGATAATGCAGATCTCACGGACGTCAATGTTGTATTTGCAGTCAATGGGATTAATGAGCTTTTCAGGGCCAGTGGAGATGCGAGACCAAGAGTAGCTGAAAAAGTTGTCTCGGCAACATCGCAGGTACATTTCACATTTTAAGTAATGCCTGTCACTTTGATGTTATAATTATTAATATATCTCACAGTTTCTCTTTAGTTGGGTTATGTTATATCGGCAGCTCATTAGAGCAGAATTGTATTTGGCAATCTCTTAAATTGACCACAATCAAGGAAAATGTAACCAAAGTATGCAATATATTTATACAAACCAAAGTATGCAATATATTTATACATATAATTTAAAAAAACAATTTTGCAGAAGAAAAAATATAATCAACAGTATTGGTTCTATCTACCAGCGATAACAACATCGTAATTAAACAAAAAGAATATGTCGAAAAACATTGCTTGAATTTGTGTAAATTGCTTTTTCTGTTGTGAAATAATAAAACCAGCACATGACATGGCAACAGCTGTGACAAAGCAATCAATAGTCATAATCTCATATGCCTAAACATCCCGTGACTACCCCAGCAATGCGAATGAAGTCGTATGACCGTTTTTAAAAAATTGTTGCTTAGTAATTAGTTGGGAGAAAATAATAGAACCACATCAACTTATGCATTTTGAACAAAGAAGCACGGTAGACTGGGCAATATGTTGACAACTTTAACATGTAAGACAAAAGGAATAAAGAAATACAAATGAAATGGCATAATGACACCGGATATCTTTGACAGAGGTCAAAGGTTATGTTGTCGTGACCTCACAATAAAATCAGTCAGTGTCAGAGATCACGACGTGGTTGTTTTTATTGTTACTTCTCCTGCGGACATTTATAAAACGGGGCACAAACACAGTTCTTTAATCGAGTAACGAGCACTTTAAGAGCGTATCTGATCAACACACAAACATGAAGGTGAGTTTTGATTCATTTATCATTGTGATTATCACTTAACTTAATTTATCAGCTGAGTTGAAAGTGAAAGGAAAGTTAACTGAAATCCACTCATTTACTGGATTTACTCATTAATGAATGGTGCAATCATCATCATCTATGGGGTTCTTTGAAAAACAATGGAGCATGTCTCGTGTGTCGTTAAAAAAGCACGAACTCCGGGGAAAATGTATTATTCACTCATTAATTCCCGTATCTTAAATGCGAAATTGAAACCAGAGCTTTCTTTTAAACTCAAGACTACTCCACGCCCAACAGTCATTTCTCATTTTGCCTGCATGATGGCTGGCTGTTCAGTATCATTTCATATTCTCGTCTCTCACATAACACCCCTCATAGAAACCGCCCAAGCATGTTTGTGCTATAAAATATATTGTTATCTTTTATTGTCTTGCGTCTCAGCTGCATTTATTTTTGTCATTCCAGTTTATATTTGCAAGCTAAAGACTATACACGTCACTACTAGTACTACTACTACTACTACAAAGTAGTTTTGTGTGTGTTCTCATAGGCTACTATACTACTATAGCAAACTTAAACTAAAACGTAGTTCGTCTAGTTTCCTTTGGAACAAAACACAACAATAACAATTCGTTTTTGGGGCTGTCATTTTTAGCAACGTCCATGAGACTCCAGCTGTATCCCACTGTATGAAGTTTTCTACTTCCACTACTCTTCAGAAAGCCGTCTTTGGTCTCCCCGCTTTTCACTTCCTGGTCTTCCATTATCCTTATGCTCAACTCTGTTGCTGCCAGTGTTTCCGCTTCATTTTTGTATTAACTAACAAAGATTCAGATCAGTTCAATAATTGTGTTGGATCTACAGGAACATTCATATTCATATGCTAAAAGAGACATATCTTAAGGGTCTGATTGGAATCATGAATGCAAGCAGCAATGATTTCCAATAACATAACATAGAATCCAATTAATCATTACTTATTTCTGCCCCCTGTGAATAATAGGTCTTCAACTGTTTGGCTCAAGTGACCATCAAATCATCCGTTGGGATATTATTGCAGGGAAAGAAGTAAACAAAAACACGCGAACATACGACTACTCTAAGGCAGATGTTAAGAGGATGAAAGAGGCAGCGAACCACATAATCTGGAAAGATATTGTTGTAGGAACAGATGTTGAACAGGAGTGGGAGAATTTTAAAACAGTTCTAGAAACGTTAAAAGAGGAATGTGTTCCATGTAGGGAGGTAAACCCCAAGCGTAAAAGGTGGATAACTAGATTTGTAGTGAAATGTAGAAGAGCAAAAAATAAAGCATGGACAAAATATATAGAGGCAGGTAAATCAAAAGAAACATATTTAAAATATTTAGACAAGCAGAACATATCTCAGAAAGCGAATAAAACAGCAAAAAATAGACTTCGAAAAAAAACTTGCTCAGAGGATCAAGACTGACAGTAAAAGCTTCCTCTCTTATGTTAGAAATAAACAAAGAACGAAAGACAAAGTAGGCCCTCTCATAGACAGTACAGGGAAAATAATAAGTGAGAATAGGGAGGCAGCTAATCTGCTCAATCAGTACTTTGGCACAGTCTACACAAAAGAGGACTGCTCCAAGATCCCAGAGCCTATAGATATTTTTCAAAGAGACATAGATACAGCGGAATTTAGATCAATCTGTATTAATGGTTTTTACAAAATTGGAGGGGTTGAAAGTGAATAAATGTCCAGGTCAAGATGGTATTCATCCAAAATTGCTGTATGAAATTAGAGACCAACTAGCAAAACCATTGGCTATATTATGTTCTCAATCACTTACAAAAGGGATTGTTCCACGGGATTGGAAAGATGCAGGAGTGATCCCCTTTTTCAAAAAAGGCAAAAAATCTGATCCAGCAAATTATAGACCGGTGAGTTTAATGAGCATAGTCTGTAAATTGTTAGTCAATAATCAAAGAAAACATTGTAATGCATATAGACAAATTTAATCTAATTAGAAATAGTCAGCATGGGTTTACTAGAGGGAGATCATGCTTAACAAATCTATTAGAATTCATGGAGGAGGTTACTAAAATCATAGATAAAGGGGAGCCAGTGGACGTTATTTATCTAGACTTTGCAAAAGCCTTTGATAGAGTACCTCATCAAAGATTATTTCGAAAGTTAAAATCACATGGAATAGGTAGGGAAGTTGCCAAATGGATTGAAAATTGGTTAACGGGAAGAAGGCAGAGAGTGGGCATAAATAAGGAGTACTCTGAGTGGTGTGAAGTGAAAATTGGTGTGCCACAGGGCTCGGTTTTGGGACCAATTTTGTTCTTGATATATATAAATGATTTGGACATTGATATGGGATCCATGATTGCAAAATTTGCTGATGACACAAAACTATGCAGTAGTGTCTCATCTAAAGCGGAAGTGGATATATTGATGTCGGACTTAGATAAAATTCTAGAATGGTCTGTAAGCTGGCAAATGGAGTTTAATGTAGATAAATGTACAGTCATCCACATGGGTAGATCCAGTATGGAACATAATTACAGAATGAGAGAAAACAATATTAGAAAGATAGATATGGAAAGGGACCTAGGGGTTATAATAGATCATACAGGAAAGGTGAGTGAGCAAGTTAAGGTAGCAGTGAAAAAGGCAAATGCAATGTTAGGTATGATAAAAAGAAATATTAAACATAGGACCAAGGAAGTGATCGTCAAACTGTATAAAGCTTTAGTTAGACCTAGATTGGAGTACTGTGTACAGGTGTGGAGTCCTTATCATACAGGGGTTATAAACATGCTGGAAAGAATACAAAAAAGAGCGACAAAGATGATAGTGGGATTCCAGAATTACAGTTATGAGGAACAACTCAGAAAAACAGTGTCTCGAAGAGAGAAGAATTCGTGGTGACTTAATACAGGTTTATAAGATGATCAGAGGAATGGATAAATTAGACTATAACAAGTTTTTAAAAATACAGCAACCCACAATAACACAAGGACATATCTACAAGCTGACTAAAGAGAGGTCCAGATTAGATATTAGGAAATATTTTTTTAGTCAGAGAGTGGTGTCTGCTTGGAATGCATTGCCAGGGAAGGTAGTGGAGGCAGGGACAGTTAATGCATTTAAGAATAAACTGGATGCGCATAGCTTTTAAAGCAAGGTGATGTAAATGTAACTGGTTGTATACAGACTCTGCAGGATCTTCGAAACCAGTTTAAAGACGTTAAGTTAATATACACCAAGTCTTCATGTTAGTTCCAGCTGAATCTATGTATTTATTGTCTCATTGATATTTGCATCAAGCTCTCTCTGTCATGAATGAGTAGGCCTGCTTATACTTCTCTTGTCTTTGAGATTCCAGAATAGAAAGTGCCTTATAATGCTATCAAGTGGTTTCCTTAATGTGTGACCTATCCAATGCCAATGTCCTCTCTTCACGTCCCACTTTCACCATTATCTGTTTGGTTCTCACCAACAGATCTACATTAGTGATCTTGTCATACAATGCATATGTTTGGTTTCCACACGGTAGTGCCTTTATGAAAAGTAAATCTATTCTAAACCTATACATATTAATAAATGTATGCTGAAGTCAGATGCACTGGAGTGAAACGTATAACATAACGTATAACAATGCACTTCGCCGTACGGAAAAAGGTGTGAATGAAAAAAAATATCATTTTTAATTTGTATCTGCTTTTATATATAATTTAGGTGGCCGAGTATTCATAGGATTTTCTTCTAATGGCAAAGTTACACCTGTTCAATTCCAAGTATAGATATGCTACCCAGCTCTAAATGGGTAACAGGGAAAGAATGCAGCTAAGAAGGGAACTGGTGATTCCACCTAAAACGAAAGCTTACACTTAACACTTTATCCCTGACTGCAGATTCTGTTATGGGGTGACATAGAACACTTAAGAAAAACTTCTCCTGTAAATCTGGAGCTTCTAGGCAACAAAGTTGTAGATCACTTTCATGTTAGAGCAAATCTACTACACTGGTTCCCTGTTATCGACATGTGCTCCGATTTATCCAACTATAAATGTGTCCCTGACTTACTGTTAAAGAAAGAAATGAGGCGAAACATGTAACTAGACACCCCACCTCATAATAAAACAGACGCCTAATACAATAATCTTGACACTTCATCCCAGACAGCGGTGTCCTCTATGGGACTACCATTACTTTACCTTATATTTATTTACTAACAACAGTTATAACATAACAAACATGCTAAAATCTCATGTCTCAGGTCTTTCTACTGATTGCAATTGCTCTGCCATTCATTGCTGGCGGCAATTCATTAGGTGGACAGCAACAATATAATGCAGATCTCACGGACGTCAATGTTGTATTTGCAGTCAATGGGATTAATGAGTTTTTCAGGGCCAATGGAGATGTGAGACTAAGAGCGGCTGAAAAAGTTGTCTCAGCAACATCGCAGGTACATTTCCTATTTTAAGTATTGCCTGTCACTTTGATGTTTTAATTATTAATAGATCTCAGAGTTTTTCTTTAGGGAAGTTATGTTATATTGGCAGCTCATTAGAGCAGAATTGTATTTGAAATTTTCTTAAATTGTCATTAATCAAGCAAAATGTAACAAAAGAATGCAATATATTTATACATAAAATTTAAAAAGCAATTTTAGAAAGGAAAAAATATAAATTATAGTATCGAATCTATCTACCTGCGAATAACAATATGTCGAATCAGTTTTCTTGAATTTGTGTAAATTCCTTTTTCTGTTCGGGCGGAATAATCAACCCAGCATTCGCATGGTGGCAGCTGTGGCGAAGCAATCGATAGCCTGTGCCTAAACACCCTTTGACCACCTTAGCCCAATGAGAATGAAGTCGTATGACAGTTGTATTGTTGTTGTCCATTTTGTAAAAAAAAACTAAGATAAGTTGTTCAAAAGGCTGACAGCTTTATTGTGTAACACAAAGGAATAAAGAAACACCACTGAAATAGCATAATTTATTTTGGTGCATGAATCATATGATAGTGCTGACTGCAGTGAGGTACCATGCAACAATTTAAGTAATTAAATAAGTAATGCCTAATGACACTTCCTATGTTAATTAATAGGAAAACCTATTCTTTTTAAAACTATTTCCTTCAACTTTCCATGTATTGGTAAACAACAGTACAACTTTTGACATATGTCAAATGTTATAGGTAATTTGTGAACTATTTAAATATTTCATTCAGTGTACAAAAATATAGCATATTGTTTAGGTTTAATACCCACACATTTTGTAATTGACAGAATTGGTAAATATTCTTTACTTTATTTTCTGGTGTTTTTTTTAAATTGGATTTTAAAACACAAATTTCAATAAATCAGTCATTGACATCTGAAATTGCCAATCAAATAAAGCCAAGGTGTGCTTTCTGATAATTTATTTCTGGCAGTGATGGCAAGATCACACATTTTATTACAGAGAAGACAAACATTACATGGAGTTGGGATACTGGTTCATAAAAACACTGCTAGATGTGTATTGGGCAGTCGACCAAGATTTAGCCAATTTATCAGCATACGACTCCATTTAGCTTCACTGTGATACAGTGTTACGCACCCACTTCAGATTAGGATAAGTGTGAAATAGATAAATTCTATGAGGAACTTCAAGAACTGGTAAATGCAACACCGAAGAAAAGGTAGTGAGAGAATGTTGAGGAACCTGTGTTCTATGTGGAAACACAGAGACAAAGACCGAGCACTGAAATTCCTGGAATTTGCAAGCTACAACAAGCTACTGGTGGCAAACACATTAGGACCAAATAAACCTTCTAGATGTTGGACATGGCACAGCCGGAGTGGAGAGGTACATAGCCAAATTGACTACATATTGGTCCAGAGGCGATTCAGATCCAGCATTAACATTGCTCGAACCTAGAAGCTTCTCTATGGCAGCTATAGGAAGTGACCATGACATTGATGATAACTCTGTCTCCGTCTAAGGAAAGTCATGAGCAAGGAGACATCTAGAATAAGATTAAAACTTTACAAATTGAAACACCCGGAAATTGTAGCAATGTTTGGTGTCATGATAGGAGGAAGATTTGCACCGCTTGCTGTCCTACGGGAAGACCCAGATATAGATATGATTACAGACTCTTTTAATGCAGCAATAATAGACACAATAACAGAGATCCACAAAAAAGAAGCCCTAGATTACAAAAGAAATACTTGATCTGTGTGATAAGAGAAGGAAATACTTGATCTGTGTGATAAGAGAAGGAAATACTTGATCTGTGAGATAAGAGAAGTAAATACCTAATCTGTGAGATAAGAGAAGGAAATACTTGATGTGTGAGATAAGAGAAGGAAATTAAAGAGCTGAAAGAACACTCCAAAAGGGTCCACTAAGTACAGGTTAATAAATGGAGAAATAAGGTTCAAGATGAAAGAGGCAAAAGATCCATGTATCGCTAAGCAGTGTAAAGTCATGGAGCACAAACTGGACAGAAATTATGCCAAAGGAGCATATACGATTGTTAAAGATCTAGTAAAGCCTGTACAAGGTTACAGTATGACAATACAGGATAAGACTGGAAAATGTCTCACAGAAGATCAAGAGGTAATGACTCGCTGGGCGGAGTATTGTTCAGAACTATACAATCACGAGTGCTGGGGTGAGCCAAAAAAAGCAATCGCTCCCTTACTTCTTGAGACTGATGAAAATCAACAGATAACTAAAGAAGAGGTGACTGCAGCGGTGAAGATGCTGAAGAAGGGAAAAGCTGCTGGAGTGGATAATGTCCCGGCAGAGCTCATACAGGCAGGTGGTGATGCAATAATTGACATCCATCTGCAATAGAATATGGCAGATAGGAAAATGGCCAAGCAGCCTGGTCAAAATCGATGGTCCTGCCGATACCAATGTGAGGGAACTTAAAAGCTTTGTCAAAACTATAGAACAATCAGCCTCATTAGCCACCCTAACAATATTTTACTCAGAGTAATCTCAACAGACTGAAACGACAAGCTGAGAACAGGCGATTTTTTTCAAACCGAAAGAAGCACAGCCGAGCAGATCTTCACTAAACGAGAAATATTTGGAACACCAACAACACCTATAACATGTGTTTGTTGACTTTGAAAAGGCGTTTGATAGAGTCTGCATGATGCCCTATGGGCAACAATGAAGATATATAACATCAACAGCAACATTGTGAGAGTTATCAGCAATCTTTGTGAGAAGGCAACAAGCGCAGTCTTTTTTGATGGAAAAATGGGTGAATGGTTTCGCACATTCATCTGTGTAAGACAATGATGCATACTCTCCCAGACACTTTCAATATATTCATTGAAAGAAATATTAGGAGTGATGCTCTTGAAGATTATGTTGGCACTGTAAGGATGGGGGATATAACAATTACCAACTTACACTTTGTGAATAACATTGACGAGTTGGCGGAGACGGAGACAGAACTTTGAGAATTGATCCGAAGACTGGATGTACCATCACAAGTTATGGCATGGAGATAAATGCAGAAAAGACAAAGTTGATAACCAACAACACAGAAGGAATCAATGATGTGATCAAAGTAAATGGACAAGAGCTTGAAACAGGGAAGCGTTTCAAATATCTGGGCTCAACAACCAATGATGTGGGATCAAAACCAGAGATCCTGGCCAGAATAGCACAACTACAGCACCGCTTGCACGGTTGAAACTAATATGGAAAGATAAACGACTCTTCCTCACCATAAAGGTCAGACTTATGCGCTCACTCGTTCTTTCCATATTTCTATACACCTGTGAAACATGGAGTGTTACAACAGATCTCCAGAGAAGAATCCAGGCCATGGAATTGAGATGTTTTAGAAGACTCTTAAATATCACCTACAAAGACCATATCACAAATGGTGAAGTACAACGAAGAATCGAGAATGCAAGTGGACTGTACGATGACCTCCCCACAACGATCAAAAGGCAAAAGTTGACTTGGTATGACCACATCTCGAGGTCCAATGGATTTGCAAATACCATACTACAGGGCAAGTGAAGGACGTTCAAGAAAATGCTGGAAAGACAACATCCATGAATGGACTAACTTACAACTCAAGGAGGCATAAATAGCAACTACAGCCATAGAGGGATAGTACAGAATTGTGGAGGTGTCAGCAGGGGTGACCCAACGATCTCAAGAGGTCACGGGATGAACTGAATTGAACTGAGTGATCGAAACAAGTGCCATCTATTTGATATGGTGATATGTAGATAATGGTTTCCTAAACTGCTGGAATTTTTGCATTTTAAGAAATCCAATGTTCATCTTAGATACACACATATATATATATATATATATATATATATATATCAAAAGAACAATAACAAATGCTTACCAACATTTCAGCCTGCAATTCTCTTTGTTAGGAACCGGACATATAAAAATGATGAAGAAAATAACTATCTGCATTAAATGGAACTAAACGATAGAATAATCAGTGTAAAAGACGTATAAGCATAGGCAAGTCAAAATAGCTGTGCACATTACCAGAAAAGGATTTCTTTGTGTTCCCATTTCATGCAAAAGTTTTTTGAGTTACGGAGTTCATTTGCCAGGTGTAGAGGTTTTTACTCGGTTATCTAATATGACTACTATGTTCTCTTGCAGATTGTGTCAGGAATAATGTACAGATTCAGCATTGAAGTTTCAGGTGGTGACTCTGTAAGTTTGCATACAAAAATATGGCAATGTGGTTTGTAAATATATGCATGAAAGCTGTAGTGTACAAAACTATCAGGTAAAAAAAAGGGTAAAAGGTGTCCTTCAGCAGATTTAACCGCTGGTCGGCAATGAAGTGTTCGAGATTTCAGTTTATTAAACCATATCTTGTGTGAGGTGGGGTGGCCAGTTTCCTTCCTCGCTGCCTTTTCCTTCCCTATCTGTAAGTCCGGTACCCATTTACAGCTGGGTTGGCTCGAGCATGACGGTTGTGGAAGTTTAACTCCATATCTTTGGCATGAAAAGCAAGTGCTCTACCACTATACTAATCAGATACTCAGAAACTTTCAGAGGTATCAAAAAAAAATTCCGTTAAATATATTTAAAGTAACATGCCAGAAACATGTACTGACCACTTTATGGTTTTATGTAACATTTTGTTGTATTCGTTATTACTTATTATAGAAATACCAGCACATAAAACTGAAATGGAAGTCTGCATAGAAAAAATAAAATAAGGAAGTATCAGTTATACATTGCAAAAAGTTATATTGAGGTAACAAAATATGGTTTCAAGTGGATCTCAAGACCCCCTTACTGAAGAATAAAGAATTTGTCTGCTGTATCTCTATGCATGTCAGTGGAAGGTAACTAAAGAGAATTGTGCATGAGGCTAGCAACCACAAAGTGTAAAACAAATTGCTACAGAAAAATAACCTCTGCTTTTGTGCAGACTTCCTAAATGAGGCCAACTGTAGCGGTGGCCTTATGCACTGGCTGGGGTGAAAAGGGATAAGATGAACAACAATACGAAAAAGAATATAAGATATGGTTACATGGCAGTAGGAAGACTACCGTCAAGATGGATGAATGCAGTAACTAAAATCCTACAACAGACTTAGCCAAAGATAGGAAACATCAGCTTCCTGCCATGTTATGCAGTGAAAGTGGACAGGATAAGTAAAATATAGAATCAATAACATGATTGACTTATAGTTCTCCGAAGATGGTCAAGATTGTCTGTGTAGCAAAGTGGTAAGCTCTCGCTTCACATGACAATTTATCAGGACACTTCAGTCGACTAAGCTGTAAATGGGCACCCGGCTTATTGTTAAGGAAGGAAGGATTAGCATAGCTCATGATAAAGCCGATTCCTAGTACAGTGAAGTCTCTAACCCTTCATCCACGACAGCAATGTCTGATATGGGACTACTTAAGATAGTTCAAATGAGAAAAGTTTGCAATTATTATAAACCCAATTATTATAAACCCAATTATTATAGACCCAGGGGACGGCGTGGCCTAGTGGTTAAGTGGCACGGCTCACAATCCGAAGGTGCTGGGTTCGATCTCCATCACAGCACCGGCCGTTACCTCGGAGAAGCAAACCCTTAGAATATGCAGGAGGAAGCAGACCCTTACATAAAATGGATGCTGAAGTCGGATGTACTGGGCCGACAGGCGCAAAATTAAAAAAACCACACGGTAACGCACACTGCCTTGTGGATTAGAGAAATAAGACGAACGCAAATAAAAAATTAAAAAATAAAAATTTCCAGACCCATGCTTTTATCATGCAGTTTATTACTGCAGTAGCTCTTTACAATTGTACAGAGAGAATATGTTGCTGCTTTGGGAAGTTCATATGGGGTTCATTGTTCGAACAGGTGATCAGGCTTTTCATGTATGTGCTTTCCTCACTAACCCATTTGAGAGTTAAGTGAGCGCAGCCAGAGACAGACTAACAATGTTGTTAGAGGGATACACTTGTTTATTACTGAGCGAGCGGTGAATATGAAGAAAAATGTTACTTTTCCAAACAGACAGACAAATATGTTATCCAAGTTTGTCAGCTTTGTAAGATACGTAGAGGGACACTATGACTTTCAAACGCTTTTAAATATACATTTCCCTTACTCATTCACATCGGTAGTTTCTTTCAAATTTACATTTTCTGTGCTCATCAAATCAGAAATTACTTTCAAATTTACATTTCTCTTACTCCTTTACATTAGAAGTTACTTTTAAATTTACATTTCCCTTACTCCTTCACATCAGAAGTTATTTTCACATTTACATTTCCCTTACTCCTTCACATCAGAAGTTATTTTCACATTTACATTTCCCTTACTCATTCACATCAGAAGTTACTTTACATGATAGTGTTGAGAAAGACGACTTAACCTAAGGGTCAGGTGAAAAAAACTGATCAAGCTAGGGTCAAGTGAAAGATACTGATCAAGTAAAGTCAGGTGAAACAAATTGATCAAGTCAGGGTCAGGTGAAAGATACTCATCAAGTCAGGGTCAGGTGAAACAAACTGATCAAGTTAGGGTAAGGTGAAATATACTGACTAAGTTAGGGTCAGGTGAAAGATACTGACCAGGGTCAGGTGAAAGATACTCATCAAGTCAAGGTCAGGTGAAACAAGCTGATCAAGTCAAGGTCAGATGAAAGATGCTGATCAAGTCAGGGTCAGCTGAAAGATGCTGATCAAGTCAAGAGTAAGGTGAAAGATACTGATCAAGTCAAAGTCAGGTGAAACAAGCTGATCAAGTCAGGGTCAGGTGAAAGATGCTGATCAAGTCAGGGTCAGGTGAAAGATGCTTATCAAGTCAGGACCAGGTGAAAGATACTGATCAAATCAGGGTCAGGTGAAATAAACCGATCAAATCGGGTCAGGGGAAATATACTGACCAAGTCAGGGTCAAGTGAAAGATACTGACTAAGTTAGGGTCAGGTGAAAGATACTGATCTAATCAAGACCTCACCTCAGATCCATGTTGGAAATAAACTGACAAATGAGGTCTAAATCGACATTGTAGTCTTCATAGTGGTGAGCTTACTGAGGTCTCATATTGAACTACAGGTAGGAGGACACAGTTCCATCTTTTACAGTATGCTTTGGGATGTTAGAAGGACCACTGTCACCCACCACAACTTCAACTTTGACAAAATTTTAAATAAACTACGAACGGCTTCGAACAACAGCAACAACATGATGTGATTGCTAATTTCGTGCGCCAACCTCTTTATGTGCTTTTTACAACATGCATGGAAGATGCAGTAGTCCTATTTTTTGTGCTTCAGTTATGATTTCCAGAAGCTACACTGGGAAAGCTATTAGTGATGTAAGATATATCTAATTTCAGAAAGAAGTATGCAGTGTGGCTGTATGGAGCCAACCATGGGTTAAAGGTGCACATGCTTTGAGGATTCACGGAACCCCCAGCTGTGTGACAGAGGTTGGTCTTTTTGTACAACATTTGTCATCTAATTTCATCTCATCTGTCCATGTATAAGGCTAATATTAGTTGCTCATGGATTTTTACATCATCCATTCATCGTTTACTTGGTCCTCCTCTTGACTGAAGCCCAGCTGTATAGTGTTATAGGCTTGTATGGGAGATAGATTTGAGCATTCTTGTCACATCTTAGTTCTTAGTTGACCTGTACTTCTACAGAGACAGATGCCCCTGTGCAGGTCCCAGCTCTGGTATGATCTGGATGTAGCTGGGAGGAGATTTTCCTGTTTAGCGGGCTAGGCTCGAGCAGCTTATTACTTCGCTACATTGGGACAAGTGCTGCGGAGGGTGGTTAACCGATGTGCGAGTCCATCTTAATAGACTCAAACACTAGAACAAAGTAGACCCGCAGCCTGTTAGGCCCCATCTATGCTGCTCTAAACAAGCTACTTAACCATGGCCGGTGATATGCCATGTCACACAGTTAGTCACCTCTTACAACATGCTCTCTGTGGGGCAGTGGTGCTATTCTTGTGCTCGTCATAAGCAAAGACCCCTTTGGACCACTTGTCACATTTCCAAACTATTAGAAAGATTTGAGGGGTTTCTGTCACGTCTCCAAACTATTAGGTAGATTTAAGATATTCCTATCACATCTTCAAACTATTAGATAGATTTGAGATATTCTTGTCACGTCTCCAAACTATCAGGTAGATTTTAGATATTCTTGTGACGTCTCCCAACTATCAGGTAGATTTGAGATATTCTTGTGACGTCTCCAAACTATTTAATTTTCAGCCTGTTTGGTGTTATAGTCATCATGTATGGGAGATATATATTTAAGACACTCTTGTTACATCTCCAAACTATTTAATTCCCTGCTTGTCTTTATAGGCCATACATGGCGCTGTTCTCAATTTCTATCAAATTTATCAGTTCCTAGTTTTGTCTATTCCAGTGACCATGTCCACTTTTCCTAAAATCGCATTTCCCATCGTGCAACCCTTTGTTCTTGTGTCTTATGGAGAGTTCTTGTCCAACACTTTATTCTACAGCAGTGTTTCCCAAACTAGCCAGTTCGCGAAAAAAGGAAATTACTACTGAACCCCTTATCTATTTACTGCTCACTTTCTGGTTATTTTAAATAGCTATATAATTTCATTTTATAATATAAGATTTAACAACTATTACACAAAATTCTCCGTAAAGAGTGGTTTATTTTTTCTGTCTGAGCGTTACACAAATAATTTTCCTATTGTCACCAGTCCGTGAACAATTTTTCCTATTTTCACCATTCCGCAAGTGTAAAAATGGTTGGGAAACTGCTTTACAGAAATAAATCCTCTTTCAACAGATTGTTGCATGTTAAGATTGTTTCCTTTATTTTTAAATAGTGTAGTCCCATAACAGTTACTGCCGTTGTGAGGAAGTGTAGAGACTTCCTTGCACAAAATATCTTTTTCTGACAGATGGTGTGACCAGTTGCCTGCCTTGTTGTCTTGACTTTTCAAAGTCAGGTACAAATTTACTTGTTACAGACGTGTTTATCATTCCCTATTGTAGGGTATGGCTTCAGTCTATATCCATAAATATGTCTATCATTCCCTAGTGTAAGGACATGGCTTCAGTCTGTATCCATAAATATGTCCATCATTCCCTATTGTGAGGACATGGCTTCAGTCTGTATCCATAAATATGTCCATCATTCCCTATTGTAAAGCCATGGCTTCAGTCTATATCCATAAATATGTCTATCATTCCCTAGTGTAAGGACATGGCTTCAGTCTGTATCCATAAATATGTCCATCATTCCCTATTGTGAGGACATGGCTTCAGTCTGTATCCATAAATATGTCCATCATTCCCTATTGTAAGGACATGGCTTCAGTCTGTATCCATAAAAGCATCCATCATTCCCTATTGTGAGGACATGGCTTCAGTCTGTATCCATAAATATGTCCATCATTCCCTATTGTAAAGCCATGGCTTCAGTCTGTATCCATAAAAGCATCCATCATCTCCTATTGTAAGGACATGGCTTCAGTCTGTATCCATAAATATGTCCATCATTCCCTATTGTAAAGCCATGGCTTCAGTCTGTATCCATAAAAGCATCCATCATTTCCTATTGTAAGGGCATGGCTTCAGTCTGTATCCATAAATGAGAAGCATGCTACTTTGAACCAACTACTGATTTTTATTAGAAGTGATGAACCAACTACTGATTTTTATTAGAAGTGATGCAAGCCGTAAAGAGTTAAGCATTTAACAGAAATGAACTACTTTAACACAATTAGCAGATAAACATATTATTTTGATCTCTTTATTTAACATAAATGCAATTTTTTTATTTAACAAGAAGGTATTTTAAATTTATCATAAATGAGTTATTTCAACATTGAAAAGAAATAATTTTAAACAAAAATATTTTTTTTTTGCATTCGTCTTATTTCTCTAATCCCCTCTAATTGCACTGTGGTTTTTTATTTTGCGCCTGTTGGCCCAGTGCATCCGACTTCAGCGTGCATTTTATGTAAGAGACTGTTTCCTTCTCCGGGGTAACGGCCGGTGCTGTGATGGGGATCGAACCAAGCACCTTCTGGTTGTGATCCGTGTCACTTAACCTCTATCCCATGCCGTCCCCCTATATTAGTTGTTTTAAATCTTAAAAAAAATGTTATTTTATCAGCTTAATAGAAAATGTTTTCTTAGCACTTTGAAAACACATAATTATCATCATAATCATAGGATGATGTGCAGAAGGTTCTCGATCAAAGAGCCATAACCACATGATAATAATTACCTCTCTTTGACTTCTCATTTCTGTGTATATTTGCAGTAACTGTCAAATAACTTCTGCAATGGCCCTGCTGGATATACCTTATGCACTGTTGAATGCATGGTGTAAGACAAATGAAATTTAACAAATAAAATGCTGTGCCTAGTTCATAATTCACTTGTCTGAATAATTTTTATATAGCTGTATCAGAGTTTCTGGTAGTTTCTGAGTTGCAGAGTTGAGGTATGCATGCACGTGTATGTACATACACACACATATGGGAAGCATGCTAGATGACCAAACCCAATATTTCGAGATTACAGGACTTAATCAATAAATCCCTAAGAAAGATTCTGGACATATCTTGTTCTGAACAGGTGTTAAAAGCGCAGTCATCTGTGAACAGGAAATTCATGATTGTGGTTTCACTCACATTGGTGTAGAACATCAGGTTCCATCGATTGAACAGCCAACCTTGCGTCCTGTACTTGACACGCATGCCAGTCACATCATGTACATCATCAGTGAGCAATGCTGCAAAGACCACGTTAAAGAGTGTCAGTGCCAGCACACAACCCTGTTTGATACCATTGACTGCAGACAATGGTCCTTCGTGCCGTACTTCATGAAACTGGTAGACAACCGTAATGAATTTTCTGGGTCAGCCAAACTTTGCCATGATTTGCCAAAGTCCATCCCTATTGGCGGTTTTTTTTTGGGTTTTTTTTTGGCGTTCACCTTATTTTTCTCTAATCCCCAAGGCGGTGTGCGTTGCACTGTGTTTTTATTTTGCGCCTCTCGGCCCAGTGCATCCGACTTCAGCACACATTTTATGTAAGGGTCTGCTTCCTCCTGCATTTTCTAAGGGTTTGCTTCCCCGGGGTAACGGACGATGCTGTGATGGGGATCGAACCCAGCACCTTCGGGTCGTGAGCCGTGCCACTTAACCACTAGGCCACGCCGTCCCCTATTGGCGATTTGATCAGGTTGACAATAACTGTATCGCTCACAGTGCAGTTTTTTTACATTTCTCATGTAGTTGACGTGCTGAATATATCATGTCAGCCATTCCATGACACACACAAAAATCACACTGACTATCTGGAAGTAAACTCTGCTTATGAAATCACAAGGTTTGAAAGTAAATGTCTGAGGAAAGTCATCAATTTTGCCAGATGAGAAATGAAAGGACTAGAAATACAAGGCATTTAAAAATGATTTGAATCGTAAATGGTGAAACATTTCTGAACATGCTAACTATGTGACTTATGCCCCATCTAAAACCTGACAGTGCTGACTTTATCTTATAGCTCATGGAGCCCATGCCATTACCATCATAATGTAAAGAATGTGCTTAATGAGAGAAAGTCACATCAATGGATAGGTTGATGGATGTAAGTAACAGGGATCAACATCTTCTGTGCTGGCCACCAAGGTCATCGGACCTCACACCATGTGACTTTTTTTATGGGAATATGTTAAAGACATTGCCTACAGTTGACCACTCCCCCAAGATGTGTGTGGACTGCAAGATGGCATTGCCACTACAGTGCAAACCATTGATGAAAACATGCTGCGATACGTCTGGACAGATTTCGATTGCTGCATTGACATGTGTAAAGTAACAAAAAGGCGTTCAAACTGAACATTTGTGAGATAACTTCGAGATAACCATTGGCAATTGAACTTTGACAGCTACATTATATATGTGGGAAATTACATTTAATTTGACAATCCATGAATAAAATATAGCAAGCTGAAATCGTTCAAATAATTATGAAATGCCCTGTTTTGTGAGGACTGCTGCTTGAATACACAGCGAGACAGGAAATAAGATGGTAGTGTCATGTCAAAGGAATCCAAAATTATCAACTACAACTGCATTCATATAATAGAAAAAGATATGGTCATAATGAACAAGGTAGATTATGTGGCAGATTGATAGATGAGATAGCATAAATTCCACAACAACACGTGCTTATAATGACTAAAAAATCACAAGGTGGTCAAGAAATAAAATTTCAGCTACTGAAAACATCTAACAGCCAAAATGGTTGGACAAGTACAGCAAGGTATAGATGTGAAAAAATATTGGGAGCAAAATTATAAAAATACTTATAAAAGAAACCAACAAAAAATATTTTAGACAATTCAATAAGAGCAAGACACTACTAATGTGGTAGGATGCGCGTAGGTGTGGATAAATAAAGGCTTCTTAGAGTATCAAATTATAGCGAGAAATAAAACACATTGTGGAAGGATGCACGTTTTATTCTTCTTCTTCGATCAACTGTTGCTATGCTTCTAGCCCAGTGATGTTCATGAAGAAGACTACGTTTCAGGTCTTTGCCGGTTCCCCACATCCTTTTCAGCACGTTCACCTCCCCAGGCCAGACCTCCTCTCCCCGATCTGCACACATGAGGCAGGTCCGCAGGATATGTTCTGGTGTTTGCTTGGGTGCTCACTCCACAATCACACGCAGCGGCATCTTCAAAACCCACCCTGTGGATGTAGGTCCCAAGTCTGCACACACACACCTCCCTCCCTCCCTCCTCCCCGCCATATCTAAATCTGAAGATCTTTCTATAAGAACTACTGTTTTCCTGATCATCACACAATTTCATACAAATCTGGCACTTTTAATCCGAGTAGTAACAAATTATTAAAATGTAATGGACACCTTGACCTCAGAGTGTATATCAAAGCTTTTCAGCTGGCTGTGGAGCACAGGTCTTCAATAGATACACACAAAGTCCAACTGTTCTAAGCCATTCATCTTAGCTCTGCCCACTTTGTCCCTATTATCTTGATGTTTGTCGTGAGCTCTTTTCTTCATGTGCATTTTGATCTGCGACTATCCCTCTCATCCCGGGGATTCCAGGATAAATATGCCTTCTAATGATATCAGCTAATTTTCGTATTGCATGTTCTATCCAACGTCAGCGTCTACGCTGCTCACGACAGTCCACTGACATCTGTCTGTTTCCGACTGTTCTACTTCTTTGATCTTTTCATACCATTTCAAATTTCCATTCAGCACAAGTACACGTTTATGAAAGTCTAAAGCTTTTTTACTGCTGTTTTTTGTTGTTCATCATGTTTTATAGCCATACAAAAGAACGGATACTTGGGGTAGAAGATTTGTATTTGTGTGTTGGAATTAATTTTAGTTTTCGTAAATTCCTCAAATGCAATAACAAATTATGACACCTTTTGTGTTCTAATTTTGATGTCTTCATATATAATGAGAGATGTCCTACTTTGACATCTTGCTATCAATATGTTTGAATGATTTCAGATCTTGCAGGGGTGTGTCTCCCAACACAAAATGAATTTATTAGATACATATATTAGTATAATCTTTGTTCTTCTCTTGTCGTATTCTCAGTAAAAGTTTATGGAATCTATCATCAAATATACGAGGGTAGTTTAAAAAAAAACCAAACTTTGTAAAAATACAACCCATCTTTATTTGATTTACATATTATTCAAACTTGTCTGTTTCAAAATAATTTACTCCACTGTTATTTCACAGCTTCCAACATGTTTTCTAATTTTTCAATGTGTCATGGAACTTGTTTTCTGTGATAACGTGCATGTCTCGAATAAAATTTCTTTGATTTGTTTTTAATGGTCTGAAATCTGAGACCAATAAGGGTGAATTTAAACATTAGTAACAAAAAACATCTACAGAAGCCAAATCCTGAGAATAGTTGTCTCATGCGCTGCGTAAAAAGCACAAATAAGATCTGACGTGTGTGCAGGTGCGTTCTAGTAGGCCAGCATCCAGGTTTTGTCTGTGCATTCTTCAGGCCTCTTTCTTCATCTTGTCTCTCTTGAACGATTTCTAACATTCAATTAATGCTCTTTATTGATCATCTGACTTCATGGAACAAACAAGATGAACGGTCCCCTCCGATTGAAAAAGACGATCAATGAAACCTTCACATTTGAGTGACTGACGCATTAATTTTTGTTGTTTGAGGAAAGTCATTCCAATCCACTGTGATGATTCCCTTTTTTGACATCTATTCATAAACTCATTCATCAACACCTGTTATGACATTTTTCAGAAAGTCTCCATTCGCACTCAGTAAAAGGTTGACCTAATTTGAAGCAGAACTTCATAGAAAGACGTTGCTCTTCAAGATTCTTAATTGTTCAATTACAAAAAAAATTGTTATTCACTTCACCGATGCAAAAAGGAAAACTCGCTTTTGGGGTGTGATGCGGTTATTTCTTAAACTGAAGGTCGATGTCATTAGAACATATACTAGCAGCTTTTAAGTCGCTGCCTCTGTTAGTTGCGTTGTCATTTTAAAAGCTCGGTTTCTTGCTTGTCTGTTATTTGTTTTTGTACTATATTGCAGTTATGGGACAGAAAAGCAAAGTCATCATCAGAGTCCATTGAAATCCGTTTTTGTTGGTTCATGTTGTTCGCCTTTCTCAGGAAGTCCCAGGCTACGAGATGATATGGCAGGCTGTGGAGGCAAGTTATGGGAAAAAAACGGCCTACCAAAACCCATAGCTAAAACAGAGCGTCCCATTCCCAACAGAACTGCAGGACGCTTGGGATACGACCATCAGACGTGGTCATGGACATGGTCATTCGACGCGACGGGTTCTGGTCGCATAAGCGTTCTATTAATTGTACTGGAGTGGATGTAGTAGAAACGATTATGTGAACAATATGGAAGTACTGTACTGGCTGTAGTTGAAACGATTATGTGAACAATATTTTTTTTGTTTTTTTTTGCGGTCGCCTTATATCTCTAGTCCACAAGGCGGTGTGCGTTGCACTGCGGTTTTTATTTTGCGCATGTCAGCCCAGTCCATCCGACTTCAGCATGCATTTTTTTGTAAAGGTCTGCTTCCCCCTGCATTTTATAAGGATTTGCTTCCCCGCGGTAACGACCGGTGTTATGATGGGGATCGAACCCAGCACCTTCTGGCTGTGAGCCGTGTCACTTAATCACTAGGCCACGCCGTCCCCTATGTGAACAATATGAAAGTTATGTATTGAACTGGATGTAGTAGAATCAATTATGTGAACAAAATGGTAGTACTAGGCTGGCAGTGGTAAAAACAATTATGTGAACAATGTAGAAATACTGGACTGGCTTTGATAGATTCGTATGTGAATAATGTGGAAGTACTGTACTGAACTGGCTGTTGTAGAAACGATTATGTGGACAGTATGGAATTACTAGCTGTAGTAGATGGGTTGCGCCAATCCTTGCTCGCTCTTTTGGTTCCAGCTTGTGAACGCGTGTCTCATCTCCAATAACATTTTTTAAAGTACGCCTTTGTCTAGAATAAGAGCTTCTGTAACCGGCTGTGAATGGAACATCAAGAGTTAACTCAATTTAACAGGAATAGTTTCGAACAACAGCAACAATGGAGACTGCATTCAAAGAGGAAAATGGATTCCACATGAGTGACGCATTGACAAACTAACAGCAAATCAATATCTACGCTGGTAGGAAGTTCCAGAGTTTTGCAATAGAAAAGAAGAACGTGAGATTAAACCGCCCATAAAATGACAATACACAGAATGACGATGCTCACAAACAAATCGATTGATCGATGCTGCACTGTGAGAGTTGTTGTTACTTCCTTGCTTGAGTGAGAGCTGTAGCTGCATCGAAGCGGTGCGAGACATACATGTGCATCAAAATATTTTCATATGTGAGAATACAGCTTGGAGCAATGGCTTCAGTTACAGCAGGTCTCGATAGGGAAGGAAATGATAACCAACGTACATGTTTCGATCTAAAAGGGCTTGCGTGAATCGTCTGCCCAAGCTGTACTGTTAGCGCAATGAAGTAGCTAACATTCACGTATCGATTGTATTCATAATGGCGAAATTGGATTTGGAAAACATTCTGAAGTCAACCGTGTCCGTCAGTTAGGACATGTCACTGGACACAAATAGGGGCAACATTCTGAAGTCAACCGTGTCCGTCAGTTAGGACATGTCACTGGACACAAATAGGGGCAACATTCTGAAGTTAACCGTGTCCGTCAGTTAGGACATGTCACTGGACATGATAAACTGGAAATTCACAAATGATATATATTAAAAATTAAACAAAGGTCGATTAGAGATGGCTGTCTACGAGGAAAGAGCACGAGTGTGTGAAACCAATGAACGAGAAATCCATTATTGTTCTAATTGTTCGCCATTTGCTGAGAAAACTGAACACCTATGGGTCCGCCCGCAGTGCAGCAACGTCAGATCTTAAGAGATCAAAACACAACAGGTCTGCTGCAAGAAATTCAACGACAGTGATATCACCATGTTTTTGCTGGGTCACTAAGGAAAGACAATAATTATGTTCGTTACCTACTATATGCGAACGTATTTTCTTCCTGTTTTCTATCTACTGGGGTGTATGAGGTGGTGGGGAAAGGCAGTTCCTCTGTTAGGTTGTATATATCACATTTACACACACACAACATACCACGTATACAACACACCACAAATTCCACACCAACATACACCACACATACTACACACACAAACACACATCAGACAAACCACACACACACACACACACACATACCACACGCACAAACCACAGCACACACTATACACACATAAACCAAACACACACACATACCACATAAAGACACACACGTGCACGTACACATACGCATGTGCACGTAACTATGTGTGCAAGTATATGTGCATGTTTCGGGTGTGTGTTTCACAGAGTATGTATTCATATATGCTTGCCATCTCGAGTATTCTTTGCATAAACTATGAGAGCGTGCATGTGTGTGTAAATGAGATATATTTATAGAGTGACATATAGACTGACAGACAGACAAACAAACAGAAAGACAACCATTTAGATAGACCATTTTTGGGTAAAAAGAAAGAACAGCAGTAGGATAGATAACCGTTAAGACGTTTACAAAGATCAACGAGAAACGAGCGAAAAAAATGAAATTACTCAAAATGAAAACTAGAACCACCAAAGCAAAGGCACAGAAAATCTATACAGAGGTAAACAATAAATTATAAATGAGTATTAACCCTTTCCAGTCCAGTCAGCAGTGTAAACTGTTTGTTTGGTTGAAAAGGATTAAATTATTGGTTGGACTGGAAAGGGAAAAACTGTTGGTTTGACTGGAAAGGGCAAAACTATTGGTTGGACTGGAAAGAGTTAAACTGTTGGTTGGCATGAAAAGGGTTAAGCTGTTGCTTGGACTGAAAAGGGTTAAACTGTTGCATAGACTGAAAAGGGTTAAACTGTTGAAGCCAGAGGTATGGACATCTTCAGGGTTGAGATGCTGTGGAAGAGGTCAAGCATGTCGTGGACATTTGAGTGGACCGTCTTCGTCTTCCTGGTGGTTCCGATACAGGCTTAGAATATGACAAGATGGAGTGAGTCAAGGCAAGATAGAGTGAGTCAAGGCAAGATGGAGTGAGTCAAGGCACAATGGAGTGAGTCAGGGCAAGATGGAGTGAGTCAAGGCAAGTTGTTGGGTGAAGATAAAGTGTAATTGAGATAAATGTGGGTCTGTAGGTTTATTGTACACCGAGATAGACAGACCTAGAGCACAGCTATAGACAGAGATGGAGAGACCAGTAGGGCAGCTTTAGACAGTGATGGAGAGGCAGGGAGGACATCTTTAGACAGTTATGGAGAGGCAGGGAGGACATCTTTAGACAGTTATGGAGAGGCAGGGAGGACATCTTTAGGGCAATGGTTGGAAGGCAGGGAGGACATCTTTACGCAGTGATGGGAAGGCAGGGAGGACATCTTTAGACAGTGATGGAAAGGCAGGGAGGACATCTTTAGACAGTGATGGAAAGGCAGTGAGGACATCTTTAGATAGTGATGAAAAGGCAGAGAGGACATCTTTACACAGTGATGGAAAGGGAGGGAGGACAGCTTTAGACAGTGATGGTTGGAGGTAAGCACAAGCTAGGGGAGACAGTGTTGTGTAGATGTTAGGGGTAAGCACAAGCTACGGGAGACGGTGGTGTAGATGTTGGGGGTAAACACAAGCTAGGGGAGACGGTGTTGTATAGATGTTGGGGGTAAGCACAAGCTACGGGAGACGATGCTGTGTAGATGTTGGGGGTAAGCACAAGCTAGGGGAGACGGTGTTGTGTAGATGTTGAGGGTAAGCACAAGGTTATTCAGACGTAGGTGTATCAATGAAGGGGTTGATTCTCTTGTCAATAAGTAACGGAAGTTTTGCGAGACTATCAGCATTGGGAACATATGTGTTTAAAGAGCAAATACCTAACACAAAGTTACGGTAAGTCCGGATGGGAAAGAGCACAGAGGAAGAAAAGGCAATGAGGGCGTGGTTAATGTCCTTAAGGAATGAAGGTAATTTCACAACTATTGGCTGGACGAGGCTTTCATGGAAGTAAGATATTAGATTCTTAGGGCAGGAGCAAGGTGAAACAATGGGTTTGCCAGGATTATTGGGTTTGCAGATTTTGGGATATAATGAAATGCAGGTTCGTCCAAACCTTTATGGAAGATCATCATCATGTAGCATGTCCTTTGTAGAACGTCGCTCCCATCACAGTCTGTCTGAAAGAAACTCGTTCCCATGCCAAAACACCAACTTCCGCCACTGTCATACTCAGGCATTCCTAGATATCTTGGTGCCATCGTCTTCTTGGTCTACCCCTTCCTCTTTTGCCTGGCACCATACCTTCCATCACCGTTCTCTCAAGACCGTTGTGTCTCTTGATGTGACCAAAGTATTTGCATTTTCTAGCCAAAATGTAATTGATAAACCAGTTCTCCTCTATGCTCAGCTCTTGCCGAATGTCTACATTTGTTCTTTTCTCTGTCCATGGTATTCTGAGGATCTTTCTGTAACATTTTGACTCGGAGGATTCGATTCTTTGTCTAGAAGTTATGGAAGATATAATAGTTAAAAGCAGTCGACGGAAGGAGACGATTCCTTCATCAGACCTATGATGCAAGTGTGGACAAAGGCATTGTAGGGAACAGTAATATCGTCTACTGTGGTACTGACTGTAGTATCGCTGTAGTGGTGATTGTAGGAACATTTGAATAGTTGTAAACGAGCTTAATAGGGGTATAGTATCTTGCGCTATACTATCACGGCTTGTCCTTTGATGGCAGGTTTGATATTGAGATCATCCCGTGGACGAGGGTTAGCTGTGAGTGTCGGTGTAGGACACATCAGTGTACCAAAGTGGGGACGAAGGTTAGGTAACATCAGAGTACTGAAGTGGGGATAATGGTTAGGTGCGGGGCTCGGTGTAGGAGGCATTAGAGTACCAAAGTGGGGACGAAAGTAGGTGACATCAGAGCACCAAAGTGGGGACGAAAGTTAGGTGACATCAGAGTACTGAAGTGGAGACCATGGTTGGGTGCGGGGCTCGGTGTAGGACACATCAGAGTACTGAAGTGGGGACCATGGTTAGGTTCGGGGCTCGGTGTAGGAGGCATTAGAGTACTAAAGTGGGGACAAGGGTTAGATGCGGGGCTCGGTGTAGGAGGCATTAGAGTACTGAAGTGGGGACCAGGGTTAGGTCCGGGCTCGGTGTAGGAGGCATTAGAGTACTGAAGTGGGGACCAGGGTTTGATGTGGGGCTCGGTGTAGGACACATCAGATTACCGAAGTGGGAACCAGGGGTAGGTGCGGGGCTCGGTGTAGGAGGCATTAGAGTACCGAAGTGGGAACAAAGGTTAGGTGACATCAGAGTACCAAAGTAGGGACGAAGGTTAGGTGACATCAGAGTACTGAAGTGGGGACGAAAGTTAGGTGACATCAGATTACTGAAGTGGGGACCAGGGTTAGGCACGGGGCCCGGTGTAGGAGGCATTAGAGTACCGAAGTGGGGACCAGGGTTTGATGCGGGGCTCGGTGTAAGAGGCATTAGCGTACCAAAGTGGGGACGAAGGTTAGGTGACATCAGAGTACTGAAGTGGGGACCAGGGTTAGGTGCGCGGCTCGGTGTAGGAGGCATTAGAGTACCAAAGTGGGGACCAGGGTTAGACGCGGGGCTCGGTGTAGGACACATCAGAGTACTGAAGTGTGGACCAGGGTTAGGCGCGGGGCTCGGTGTAGGAGGCATTATAATACCAAAGTGGGGACCAGGGTTAGGCGCGGGGCTCGGTGTAGGACGCATTAGAGTACCGAAGTGGGGACGAAGGTTATGTGACAGAGTACCAAAGTGGGGACCAGGGTTAGGTGACAACAGAGTACCGAAGTGGGGACCAGGGCTAGGTGTGGCTCGATGTAGGAGGCATTAGAGTACCAAAGTGGGGACGAATGTTAGGTGACATCAGAGTACTGAAGTGGGGACCACGGTTAGGTGCGGAGCTCGGTGTAGGAAACATCAGAGTACCAAAGTGGGAACCAGGGTTAGGCGCGGGGTTCGGTGTAGGAGGCATTAGAGTACCAAAGTGGGGACGAAGGTTAGGTGACATCAGAGTACTGAAGTGGGGACCAGGGTTAGGTGTAGGGTTCGGTGTAGGAGGAATTAGAGTACCAAAGTGGGAACCAGGGTTCGACACGGGCTAGGTGTAGGAGGCATTATAGTACCAAAGTGGGAACCAGGGTTAGATGCGGGGCTCAGTGTAGGACACCTCAGAGTACCAAAGTGGGAACCAGGGTTAGGTGCGGGGCTCGGTGTAGGACACATCAGAGTACCGAAGTGGGAACCAGGGTTAGGTGCGGGGCTCGGTGTAGGACACATCAGAGTACCGAAGTGGGAACCAGGGTTAGGTGCGAGGCTCAGTGTAGGACACATCAGAATACTGAAGTGTGGACCAGGGTTAGGCGCGGTGCTCGGTGTAGGAGGCAGAGTACCAAAGTGGGAACCAGGGTTAGGTGCGTGGCTCGGTGTAGGAGGCATTAGAGTACTGAAGTGGGGACCAGGGTTAGGTACGGGGCTCGGTGTAGGACACATCAGAGTACCGAAGTGGGAACCAGGGTTAGATGCGGGGCTCGGTGAAGGAGGCATTAGAGTACCAAAGTGGGGACCAGGGTTAGGCGCGGGGCTCGGTGTAGGAGGCATTAGAGTACCGAAACCGGTGGGGGGAAGGGAAGAGGTGAGGGAAACTAAGGTTAGGTGTGAGGATCAGGAACATGCGTCGCTATTGCCAAGAGATATGTAGGAACCAGGTTTGTCATGGATACACAGATTGCAGTGTGACGGTGAAGTGTCTGAACATCAGGAAAAATGAAGTAGCCATTAAAGGTTGGTCGGAGCTGAAAACAAAAATGAGACTCACTCAAAACTAATATTTCACTCTCAGTTAAGAGAATGTCAGAGGGAATGTTATATTGAATGTTGGAGTTAATGTCAAAGGAAATGTCAGAAGGAACGTTAGAGTGAATGTCATAAACAATGTCAAAAAGAATGTCAGAGAGGATGTTAGAGAGAATGTCAGAAAGGATGTTACAGTGAATGTCAGAGAGGATGTTACAGTGAATGTCAGAAAGGATGTTACAGTGAATGTCAGAGAGGATGTTACAGTATAGGTTACCTGTACCTGTACCATAGCAGAGAGGATGTTAGAGTGAATGTCAGAAGGGATGTCAGAAACGACGTTGAAGTGAATGACAGAGAGGATGTTAGAGATAATGTTAGAGTGAATGTTAAAGTGATTGTTAAAGTGAATGTTACAGTGAATGTCAGAAGTAATGTCAGATAGGATGTTAGAGTGATTGTTAGAGTGAATGTCAGAGAGGATGTTAAAGTGAACGACAGAGAGGATGTTAGAGAGAATGTCACAGAGGATGTTAGAGTGAATGTCAGAGAGGATGTCAGAAGGCATGTCAGAGTGAATGTCAGAGAGTATGTTAAAGTGAATGTCAGAAGTAATGTCAGAGAGGATGTTAGAGTGAATGTCAAAGATGATGTTAGAGTGAATGTCAGAGAGGATGTTAGAGTGAATGTCAGAGAGGATTTTAAATTTAATGTCAGATAAAATGTCAGAGAGGATGTGAGAAGGAATGTCATAAGGAATGTCAGAAGGAAAGTCAGAACGAAACGTTAAAGGGGGTAGTTACGGTAGTTAGTTATTTTCCCCTTGTACCGTTGAGCGCCGGGGGGAGCTTATGTCGTCTGTTCTGCGCCTAGTTGGTTGCGTCGGTCAATCTGAGCCCGTGTCGCTGCACAATCACTCTAATGTCATCTCCACCTGCGTCTCGGCAGCCCCCTTGCCATGTAGTCAGATCTACCAGCTTTGTAAGCCATCCGTGGAAGCTGATGTGGGTGCATTCTCATGAGAAAATCTAACCGACTAATGTTGTCAGTTCTTAGTTCGACCCGTTCTTCGTCAAGAGGTGATCACCTTTGAGAGAGTCCCAACTCAGGATTCAGTCGTTTCTATCGCGGGATCGTGTCGTCCAGTGTGATAGTAGTCTGTCTATTGTGGGGGTCGTGAATGTTGTATTTTTCTAGTGAATCTAGCCAGCGAGTTGGGGGCCGTCCCCGAGGTCTCTTTTTGTCGCGCGGGTACCACATAGTGGTTTTGGTACTTCATCTGTCATCTTGTCTTCTAGATATATGACCAGCCCAGCAGTGTTTCGAATGCTTGACGTACTGGAGGACACCCTTGATGTGTGACATTCTCCGGATGTCGCTATTGTGTAGTTCGCTCTGCCGCTGTTGTCTGAGAGTTATGCCCACGAGACGTCTTTTAAGAGATGTATATGCTGTTCTCAGTTGGTTCTCTGCTGTTTTGGTTAGAGACCAGGGTTCTCTACCATAGCAGAGCGCTGGCAGAATTACTGAGTCGAAGATGTCTGCACGTAGTCTGGTGTACTTTGCGGCGTCTGTTGCTGTCATGATGGAGTTGAAGGCTGCCCATCCTGCCCGTTTCCGTCTGGCGATCTCAGGGTTTATGTTGTTCTCCATGTTGAGGAGCCATCCCAGATAGACATATTTGTCAGCGTCCTCTATGGGAGTTCCACTCAAGATTATTGGGTTGGGATCCACGAAACGTTTACCCATAGCTCTGGTTTTCCATAGATGCATAGCTAGACCTGCTTTCCTGCCTTCCATCTCTAATGACCGCAGCATCTCTGTCGCTTCCAGGGGTCTCTCTGTGATGAGGACGATCTCATCTACGAATCTGAGGTGGTTAAGACGTCTTCCGTCGATTTTGATGTCGTAGTTGTCCCAGTCGCAGTGCCTAATCGTCGACTCTAGGCATGCAGAGAATAGGTTCGGTGAGAGGGGGTCTCCTTGCCGTACTACCTTCTCCGTCGCGATAGGGATGGGCTAAGTGAATGGGCAAATGACGGCGGTGCATCCTTCATAACATTTTTTGAGTATTTCGACATAGTGGCGGTCTACCCCTTGCTCGCCCATCCTTTCCACACGAATTCTGTTTTAACCGAGCCTATTTGTTTCCCCTCTAACATCCTTTCTGACATTCACTCTAACTTTCTCTCTGACATTACTTCTGACATTCACTCTAACTTTCTCTCTGACATTACTTCTGACATTCACTCTAACTTTCTCTCTGACATTACTTCTGACATTCACTCTAACATCCTCTCTGACATTCACTCTAACATCCTCTCTGGCATTACTTCTGACATTCACTCTAACATCCTCTCTAACATTACTTCTGACATTCACTCTAACATCCTCTCTGACATTGCTTCTGACATTCACTCTAACATCCTCTCTGACATTACTTCTGACATTCACTCTAATATCCTCTCCGACTTATGTTCTGTCAGGAAATGTATTCGGCACAAAACGTAGTCCCGACCATATTTCGAATGTCGTCGTTCCGCATTCTGTCTTTCCTGATAACACAGATGATCTTCCTCAAACACTTCATGCCACACGTCGAAATTCTGCTCTCGCTCGCCCTGGACAGAGACCATGTTTGACATTGGTGGCAGATAGTCTGCATAAATTATCTGTTTATCAGCTGTTGCTTTATGCCAAACTAATGCTCGGGTGCCTAAGCAGTGCGGACAGCTGATAAGTCACCGCAAATGCTTTCGAACATCTGTCTCAATTTTCCTATGGATTCTGCCGTCTGCCGAAAAAAAGTGCCTAAATGATTGAACACCATCAGGTTAGAAGGAATGCCAGAAGGAATGTTAGAAGAAATGTTAGAAGGAATATTAGAAGGAATGTTAGAAGGAATGTTAGAAGGAATGTTAGAAGAAATGTTAGAAGGAATGCCAGAAGAAATGTTAGAAGGAATGCCAGAAGGAATGTTAGAAGGAATGTTAGAAGGAATGTTAGAATGAATGTTAGAAGGAATGTTAGAAGAAATGTTAGAAGGAATGCCAGAAGAAATGTTAGAAAGAATGCCAGAAGGAATGTTAGAAGGAATGTTAGAAGGAATGTTAGAAGGAATGTTAGAAGAAATGTTAGAAGGAATGTTAGAAGGAATGTTAGAATGAATGTTAGAAGGAATGTTAGAAGAAATGTTAGAAGGAATGCCAGAAGAAATGTTAGAAAGAATGCCAGAAGGAATGTTAGAAGGAATGTTAGAAGGAATGTTAGAAGGAATGTTAGAAGGAATGTTAGAAGGAATGTTAGAAGGAATGCCAGAAGGAATGTAAGAAGGAATGTTAGAAGGAATGCCAGAAGGAATGTTAGAAGGAATGTCAGAAAAAATGTTAGAAGGAATGTTAGAAGGAATGTTAGAAGGAATGTTAGAAGGAATGTTAGAAAGAATGTTAGAAGGAATGCCAGAAGGAATGTTAGAAGGAATGTTAGAAGGAATGCCAGAAGGAATGTTAGAAGGAATGTCAGAAGGAATGTTAGAAGGAATGTTAGAAGGAATGCCAGAAGGAATGTTAGAAGGAAAGTTAGAAGGAATGTTAGAAGGAATGTTAGAAGGAAGGCCAGAAGGAATGCCAGAAGGAATGTTAGAAGGAATGCCAGAAGGAATGTCAGAAGGAATGTTAGAAGGAATGCCAGAAAGAATGTTAGAAGGAATGTTAGAAGGTATGTTAGAAGGAATGCCAGAAGGAATGTTAGAAGGAATGTTAGAAGGAATGTTAGAAGGAATGCCAGAAGGAATGTTAGAAGGAATGCCACATGGGATATAAAAAGGAATGCAGATACGTTAGCATGGAAACTGGAAACCTCAGATAGAGCAGTTTGCAGATGTTGAGGAAGGAGGAGGGCGTAGACAGGAAAGTGATTCTCTCTTATGAGAGCATAGAAAGCCATTGCCATGGCAGCTGAATCTATGGATAATCTTGCAGAGGATAATGTCACCGAAGATGTCCTGGGAAGTCAGAATAGCCAAACGCCATAGATGCTGTCATTGCTGAGAATTAAGATTAGACAAAATTATGAAAGGGACACAGCACACGTAGAAAACCGCACTCACTGATATTTCTCAGAATTCCTTAAACACTATCAAGTGCACAATCCGGGAGACCAAGGAAAGACTACTCTTGCAGATGGTCAAACGCTTCACTGATGATCGCCCCAAGTTTGAGCAGCAGTTATGGTTATGATTTCAATACATTCCCTAAAAAATGAGTAGGCTCCCTTTGAATTACTCATTTTGCTTTCTTTTACTGTCTCACATTTGCTTTGTTATCTGACATCTCTTTAAATATTTGTGTCTGTATGTTTGAGTGTCTGTATTATATATAATTGTATTTGAGCGCATGCATAAACGTATGTATTATTTATTCCTGTGTACAGATTCCATAATATGTGCGTTGTTGTGTAATAATCTTCTTCTTCTTCTTCTTCTTCTTCTTCTTCTTCTTCTTCTTCTTCTTCTTCTTCTTCTTCGTACGCTGGCAGACGTCAACTTGTATTTGTTTGAAGAAAGCAGCTGTCATCCTGAGGCGTTGTGTAATCATATTGATTATTTCTTGCTTGTCTGATGCTGTCATAATTGCTATCACGTGAACCATGCATTTGTCGCCTTTCTCTTGCATACTCTTGGAATTCCATTGTAATTGTTGTTGTAGTCGTTCTTTCTTTAAGTACCATGGCAACAGTTGCCGTCGGGGTTGAAAATAACTCATCATGTACTTAGCTTCAGCCTATGTGAGGTGGGGTGGTCAGTTCCTTTCTTACCTTCCCCAAGTCATACGTAAAGAATTCGGTAGGTGCTTTCATTTGTTTATTTGCTCTGACGAAGATCTTGTTGCCGTAACATAAATGTCGTTCTATGTATGTGTCGTAACTGAGCCACACTTGATCTGCTTTCATGAAATTCATCAGAAATGTCTTTCGGTATTTAGTGCTCATCACAAGGTAAACGAAGATATTGATGCTAGAATTTGTTACGTGAGCTATAGAAGTGCTATACAAAATTACAATAAATAGATTCATGTGGAATGCACTGCAATTTAGTTTCAGTTGAACACACGGCGCTACGCACATTCCAACCGCTGGAAAATAGCCGATAATGAAAATGGTGGAAATAAGCACAACCATCTTTGTTACCTTCTGATCTCTTGTACTGATATGTGTGTTTCCACTTGACTTCACATGTGTGTCTTTGACCATAAATGAGCTTGACTTTCTCCAGGCTGCCTGCTGGTTCAACTTGATAACCAGAACAGCTGTGAAGAATACCTCTGCGAAAAAACATGCTAAGAAAAAAAACAACGCTCACAATAGTTTAGTTTATGTAATTAATTTGTCTTGTCATGTAGGGATGCAAACGATAAAGAAGTCAAATCATGGTTAAGTTTTTGTCTGGGTAGCACTTCAAGTCTATTCCCAGTATAACGTACGCCACTGAAGAGCTGCTCAAAACTCCAACATACATGGTTACTATAGTAACAAAATGTGTTTTCCGTGTCAAATTGGTTTTTAATTTTAAGTGAAAATGACCACACACGCACCTCTCAATGCTGATAAACATGGTTATCAATGCTGATATTCGAGTGAATGCTACATGAGGCCAACGTCCACTGAAAAGCTGGATCTCAAGTGGATAGGGTGCATGTCGGAAAATGGGAGTGCGGCAGAGGTTGATCTAAATTATGAAAAATCATGGACATCAGCTAGATAATATAGCATATCACTCCGAACACAGCAGCAGACTGGCAGATAATACCATGTGTTATTGATGTGATACAGAAGTACAACTCATCACTATTTCAGATCGTGTAACTGCTTCAGTAAATATTACAGTGAACTGTTCTCTGTCATAAAATGTATGTGTGTAGGTGTATTCTTGTCTATTGTAATGTCTAATACCTATTTGTTAAGCAAGATGGCCTTGCCTGAATGGCTGAGTTCTAGACTTGCTCCGGTGTGTGCGTTGCTTTCTGCTGTTTGCTAGGGCCTGCTCGGATTGTAATTCACAACTCCATCACCATACGGTTTGAAAGACTTCGTTCTGGGGAATTGGTGTGATTTCGATCGATTATCATGTTTGTTATGCAGCGTCTTACTGCAACTGTGCCTGTCTTAAGCCGTGGGAAACCAGTTCAATATGGCGTTCAACGTTCCGCTTAACTGCACCCCATAATTCAGTTCAGGTTATCACTACTCAAGGGCCTTCCTGCTATGACTGAAGCCGCCTTTCTCCTGCCCTCCCCTACCTCCACCACGAGGTTACACGATGCCTCGCCCATCCTCGTCACGCTGACTAAAAGGTGGACAGAATCGAGAGGCCTCGTGGCCAAACTCGAGAAAACATGGAGTCAGACACAGACAAACGAATAAAGCCAGACACAAATATTGATCTAATACACACTCCTCGCGCCCCTAATGACAAGGCAGCGGAGTACTCGGCTCCACCTGGGGAGTCTGTAGGAATCTGGTCGACACACAACGCATGAACAAGACTCAGCAGTTGGTCAGTGTTCGATCGACCCACTGGGTCTTTGATGCCAAAACGAATACTATTATTTTGATTAACTACATTCATTACAGTGATGCCCATTGTAATGGTCGTCCGGGCAAACTGCTGATGTGTTTTGCATTTCTCAAGTTTGGAATTAAAACCAAGATATTGCAGTTTATAAAATAACAGTAAAGTATACAGTGTCTATTTAAAACCACACAAAGTGGGTCAGTTTGTTTAATTTAGATGAATATCAAAGAATTATTCGTATTTTCTTGATTGAAATGACTGGAAACGCACACGTTATCTGTTAACATTGTTAGTGTGATGTGAATGTCCCACTACCATTCTTACCCCTTCGTGGGAAACCTGTTCATGGGAATGGATTCGGAATAAAACCTGAGGTTAAAATCGTCAATTGGCGCCTCTAAAGCATTCTAGCTGTGGTTCCATCGCTATTCTTGCAACTCCTACATGTGACTACGCCGATTCCAAGCCGTATAGAAAAAAATTAGGTCCACTGCATCAATTAATTAGGTGGAAAGGGAGAACCTGCTGTATCCGTAGAATCTTGTTCTACATAGAAAGAGGCGAATGCTTTTGACCTGAGGAGGCCTTCTAGTTTCATCTTGTGATGTCGACATAACTCGTGCACCAGCAATTAAACTGGTTTCTTCGTCTTCGTACGCTGTCAGACGTCAACTTGATTTTGTACGAAGAAAGCAGCTGTCATCCTGAGGCTGTCGACACTGCCATAGAGCTTGTCTAGTGTTGGCACTGGTGATGGCCACGTGTGCTTTCTCTGGTCCTCGTATGTTGGGCAATTCTGCAGCAGATGTTCAGCGTTCATTTTCCCTGTACCACATTGGCATTCGTCAGTGCCACCTATCTTCAGTTTATTGAATAGATGGTACCTCAGTCTGTTGTGGCCTATGCGGAGTCTGAAGACCACGACCTGCTCTCTTCTGTTCAACTGGTAATAGGCATCATTTTTTGTGTAGCCAGTATGCTCTGTTTCCCATTTGGCCATGTATCTGGCCCTAATAAACCTTTTGGACTTTTCGTAGGTCACACTAGAATCTGGTTGTGGTAATCTTGCACCTTCCTTTGCCAGTCTGTCTGCCTCCTTGTTGCCTTGAATGTTACAGTGGACTTTTTAGTGCGGACTGCTGGCATAGTTGACAGAGTACTGTTCTTAAATCATTAAGTTCTGTATTTTTCTGGCTTTTTAATGCTGTAACCACGGACAGGGCATCTGTAAACAGGACTATCTGGCTTTCATTGCTTTCGCCTGTCAGCATTGCTTCTTCTGCAGCCTTCAATGCCTCTGCCTCCGCTCTGAAATTGCTTCAGAATTTTCCAGTTGCCAGTGACAGTGTTATTTTTCTACTGTTTGTTAGGCTGAAAAATAACCCCCCCCCCCCCCCTCCATTATGTGTTGTGTTTGTTACAGAACCGTCGATGTATACATGGGTCCAGTCCATGGGTGGGTAGTTTTTCGCTATGTACCTCAGCGTTATGTCTCTTCTTTCGTTTTCAGTCTGGCTGTTCTTGTTTCCAATACCTGGTATATTTTCTACCACACCTGGAACGATATGCTGCTTCCATGTGGGTTTGCGTACAGTAGGGATGGGCTTTAGTGTTGTTATGGTGTTCATAGGGTCTTCGCTCATCTTTGCTTTGGCTATTTCTGCAAAGTTTCTTCGCTTTAGTCTCCCTTTTCCAAATCTATTTAGTATCTGATGCATTGGATGATCTGTCAGTCTTCTCAGTTTCTCTGCTTTCTGCTGGGCTCTGCTGTCTCTTCTATCGGTCATGGATTGCAGATTTGTAATCTTTTCCAGTGCTGTGTTAAACTGCTGTAAGATGTTGGAATGTCCGCAATATGCTGACTGGACTGTCAAAAAACCTGCTCGAACGACACGCGTAATCAATGTTGAATTCTAAAAGAATTGATATGGACATTGCAGCAGCAGTGGACGAAGCAGCACCGAAATACAGGTACCATGCATACCTTCTAGTCCTTCAAGAGCCTCGTCCAACAAACATCTCGTCGTTGTTTACATGAGTACTTTGATCACAGGTAAGAAAGCCGCAAACGCCTTTGTCGATCACTATGCCAGAGCAAACCACATCGAGGTCCCTGCAGATAAGCATACATACATTAGCGAAGAGCTAAAGGGGCACGAAAACATGAATACGGCACCTGAAGAGCACATGATGGCCAAATTAACAATGCGCGAAATGGAAGAGGCCATGAGAACACTAAAGAAAAGGAAATCTCCCGGAAAAGACGGGATAACAAACGAAATGCTGATGGGGCTGGGCCAAACAGCGAAGAGGAAACTGCTATCGGTCCTGAACCAAAGCTGGAAAAGGGGAATTGTACCACAGGCATGGAAAGACGCAATACTGGTACCAGTACCAAAAACAGGAAAGGACAAAACAGATCCAAATGGATACAGGCCCATAAGCCTACTAAGCTGTGTCGGCAAGCTGATGGAACGGATGATAAACACCAGACTGATGTGGCATCTGGAAGAAAAACGAATACTAATTCCACAGCAAGCCGGCTTTAGACAGCACAGATCCACTGAGAACCAGGTCATCCTCATAGCACAGGAGATAGAAGATGCCTACCAGGCACAGAAACACACAGTAGCTGTTTGGGTGGATCTGGAAAAGGCATTTGACAAAGTCTGGAAAGATGGACTTAGAGTCAAGCTAAGAAGAAGTGATGTTTGTGGGAAAATGTACAAGTGGATCAACCACTACCTCAAACAAAGAACGGCCAGAGTCCAAGTACAAGGGCAAAAAGGTGACACTCGAGCAGGGAGTACCCCAAGGGGGAGTACTGTCACCCACACTCTTCCTGGTATATATAAACGATATTACAGAGAATATACCAAGAAGAGTCCATAGCTCAATGTTTGCAGACGATCTGGCTATGTGGACATCTGAAAAGAATCTCACCATAGCAAGAAATCGGATGCAGACGGCCCTAACATCGCTGGAAGAGTGGGCGAACTCATGGCTGGTCAAAATAAACGAGGAGAAAACCACATGCACAATATTCTCGCTTTCATTAAAACCCCAAAGTACCAAATAAAGTCTAAATGGCAAATTCCTGCAGCCAAACGACAACCCAACCTATCTGGGAGTCACATTTGATCGGCGCATGACATGGGAAAGTCAGATTGAGAGAAACCGAATGAAAGCCAGAGAAAGAATGGCAATCATAAGGAAACTTGCTGGCACAAGCTGGGGAGCAGACGAAGGCATACTAAAGAAACTGTACACTGGAAGAGTGAGACCAGTTCTCGAGTATGGCATTGCGGCATGGACAACAGCAGCGAAGGCGAACTTCGATAAAGTTAGCAAACTTCAAAACCAAGCCATGAGAATTATAACAGGTGGCATGAAGTCAACGCCAATTGTAGAACTTGAAAAGATTACAAAACTGCAATCCATGACCGATAGAAGAGACTGCAGAGCCCAGCTGCAGTCAGAGAAACTCCGAAGACTGACCGACCATCCAATGCACCAGAGACTAAACAATTTGGGAAATGGGAAACTAAAGCGGAGAACCTTTGCAGAAATAGCCAAAGCAAAGATGCACGAAGATCCTATAAACGCCCTAACAACACCAAAACCCATCACTACTGTACGAAAACCTACCTGGAGGCAGGAAATATTTCCAGAGGTGGTAGAAAATATACCAGGTATTGCAAACAAAAACTACCAGACTGAAAAAGAAAAGAGAGATACTACCCTAAGCTTCATAACGAAAAGCTACCCAAGCATGGACTGACCCATGCATACACCGACGGTTCTGTAACAAACACAACACAGAACGGAGGGGCAGGATCATTCCTGAACCTACCAAATGGCAGAAAAATAACACTGTCATTCGCTACTGGTAAATACACAAGCAATTTCAGAGCGGAGGCAGAGGCATTGAGGGCGGCAGTGGAAGAAATGGTGACACACAGTGAAAATGAAAGCCATATAGTCCTGCTTACAGATGCTCTCGCCGTAGTCACAGCGCTAAAAAGCCAGAAAAATACTGAGCTTAATGACTTAAGAGCAGCACTCTGCAAACTGTGCCAGCAGTCCGCACCAAAAAGGGTAGTGGTACAGTGGGTCCCATCACACTGCAACATCCAAGGCAACGAGGAGGCAGACAGACTGGCAAAAGAAGGTGCAAGACTACCACAAACAGATACTAGTATGACGTACGAAGAGTCAAAACGGCTTATCAAAGCCAGATACATGACCAAATGGGAAACCGAACATACTGGTTACACCAAAAACGATGCCTATTACCAGTTGAACCGAAGAGAGCAGGTCGTTGTCTTCAGACTTCGCACTGGCCACAATAGACTGAGGTACCACCTATTCAACAAATTGAAGATAGGGTGTACCGACGAATGCCCGTGCGGTACTGGTAAAATGACCGCTGAACATCTGCTGCAGAACTGCCCGACATACGAGGATCAGAGAGAGCAGATGTGGCCATGACCAGTGGAACTGGAAGACAAGCTCTATGGCAGTGGCGACAGCCTCAGGATGACCACCGCTTTTTTCGAAAAAATAATGGTTACTGTCTGACTGCGTACGAAGAAGAAGAAGAAGAAGTTTACACGAGTACTGACTAAAGCTTGGTGAAAGCATCCAGACTACAGCACAGTGAAAGCATCCAGACTACAGCACAGTGAAAGCATCCAGACTACAGCACAGTGAAAGCATCCAGACTACAGCTCAGTGAAAGCATCCAGACTACAGCTCAGTGAAAGCACACAGACTACAGCACAGTGAAAGCATCCAGACTACAGCACAGTGAAAGCATCCAGACTACAGCACAGTGAAAGCACCCAGACTACAGCTCAGTGAAAGCACCCAGACTACAGCACAGTGAAAGCACCCAGACTACAGCACAGTGAAAGCACCTAGACTACAGCTCAGTAAAAGCACCCAGACTACAGCTCAGTGAAAGCACCCAGACTACAGCACAGTGAAAGCACCCAGACTACAGCTCAGTGAAAGCACCCAGACTACAGCTCAGTGAAAGCACCATGACTACAGCTCAGTGAAAGCATCCAGACTACAGCACAGTGAAAGCATCCAGACTACAGCACAGTGAAAGCACCCAGACTACAGCTCAGTGAAAGCAACCAGACTACAGCTCAGTGAAAGCACCCAGACTACAGCACAGTGAAAGCACCCAGACTACAGCACAGTGAAAGCACCCAGACTACAGCACAGTGAAAGCACCCAGACTACAGCTCAGTGAAAGCACCCAGACTACAGCTCAGTGAAAGCACCCAGACTACAGCTCAGTGAAAGCAACCAGACTACAGCTCAGTGAAAGCACCCAGACTACAGCACAGTGAAAGCATCCAGACTACAGCACAGTGAAAGCATCCAGACTACAGCTCAGTGAAAGCACCCAGACTACAGCTCAGTGAAAGCACCCAGACTACAGCTCAGTGAAAGCACCCAGACTACAGCTCAGTGAAAGCACCCAGACTACAGCTCAGTGAAAGCACCCAGACTACAGCTCAGTGAAAGCACCCAGACTACAGCACAGTGAAAGCACCCAGACTACAGCACAGTGAAAGCACCCAGACTACAGCACAGTGAAAGCACCCAGACTACAGCTCAGTGAAAGCACCCAGACTACAGCACATATAGGCGATATCAGTCAAATGTAGGATGGTATATAATAGCAAATCCTGGGCCTCTAAGTAGAAAAATAACACCACGCAAAACCATCTGTAGCAGAGTCCAGGTTTCTACTGGGGTTATTCTATATAGAATGTTACCACACTCATCCACATCATTCACGACCACACACAGCAAATAACATAGCACGCAGCATGTGGCATATTTATATTATATTATTCATACAACAACTATTAAAGTGAGTGAAATGAAATTACAAACAATACACGAAATACAACTTTAACTAAATAGATACATGGAGTTTATAAGCATAAGCTATTGATGTTGCTCTCAACCAGCCCAACCCAGTTCTAGCCGCACACTCCCCTCCCTTCATCCGCTCCCTCAACACACTCTCAAAATACACTCTCACGTTCGAATTCTGTGACACTCAGATCCCCTCAGGCGGGTGATCTTGACATAATACATTCAATATATTCAACTTATACTCACATATGACCACACACTCAATCGGTCTGCGTATACACACGCTCTTGAACATACATCGTTCACTCGGTGTCTACACACCACACACACACACACACACATACACATCTCTTCTAGTCGATATGTACACTTGCGTAACTCTTCAGAACATACATCGTTCACAATGTGTCCTGTACGTACAACACACTTTCAGATTACCTCTTTTAGACACATGGCGCCTAATTCACACCTTATAGAGCGACTGGCCAAGACTTAAAGGCGTATGCTGGTTGAGCCATCCCTGTTCTATCTCACACATTCGTAAAACAGCCTATCAATCACTCTTCTATTAAGTAAGTGAGCTAAACACTCCTACTAAATTATCTCTCTCTCTCTCTCTCTCTCTCTCTCTCTCTCTATATATATATATATATATATATATATATATATATATATAAATATATATATATATATATATATATATATATATATATATATATATATATATAGATATATATATATATCTCAATGGCCAGTCTGCTTGAGCTAAACTGTGTCTAGTATTATATAATCTCAAGCAGTATCATAGATATCCAATGGTCTTCTGTGGGATGTCTTGACCTAGCCATCCACTAGTTTGGATCTACCTCCTTCAGTTGTTATTGGAACGACTCCCTCTAAATTCCTGTCACTCAAAATGTCGCAGCAAGCTCTGCTAGCCTCTGTCTGTCACTTATCACACACTTCACAAATCGGAACTCCGGAGTGGTCAACACCTAGCGTATACCTTGACTAAACACATTCTTTCCCCCAATCCCCTTTTCCTTTCTTGACTTAGTATCGAGATGGTGAGTGATCTTGGCGTAGTGTCGATACGGAGAGTGACCTTGGCACACATTCAGTTACCTTTGTTCTCAGAGTCGCTGGCAACATCACCCCTGCCCTAAACACTCATGCTCCGACTGGAACTGTTACACATCTCTAGCGAGAAAAAGACAGACAAATGAAGGTAAATAGAGCCATGGATCGAGCACTATTCTGAGCTCTACTCGTGTGACAATATTGCCTTTCTCACAGTCCTTGACGCTCTCAATAGATATACCCGTATGAACGGGCTAGACATCAAACCATATCTAGAAGATCTTAATAAAGTCATTGGTAGCTTGACACCGGGCAGAGCACCAGGTTACGACGGGATCTCATCTGATTTGGTCAAGCGCTGTTAGGGTGTACTCTTGCAACCTTTTAGGGGAGACTCAGAGGTTTCAAGGTAAGTTGTCCGCCTCGGGTGCCAGAGGTCGCGGGTTTGAATCACGGTGGAGACCGGGATTTTTCACAAAGATCTTCTGGTAAAAATTATCATTATTTCTGAATAACGTGTTCAGTGACGAACACGTTAAAAATCCACTGGCAGTTGGGAATCGAAAAGAGTAGGCTTAACGGCCGATGCTGGAATACAATTCAAAAACAGTTCTAGCTAAACATCTACCCAAAGTATTGTTACCTTTCCCAAGGCGGTTTGTTAAATGCAGCTATAAATGGCTCCTAACTGGCTGCAGGTCTACTTAGCTCTAGTGTTTGAGTCTATAAAGAGGGACTCGCACATCGTTTAAACCAATCTCCAAGAAAAACTGGTTGTAAACATACTGTAGTCTTCTGAAACAGGATAAATACGCTAAGTTAAGTTAAGTTAACTGCTGTATATGATGTTTCGCTAGCGTATAAAAGAGGCCAGTATAGCTCAATGTATGAAAAATGAACGGATTGTAACATTATACCCACACACAAATGTGATTGAAGTGGCTGTAAATAAAAAAGAGACGTCCCTCTCCTCGGTGATTGGGCATAGTCCTCGTCAGAGGAATCTTACTACGGATATTACAATTGACATCATTTGTATCCGGAGTCGCTTTGTAGATTTAGGACTGGAAGATCAACGATTGACATGATATTTTGTCTTCGGCAACTTTTGGAAAAGTAACTCGGGCTGAATCAGTAATTTTAGATCGTCTGCATTGAGCTGACGAGGGTATTTGATTTGTTTAACATGGATGGACTCTTCCTTTTTAAATTGTCCGTTCAAAAAGGGCTACAACTTATATCGTTCACAGAGGTCAAAACGGATCAGTCCTATTTGATGGTAGCTATTTTATTTAACTTGATTATTCTTGATTAACGCAAAGCTCCCTGCGCCATGATATCACCGCATGTTCCTTGTCGGCGGGTTTGATCATGACATCATCAGGTGGACGAATGTTAGGAAAGGTGCGGGGTTCGGTATCGATGACATTAGAGTACCGAAGGCGATGGGGAAAATTATCCTCCTTATGGAGAGGTCGACGGTGTAGGACTTACCCCATTTCTAGTCCAACTAGATGTAGAATGTGGATAACATGAAAACTGGAATCATCAGGCAGAGCAGTTTACGTGTGTTTGTGTGAGGGGGGTGAGGGAGTAGACAGGCATGTGTGTCTTTCTAGTCAGAGGATATGACTCCATAACGATGGCAACTGAGTCTATGGATAATCTTGTGGATAATAATACAAACGAAGATATCCTGGAAAGTCAGAATAACCAAAGATCCAGACGCTGTTATTGCCGACAATTGACAACATTCTAGAGCGCTAGTAACGACACATCGCACACGTAGAAAACCGCACTCAATAATGTTACCAAGAATTCCTTATACAAAATCACATGACTAGTCCAGGAAACCAGGACCAGTTTGCTGGTCAATGGCTTTGCCTTCACTGATGCTAGTCCCATCTGAGCTCAAGAATAGTTAAATCCGTGTTATGATATGTTTTAAGCCTCATTATTTCAATACATAAGATAAATACTGAGTAAGCTCCCCTATGTACTCTTTTTCTATATTTGTTTGTTACTGTCACTTCTCCTTTGTGATCTACCTCCTCTTTCATATATAGGTATATGTGTGTGGGCGTTTTTGTGCTTGTGTGTGTGTGTTTGTTTGTGTATGTATGTGTGAGTGTGAGTGTGTGTGTGTGTATGTATGTATGTGTGTGGGTGTTTTGGTATGTGTGCGTGTGTGTAGGTGTTTTTGTATTTGTGGGTGTGTGTGGATGTTTTTAAATTTGTGAGTATATGTGTGTGTTTGTGTATGTATGTGTGAGTGTGAGTGTGTGTTTGTGTATGTATGTGTGAGTGTGTGTTTGTGTATGTATGTGTATGTGTGTGGGTGTTTTTATATGTGTGCATGTGTGAGGGTTTTTTGTGTATGTGTGAGTGGGTGTGTTTGTGTATGTATGTATATGTATGTGTGTGTGGGTGTTTTTGTATGTGTATATGTGTGGGTGTTTTTGTATATGTATGTGTTTCTTCTTCTTGTTATGTTTAAACACTCATTTATATATCCTTACATATGTTTGGCTATATGGGACGATGAGGCTAACGTCTGGTCAGGCAAAACACACTGATCAGAGAATGTTTACCAGGGTCAGGAGAAATAAATTGACCAAAACCCTCACCTGATCACTTCGTTGGTGGTCCTGGAAACGGGCTGTTGTCGAGGACAACAGTGTGGCTAACAAGGTGATATTCCATGTGATCTCTGTAGTAGTTAGCGACACGCAGAGGAAGTTAAGCATAGCACAACCGCCTGGAGGACCCAGGTCCACCTTCATCAGCACGCTCGAGATGAAAGGAAAACTACTGCAACCCGTCACTTAATACCCTTTTCAGGTCGCACATAAGAGTAACCTACTCATTGTGGGCATTTGAAACAACAAAATAACAACAACAATAACAACAACAACACATGTTTGGCTATCTTTACGCACACACATTTCTTTGTTTTAATTTATATATTGCTGAATATGTAGGTGTGTATACTCATGTAATCATGTATTATTCACATTCATATTTGTGTGCAGGTATGAACGAATGTACTGATTCACTTATACGTCATCACCTCGTGTACCTGTTGTGCAGCAGATGTTCCCGTGCTAAAAATTGACCTGTTCAGCCACGTGCCACGTTTTCCTACACCCACCAGGGAAATCTGTGACAAGAATGATGTCTACGGTCCTCAACGAAAACGATGGACAGCTATAACTATTACTTTTACTTATTGATTTATAAAGTAAAGTAAAGTAAAGTAACCCATAGCATTACTGACGTAGGGGTGTGAGGTGTTAGCGATCTCACATTTCAAAGGCTCGGCTATATGAGGGCGGTAGTCAACTCCTCTCCCTCGCCGCTTTTACTTCCCGGACTGAACCGGTACCCATTTAAGGCTGGGTCGACCCGGGAGCCATTGCGGTCTGATAAAACACTACCGCCTCAACTGGGGAATGAACCAAGGACCACTCAGATGCGAAGCCAGTGCACTAACCACTGCGCTTCGCAGGTTAGTCTTCTTAATTTAATTGTTTGCTGCCGAGCGCTGTTGTCTCCTATATCGTTCATTGATTTGTACAGATTCCATAATATATGTGTTATTGTGTAATCTTCTGTTTCGTCTACTTTTTCTTTTTCTTCGAACGCTGTCAGATGTCGACTTGAATTTGTTCAAAGAGAGCAGCGGTCATCCTAATGCTGTCGATGCTGCCAAAGTGCTTGTCTAGTGTTGGCACTGGGGATGACGACATATGCTTTCCCTGGTCCTCGTATGTCGGGCAGTTTTGTAACAGATGTTCAGAAGTCATTTTCCCAGTGCCACGAGTACATTCGTCAGTAACCCTATTCCTCAATTTGTTGAATAGATGAACATCAGTGAGTTGTGACCTGTGCAGAGTCTGAAGACCACCACCTGCTCTTTCATATTCAACTGGTAACAAGCATCAGTTCTTGTGTAGCCAATATGCTATCTGGAAAGAGCTGCTGCTACCACGACGAGGAGCAAGGATGACCTGTGTTGTTGATATGGCATTAAAATGGTTTTCTCTCACCTTTTTTGGGGCTAATTCTACAAAATTGCCCCGTTTAAGACTCCTTTTTCCAAATCCATTCAACATCTGATGCATTTTCTTAGTCTGCTTAATGTATCTGCTTGCTGCCGAACGCTGTTGGCTCCTATATCGTTCATTGATTGCAGGTGTGTAATTTTATCAAGTTCTACAATGGGCGTTGATCTGATGCCTCCTGTTGTAATTCTCATGGTTTTGTTTTGAACTCTGTTGATTTGATCAGAGTTGGACTTTGCTGCTGTTGTCCAAGCCGCAATGCCCTGCTCGAGAACTGGTCTCACTCTTCCAGTCTATAGTTTCTCTCTCGTCTGCTCCCCAGTCTGTCTTTTTGTTGGGGCATGTTCCTTGCCAGAAGAATTTGTAGTCTTTCTATATCATTAATCCCGAGCCCGCTAACCGAGTTTCTTGAAGTGCATATAAACAAGATATTAGATTACATTTTTTTAAAAAGATGTAAACGACAAGGTGTGGAAAGAGGGACAAAGTGAAGCTACGAATAAAGGAAGTGTCTGGAAAAAAATGCACAGATGGATCAGCCACTAGCTCTTGAACAGAACAGCCAGAGTTCAATGAGATCAATGACATTGACCAGTAACCTTTCCTTGGTCTCCCGGACTAGTCATGTGATTTTGTCTAAGAAATTCTTCAACATTTTATTAACTGCCGCTTTCTACGTATGCGATGTGTCATATCTAGGCGCTCTAGAATGTTGTCAATTGTCGGTAATAACAGCGATTGGAGCTTCTGATATTCTGACTTCCCCATGACATCTTCGTTTACATATTTTTGAAATATTCTCTAATGTGTTGTTTATATACACAATAAATAGTTTGGGTGACAAGACTCCAATTGGAGTACTCCCTGCTCCAGTGTCACCTTTTTGCTCATCTGCCCTTATACTTGAACTCTGGCTATTCTGTTAAAAGAGAAAGTGGCTGATCTATATGTACTTTTTTCCAGACACTTTCTTTCTTCGTAGCTTTACTTTCAGTCCCTTTTTCCACACCTTGTCGAATGTCTTATCTAGATCTACCCAAACCACTAATGCATGTTTTTTCTCTTGGTAGACACCCTATTTCCTGCGATATGAGAGTGATCTAGCCCTCGGTAAATTTTCTTGTCTAAATCCCGCTTTGCTGCGTAAATAATGTGTGCTTTGCTTCCAGGTGCCCATCAGTCTGGTCTTTATCGTGCGCTCCACCAGTTCAGCTCAGTAAACTGAAGGATCTACATCCATTTGGATCTGTTTTATCTTTGTCTTTTATTGGAACTGCTTTAAGATTAGGATCTCAGGGATCACGATGCTCAAAAGCGCATTCGCTGCTGTGGTCAGCGACCCATAGCTGACTGCTAGCGTCAGGGCCAGCGAACCAGAGCTGCCAAGACCCTTCTACACCTGTACATGGTGATCCTGGATAACAGGCTGCAGCTGGGCAGACTGGCTAAGGAGAAGGGATCGAAGAGTGAATGCTAACCCGGTACTCAAAAAATGCTTGCTGAAGTCGGATGTGTTGGACCGAAAGGTGCAAATATCGCAGTTAAACTGTAAACTACGACACAACGCATTCCGTTCTCTGGACTACATACTTAAGCCCTTTCAATGTTTGGTAGCGGGAGATTGAGAACGAACGAAGCCAAGCCAAGATTAGGATCTGTCCGTGATTGCGCTACAGTTTCCCTTTTCCGGTTAAGTTAAGGGCTGACAGTAACTTCCGCTTTGCTTTTTGGCCCAACCTTATCAGCATTTAATTTGTTTATCCATCCTTTCAGTGTGATTAATGTGTCCTTAAAGATCTCATGCCCTAATCTATTTCCTTCATTGATTATTGCCATCATGTGCTCCTCTAGTGCAATCTTGATGTTTTTGGGGTTTTTTTTGCTCTTCACATGTCCGTATGCCTGTCTGTATGAACATCGATTTGGGTTTTCTCTGGCATAATGTTCTATAAAATCGCTTTTTCTGGTAAGCATGTTGTCACCCTACTTGGTCATGATTTGTTTATTTGATGATACTTTGTAGTTCAGTGCTCTGACTAATTTTCATAGTTAGTTTGCTACTAGATCTAGATTGAGACTTTCTGTTTTTTTCTTTGAAACTGTTTCCTGTTATTTGGTTCAGTGTTATTTTGTATTTCGCAGTGATGGCCTTGATGGAGATATTTGCTTCAATAGATTGCTTGCTCTCTGGGGTGATCATGACGTTTTTAACTTCAGCCTCGAAATTCTGCAGTTTTTGATTCAAATAGGGCGTATATTTCTTTCTTGTCCATGGTGTGATGATCTCAATGCCTGCCAGCAATTATTGCTTAGTCTAGGCTTCTTACCATTCGTTTCGTGTGTTGAAAGTTTCACACAGTCCATTTGTCAGCATTATTAATCTGTTCCAGTCGGCTCGATTGTAGTTCCAACGTGGTAGAGGTTTAAATTTAAATGTTAATCGATATAAAGGTATTTATATTCACATATTGATGTATTATACATATTTATATTTGTGTGCATGTATGAACGAATTTATTTATTCATTTTGTACAGATTCCCATTATACATGTGTTTTTGTGCAATCATTTCTTTAATGGCTTATACTGTAATAGTTGGTACACTGTAATTCACATATTCTTGGTCTCCCCCCCCCCACCCCCGCACCCCTCTCTCTCCATCTATCTCTTTGTGGCTCTCTCGATAATGCATGACTCACTGAATAGTATTGTATCCTTTTGAAAGTTTTTAAATAATCTCGTTGCAACAATTGCCGTCGGAGTTAAAAATAACTCTTCGTGTTTACTTAGCCGCAGCCTATGTGAGGTTGGGCGGTCAGTTTATTTCTTTGCTGTTTTTACCTTCCCAACTCATACATCAGCTATTTTCCTTTGTTTATTTTCTCTGATGAAGATCTTGTAGCCGTATCATGGTTACCGTTTTATCTGTCATGATGCCGTAACTGAGCAGTGCCTGGTCTGTTTCTATTAAAAATATTAATAAATGTCTTTCGGTATTTAGTGCTTATTACAAGATAAATGAAAATATTGACGCCAGTGTTTGTGACGTGAGCTTCAGAAATGTTATACATAATTACAACAAATAAATTCCTGTAAAGTCCACTATAATTTAGCTCCGGTTCAATACACGGAACGATGAACATCGCAACAGCTGGAATATTGCAAATAATGAAAATGGTGGAAATAAGCACAACCATCTTTGTTATCTTCCGATCTCTTGTACTGATATGTGTGTTTCCACTTGACTTGACATTTATGGTCATAAATGAGCTTGACTTTCTCCAGGCTGCGTGCTGGTTCAACTTGATAACCAGTACAGTTGTGAAGAACACGACTGCGAAGAAACATGTCAATGGAAAGATGACGCCCATAATAATATAGTTTATGCTATCAATTTGTGTTGTCGTGTAGGGATCCAAACGATAAATAAGTCCAATAAGAGTTATGTTTTTGTCTGGGTAAAACTTCCAGTCTATTCCTAGCATTACGTACGTCACTGAAGAGCTGCTCAAAACTCCACCATATATGGATACTATAGTAACAACATGTGTTTTCCGTGTAAACGTGGCTTTAACTTTTAATGGAAAAGTGACACACACGCATCTCTCAATGCTGATAAACATGGTTATCAATGCCGATATTCGAGTGAATCCTACGTAAGGCCAACCTCCTGTGACGAACTGGATCTCATCTGTCTCAAGTGGGTAGGCTGCTTGCCTGAAAATTGGAGTGTAACAGAGGTTGATCCAAATTGTGAAAACCAAGGACATCAGATCAGAGACAGCTAGAGATAAGAGACTGATGTTTACGCAATCTACAAATCCTTGCTTGATGAAAACGAAGATGTTGATAATATTGCTTATCACTCCTAACACAGCAACATACTGCCAGATAACACCATGTGTTATTGACATGATAAAGAAGTACAACTCATCGCTGACTATTTCAGATCGTGTAACAGCTTTAGTAACCGTAACAGTGAACTGTTCGCTGTCATGAAACGAATCCATAGTGTACGTAGATCTATTCTTGGCTATTGTAATGTCTAATGTCTGTTTGTTAAGTAAATGTGTTGCTGATGCACCTTGTAATAGTTGTCACGTACAAACTGTTCATCTGTTTTTTCCCCCTTAAGTTTGGAGTTAAAACCAGGATGCTTTGGTTTATTAAATAACAGTGAAGTATACAATGCGTATTTATAATCTCACAAGGGGGTCATTTAATTGGAATTCGAGGAGTATCAAATATATGTGTATATATATATATATATATATATATATTTATATATATATATATATATATATATATATATATATATATATATAAATATATATATATATATATATATATATATATATATATATATGTATATATATATATATATATATATGTGTGTGTGTGTATAAGAGTAATCTCCCATTGCCATTCTTACGCCCACTGCTTTGTGGGATGTCTGTTGACGGAAGAACCTTCGGGATAAAACCTTGACATTAACTTCCACAGCTGATGTTCATAAGGCAGTCGTGTGGTGGTTCCATAGTCTGGCACCTATGCAATTTTGCGATTTCGCCGTATTCGCAATAGTCGTTGTACTGGATCAATTAGTTACGTGTTCTCCATAGAAAGAAACTAAGGTTTGTAACATGGAAAGGCCCTCAAGATTCACCTTGTTGTGCCGAAATAAATCTTCTTCTTCTGCGTACACAGTCAGACAGTAACCATTATTTTTTCGAAAAAAGCGGCGGTCATCCTGAGGCTCTCGCCACTGCCATAGAGCTTGTCTTGCAGTTCCACTGGTAATGGCCACATCTGCTCTCTCTGATCCTCGTATGTCGGGCAGTTCTGCAGCAGATGTTCAGTGGTCATTTTACCAGTACCGCACGGGCATTCGTCGGTACACCCTATCTTCAATTTGTTGAATAGGTGGTACCTCAGTCTGTTGTGGCCAGTGCGAAGTCTGAAGACAACGACCTGCTCTCTTCGGTTCAACTGGTAATAGGCATCGTTTTTGGTGTAACCAGTATGTTCGGTTTCCCATTTGGTCATGTATCTGGCTTTGATAAGCCGTTTTGATTCTTCGTACGTCATACTGGTATCTGTTTGTGGTAGTCTTGCACCTTCTTTTGCCAGTCTGTCTGCCTCCTCGTTGCCTTGGATGTTGCAGTGTGACGGAACCCACTGTACCACTACCCTTTTTGGTGCGGACTGCTGGCACAGTTTGCAGAGTGCTGCTCTTAAGTCATTAAGCTCAGTGTTTTTCTGGCTTTTTAGCGCTGTGACTACGGCGAGAGCATCTGTCAGCAGGACTATATGGCTCTCATTTTCACTGTGTGTCACCATTTCTTCCACTGCCGCCCTCAGTGCCTCTGCCTCCGCTCTGAAGTTGCTTGTGTACTTACCAGTAGCGAATGACAGTGTTATTTTTCTGCCATTTGGTAGGTTCAGGAATGCTCCTGCCCCTCCGTTCTGTGTAGTGTTTGTTACAGAACCGTCGGTGTATGCATGGGTCCAGTCCATGCTTGGGTAGCTTTTCGTTATGAAGCTTAGGGTAGTGTCTCTCCTTTCTTTTTCAGTCTGGCAGTTTTTGTTTGCAATACCTGGTATATTTTCTACCACCTCTGGAAATATATCCTGCTTCCAGGTAGGTTTTCGTACAGTAGTGATGGGTTTTGGTGTTGTTAGTGCGTTTATGGGATCTTCGTGCATCTTTGCTTTGGCTATTTCTGCAAAGTTTCTCCGCTTTAGTTTCCCATTTCCCAAATTGTTTAGTCTCTGGTACATTGGATGGTCCGTCAGTCTTCGGAGTTTCTCTGACTGCAGCTGGGCTCTGCAGTCTCCTCTACCGGTCATGGATTGCAGTTTTGTAATCTTTTCAAGTTCTACAATTGGCGTTGAATTCATGCCACCTGTTATAATTCTCATGGCTTGGTTTTGAAGTTTGTTAACTTTATCGAAGTTCGCCTTCGCTGCTGTTGTCCATGCCGCAATGCCATACTCGAGAACTGGTCTCACTCTTCCAGTGTACAGTTTCTTTAGTATGCCTTCGTCTGCTCCCCAGCTTGTGCCAGCAAGTTTCCTCATGATTGCCATTCTTTCTCTGGCTTTCATTCGGTTTCTCTCAATCTGACTTTTCCATGTCATGCGCCGATCAAATGTGACTCCCAGATAGGTTGGGTTGTCGTTTGGCTGCAGGATTTTGCCATTTAGACTTAATTTGGTACTTTGGGGTTTTAATGAAAGCGAGAATATTGTGCACGTGGTTTTCTCCTCGTTTATTTTGACCAGCCATGAGTTCGCCCACTCTTCAAGCGATGTTAGGGCCTGCTGCATCCGATTTCTTGCTAGGGTGAGATTCTTTTCAGAGGTCCACATAGCCAGATCGTCTGCAAACATTGAGCTATGGACTCTTCTTGGTATATTCTCTGTAATATCGTTTATATATACCAGGAAGAGTGTGGGTGACAATACTCCCCCTTGGGGTACTCCCTGCTCGAGTGTCACCTTTTTTGCTCATCTGCCCTTGTACTTGGACTCTGGCCGTTCTTTGTTTGAGGTAGTGGTTGATCCACTTGTACATCTTCCCACAGACATCACTTCTTCTTAGCTTGACTCTAAGTCCGTCCTTCCAGACTTTGTCATATGCCTTTTCCAGATCCACCCAAACAGCTACTGTGTGTTTCTGTGCCTGGTAGGCATCTTCTATCTCCTGGGCTATGAGGATGACCTGGTCCTCAGTGGATCTGTGCTGTCTAAAGCCGGCTTGCTGTGGAATTAGTATTCGTTTTTCTTCCAGATGCCACATCAGTCTGGTGTTTATGATCCGTTCCATCAGCTTGCCGACACAGCTCAGTAGGCTGATGGGCCTGTATCCATTTGGATCTGTTTTATTCTTTCCTGTTTTTGGTACTGGTACCAGTATTGCGTCTTTCCATGCCTGGGGTACAATACCCCTTTTCCAGCTTTGGTTCAGGACTGATAGTAGTTTCCTCTTCGCTGTTTGGCCCAGCCCCATCAGCATTTCGTTTGTTATCTCGTCTTTTCCGGGAGATTTCCTTTTCTTTAGTGTTCTCATAGCCTCTTCCATTTCGCGCATTGTTAGTTTGGCCATCATGTGCTCTTCGGGAGCCGTATTTATGTTTTCGTGTCCCTTTAGCTCTTCGCTAATGTCTGTATGCTTATCTGCAGGGACCTCGATGTGGTTTGCTCTGGCATAGTGATCGACAAAGGCGTTTGCGGCTTTCTTACCTGTGATCAAGTTCTCGCCCTGCTTGATAGTAATTTGTTTCCGAAATAAATCGTTTAACAGCAGTTAAGCTGAGATGTTGAAATATACGTACCATGCTGACTGACACGAGTAACTAAGGATTAATTTTAAAATACTCAATGTGGGCATTGCAAAAACTCGTTTAGGGGGCTCGGGATCAATGAGAGACAAAGACTACACATTCTACTGTTTCTATTTCTAAGAATCGACGTAACTGCACTCCGGGCATACCCATAGGTGCTCAGTCTCTCTCATCAAATGGCGTAAGGTATGGATGCTGATAGTCTTTGTAGCTCGGTGGTTGTACACTCTCCTGCGCCGTCCTCTCATGCCCTCCACTCTGCTCGAACCTCGTTTAATGTCGAAACTTTGCAGTTTGTAGATTGATGCTTCATCTATTGCGGTGTCCTCATCCAGCAGGAGGTCATTGATTGATTTCAAAATGCCACTTCTGTCCCATGATGGGAGCCCATGAAGCCAAGATGCCAGCTCTTTCATTGTCCTGAACCCCGGCATGAGCAGGACAGTAGATCCAGGTCAGCGATTGGAGGTTTGAGGCCTCAACAGCAGCTGTCCACTCGTACCTTAGCCATCTCTTCTGTACTTTCTGAAGTACGGCTTGCGCGTCTCTCACGATGACTGCCTTTGTTATAGAAGTCTCAGATATCCATTTCAGGGCTGAGGTAACTGCTTCCGTCTCCATTCTCATACTGGAGGTTGTTGACTTGTATGCCCTACTGCGCTCAGCAACGACCTCTTCTCTCACTCTAGCCGAGAAACCCCAGCCTGATGTCCCACTGCGCACGACTGATCCGTTGGTGTATATGACAGCGTCACTCTCCTGGGTGTTCTCAGTTATCAGCTGATTCACCTCGTGCTCTGCTCTCTCGTTGTTCCGTTCTCTGCATTCCTTGCCTAAGGTTATGATGAATCTCTGGTACTCTATCATTCTATCACCAGTGTGGACCCATTCTTCCCCTTTGGCTATCGTCTCAGCAGGAGTGATGTGTCCTATTGTTGTCTGAGTCTGTGCCATCCATGACGACTCTCTTTATTCTTGATCCCTTGATGTCTGAGATACTACTGTGCAGAGGGTGCCGAGTGTCTGTGGTGACACGCACATGGGCTTTGACTTGTGCAAGATTATGTCTGGATGTCACCGATAACAATCCCAACATGTACCGCATCATCACTTTTGAGGTATCTCTAGTGCAGCCCAGAACCAGACGCATAACTTCATTCTGGATGCGGTCCAACCTTTCCCACTGTGTTCTTGATAGTGTGAGTATGCAAAGTCCATAATAGATGACAGACAACATGACCTGACGAAATAGGATGAACAGGAGGTGTTGTTCCAAGTCGGCAGCAGCCATGGTCTTGAGTGCTCCTAACCCGCTCTTGCATCTTTGTACGATGTGGTCAACATGGCAGTTATATGAAAGACTGCAATCAACCTGTCACACCTGTCAATGGTGCAACCCTTAAAAGTGATGCCCAGGAGTTCAGCTTTTACTATGGGATTATTCAAAGAACACCACATCATGCAGGCCTTGTTCGGATTGATCTTGGAGCTTGAGTCGCCGCAACACTGAGATTCCTTGCAAGGTTTCCTGGATGTCTTTGACCAACTCTTGCCTGTCTGAGCCAGTCCTGTACGTTAGGATGTCATCGGCAAATGTCAACGTTCGCCCTGTCCCTGTGGGTTGAATATTGACCACTTTTTCCATATAGATGTTGAACAGCACCGGTGAGAGTGGAGACCCTTGAGGCAGTCCTGAACAAATTTGCCTCGGTTCTGATGTCCACGATCCCACGCGTAGCGCAACCGTTTATTCCATCAGGGCAGTTGATATCCAACTAACCAGCCACGGGTTTAAACCATAGTGCTGCAGACAGGTAATTAAGGTCCCAAAATCGACACGGTTGTATGCGTCTTCCAGTTTCTTGCTTTGACTGAAACCCCTCGTCCACATCATACGCGAAAGTTCCAGCGTTAGCCCATGTCTCTTTCGCTGTTCTATAGCTGCCCAGCGTATCGGGTAGAATCTGCTCCCGTTCAAGGTAGGCCATTATTTTCCTGGTGACCATCTTCTCGAACAATTTGCCATATACATTTTATATGGTGATTATTCGATAGCTGCCGAGAAGCGTGGAGTCCTTACCAGGTTTAGGCAGTGGGCATAGATAGCTATGAAGCCAGTCCGCAGGCACAGATGACTTCTCTATAGTGTGGTTGAACTCCTTCACCATATTTCTTATCTCTGTCTCATCCAACTGCTTGATGTGGCAATAATGTACTCCATCAGGACCTGGGGCAGTGTTTTTGCTTGTACCTAGGCTATTTATGACCTCCGCCTCGGTGATAAGGTCTACATAAGCCTCTTCCCTGATAGCTACGTCTAAGATGCCTTTCCGAGTTTCCTGACGGGCATCTCTGTCGCCTTTGTCAGTCTGAGCAACATATCGACTGAAAAAACTTAGACCCTTCTCTTCATCTGTGTTCAAGAGCCTTCCTGTGGTGTCTTGAATGTTGGAGATAAGCTGGCTTGTAGTCTTTCCATTCATCCTTCGATGCATGTGCCAGAACTTCTGGAGGGTATTATCATTACCCACTCCTGTGATAAACTCCTCCCATTGCTCGCTTTTGGACTCCCTAGCTAACGCGTTACAAGAATTGGTAGCTTTGCGTTTTACCTCCTCCTTCTCGTTCAATGCCATCGACATTAATACCAGCTCTCTTTCTGGTTTTACGTCAATTCTTTGTTGCCGCCTCCTTTTCTCTCCAGGCCGTATCAACAGCTTGAGTCCACCAGGGTGGTTGGACAAAAGGGGATCTAGTGGTCCTGCGTCTGATCGTCTGGCGCAGTTTGTTCACTACATTATCTTGTTCGTACGTGTATCTGAACACCTGTTTGGCTTTCCGGTATCTGGTGTGTTTTCCTCTGGGTATAAGTACGACACATGGCAGGTGGTCGCTCTCTTGTGCCCCTAATACGTCCCAGCATGTGGATGGAGCAACATCACTGGATATAAGAGCCAGGTCGATGACTCCGTCCGTATCCTTCATTCGAGATGCTATTCTAGTTGGACGACCGTCATTCAAGACAGTGTGGTTTATGTGTAGCGTTGTGTAGCGCCCTGCTGCAATTCCAGTAGCCTATCCGTACATTTTTTAACCCAAGTCTATCTGACTTTTTTCGACATTTTCTCTTTCCGGCTCATTTCTTTCCTTCTCTCCTCTTGTCTCCCCTTCCTCTCCTTCTGCGTCCACCGTCTTTAGCACCATTTGCTGGAGACATCGACGTCAGAGCACGATCTTCGTAGCTCCCGCGATGACTCTTATGTAGGGTCTGTCATCAGAGTTTTCCTTCTCCTAGAAGAGTTGCCTGCGGAGCTAACGCGTTTCCTCTACTCGGTTTGTGGTCGGTTGTCTCCACCATTTTCATCGCGGTGTCACATTACCGTACGGGTCGACGTATGCACACCCGTGCTATTCCACAAGACAATGGGTGGAGCACAGCTACCAGTCCATCCGTCCGGGTATCACTTGTTTAATACACACTCTAGCGTGCTTGTTATCTCAGCCTTTAACTGATCAGCGCCACCCAGAGCACCCACAACGACACACGTTGACCTAGCAAACCGTTGGTCAGCGAAGACCCTAGGTCAAATTGACCTTCGCAGTTGAACGATTTTGGCCTCGGTCACTGCGAGCCCACTCGTCGATAATAGAGATTTATAGATACAAGATGCTATGCAACGGTACACTAGACGGTAAACTAGATATATAATTGCACACAAACTTCCACAGAACACGGCTCTGAATGTTAGTCATCAACTGTGCAAATTTAAGTCCGATTTGAAACTTGGTAATAGCCTAAACAAATACAAACAGCGGAGTGAATCGTGAACACAGCCTGTCCCTAACTGACATACTCCAAAAAACTCCAAAATTCTACTGGCAAGGAAAATACCCTAACAAAAAGACAGGGCATGGTGAAAGCCTTGCAGTCAACTTACTTACTTAGTCGCTTCTCTTCTACCGTGAGGTGTAGAGGTCCTTCCAGTCAAATAGTCTTTAATATACACAGTGGAACAAAGTGAATATGGATCAGAGCACCAGCTTACATTTAGTCTCCATTCTACAACAGGTTCGGTCACCTTCGTCAGCGTGCTTGCTCCAACCTCGTGTTCCACATAGGATGTCAAAGATGATGTGCTCGGATGATTTATCAGCAGTAGCTAGAAGTAAGCACAGTCCATAACAGCGTGTTCTACTAGGTGGCTTCATTGCTAGTGAATTGTGCGCAGGTTCATGTCTTCTATATATTGACAAAATTGATTAAAATGGCCAACGGCCCATAGAGGTGTGTGTCTACTATGAAGTATGTGCGACTAACTCCTATTTTCAGAAAAAGCCTTACATAAGGTATCACGTATGCACCCATGATTAAATCAGACTGATATCAGCTGGATCTGATACTTGGCACCTCAAGTATGTGCTCCTCACGTACAACGATAGTGCAGACTGAGTCACTGATCATTCATTGGCTGCTGTAAAATCAGATTGCAGACAAGGACGTTCCACCACACCAGTTTTACATAGACCTGCGGACACCTCCGAAACGCCATCCATATCACTGCACCTGTTTTCTTCGGAAGAATAACTGTTAAATCAGATGATGGTTGGTTTCAAACGAAAAGGAAGAATATGAAAGCGCCTCATTGAGCCTAAACTCCCCACTGTGATTAAATACAAGCAGCACCAAAATGTAGGTGCCATGCACACCTTCTAGTCCATCAGGAGCGACGTCCAACAAACAGCTCGTCGCTGTTTACATGAGTACTGCCTACAGCTCTGTGAAAGCATCCATACTGCAGATCAGAGAACATTTGTTTATTGTTAAAGGCATTTAATAGCATAGGACGTACACTTTTGTCCCAAAAGATATCTAAACACTTAAAAATGGGAATCATTAAATGCTTTACGCATTCCGTTTTATTGTATAGAGTAGAAATCAGGACCATGGCCAAGGAAATTGAGAAAAGCATTGACATCCTTGAAATTTGAATATTCAGAAGACTCGGGCTAGTTCTTTGGAAAAATAGGTAAACAGATAGTGAGGTTCTGGAACAGCTCAAGGTGGAGAACATACTTGTGAAGGAAATAAAAAACAGGAAAGTAAAATATTTTGGTCATGTCAAGCGACATTTTAGTCTTCTGAAAGTTATGTTTAACGGAAGAGTGGAGTAAAGAGAGTCATAGAGTGGCATAAGTACAGATGGACAGACAACCCCAGAATGTAGGAAGGTCATAGTTTAACTGAGTGACCAACTTGGCACGGGACAGAGGCGGCTGGAGATCGATTACCGTCAATCTCAGAGACGGCAAACCATGTTGATGATGAGTTCATTGTATGATAATATAAAAAATGGCATCGGTCTTATAAGAAGAAACAAAGCCCCAAGCAAAACCAGAACTGGAGAGAAACAGGCAGACGAAGGCCGATAAAGCGATGGATCGAGCACTTCTATGAGCTCTACTCGTGTGACAATATCGTCACTCTTATAGTCCTTGACGCCGTCAACAGATATCCCAGTATGGACGAGCTAGACATCAAAACATCTCTAGAAGATTTTAATACAGTTATTGACAGCTTGATCTCGGGGAGAGCACCAGGCGGAGCGGGATCCCACCTAATTTGATCAAAAAAAGGTCATTGAAGTGACTAATAAATAAAGAGGCGTCATTATGGTTAGTGTTGTAGGCATCGACATAGTAATCTTTCTAGGGCTATATAAATGAACTGGTCCTTTGTATCTGGAGTCGTAGTATGGATTCAGGTTCGGAAAATCTACGGTAAACATTATATTTTGTGGTTCTTTGTATCTGGAGTCGTAGTATGGATTCAGGTTCGGAAAATCTACGGTTAACATTATATTTTGTGGTCTTTTGTATCTGAAGTCGAAGTCTGGATTCAGGTTCGGAAAATCTACGGTCAACATATTTTGTGGTCCTTTGTATCTGGAGTCGTAGTATGGATTCAGGTTCGGAAAATCTACGGTTAACATTATATTTTGTGGTCCTTTGTATCTGGAGTCGTAGTATAGATTCAGCTTCGGAAAATCTACGGTCAACATTATATTTTGTCTTGGGGACCTTCAGGAAAACTGACTCAAGCAGATTCAACCCTTTTAAATCGTGTTCATTGATTTGACCATGGTATTTGATTTTTTTAACATGGAAAGAGACTATTCACAATTCTTTATAAATTGTATGTCTGTTCAAACAAACTACTACAACTTTTAAAATCGTCTCCAGAGAGATTGGACGGATCAGTCCTATTTGATGGTAGCATATCACAATCATTTGGCATTCGTTGTGGTATTAAGAAGGACTGAGTCCTGGAACCAACACTCATGAAACAATGCTTCGTTCTGATATCGAAACAAGCATTTGGTGACGCAAATGAATGAATCCGTCTTATTGTTAGGCAAAAGATTTCTGTTTAACCTCGCAAGGTTCAAGGACAAAACAATGACCCAGATGGACATTGAGGACTTGTTTTTTTTTATAGTTATGCTGCAACTCTCACCCACAGCCAGCAGGAACAACAGATATTGAAAGATCAGTTCTACTTCCTGTGCAAAGATTTTTGTCTCATAATACGTTTTAGAAAAAAGGAATGTTCTGGGACAAGACAAAAATGACAAGCCATCTCTTAACATCGATAACCTTACGTTTGGTGAAACTAAGCTCATGCAAATCGGCGAAGTGACACAAAATCGACACACGGAGTATGAAAAGACAAAAGCAAAGTATATTGTTACCCCGTCGCATCATCCTATACTCAGTCATGACTGAAATGAGCTACTATTAGACTTAGTATATTTAGTGCAAGCCACACTTGACAAGCATCGTCGGAAAGTAAAAATCATTTTATAAGTCTAGTATCAACCCTGGACAATATTAGAGGATGATAAGATTATGTGGAATAAGAAGAATTCATGAAATTTCAGGAACTTGTGAATTAGCCGCGAGAGAATGCCAGGGATCTGTTTTCATCATCGCTTTTGAACATTCATACGGACAAAACCACAACAAAACCAAGGTGAATTGATACAACCAAAGTGAAACTGTTCAACAAATGAGCTGTTGGTTTTAGATAACCAAAGCCTTATGCACTAAGCTGACGATACTCTACAAATTAAAATGGAAAAAAATAAAAATTAAAAAATTAAAAAAATGTAAAAGTTGAGTTTATTCAAAATTTTAAAATGGGTATGGTCAGATACCGCACTGAGACGAGAACACATACACAATCTACGTTACGACCAACAGGCCTTCATCAAGGACAACGAATAACAACAATACCGAACTAACAAATATATAAAACATGTTAGGAAAAAATGGTCTACTCTACAAATTTATATGAATGCGCTAGACACAAACTGTGAAAGATATAATTTGAAGATTAGAAAATCGAATACAGAAATTGTGAGGAACATAGGTCAACTTGACATAAGTGTAAACGAAGTTGAACTATAGAATGATCAAGAGTTCAAATATCGGAGAAGTATTTTCACAGACGATGGAGGGTTTGTTAGAGAAGTTGAAGTTCATTGTCAGAAATCCTCTGCTGTGACTATCCACATGCCGCCACTACTTAAACATGCAAATATCGGGCAAATATAGGCTTAGCAACACAGCAACAACTGATAATCAGTATATTTATACCAACTGCCTGCTACCACTATCATACTTGACCCTTACATAAGGCAAGGAGAGGAAAATGACAACGTGTGAAATAAAAAATCTAAGAAAAATCAATGGTGTCACCAGAGGAGATGAAATGGGAAATGAGAACATTATGGACTTGATGAGAACTAACCTTTGTACTGAATAGATTTTAAAAGGGAATATACGTTGGTTTGGTCATCTCATGAGAATGCATCAACTTTCACTGATGGCTCACAACGCTGGTCGATCTGGTTACAGGGAGAGAGGCGGCCGCGTGACAGGTGGATAGAGAAAATTAGAGTGATTGCGTAGCGACACGGGCTCACATTGATCGACGCAACGTACTTTGGCGCATGACAGATGGCATTAGCTCATCATGTTGCGTAACGGCACAAGTGGAAAGAAAACTAATATTTCAAAAGAGAAAATAGAATGGTTCGGTCAATTCATGAGAATTTAACCTGATCAACTACCACTGCACTCTTACATAACATGCAGATATGCATACAAGGCTCGAGAAATGCAGTGGTAGATCGATAGATGACATTAGGGAAATCCTTCAACAACACGGGCTTACAACGACCTACGCAACACACTTGGCTCAAGATTGGCTACTTCAGATCCGCATGGCACCCTAACGGGCAGATTGATAGATATAATGGTAAAAGTAAAGACGGTAATCATTTCGATCTATTTTGTTAGAGATTGACTAGACGTTGTTTAAAACTGACATGATTAGATAGCTTAAATTAATTATATCAGAAAATGTTATACACAAATAATATATTCAACAGGACTTTAAACTGTTTTAAAATAATATTTTTTTCAGCGCAGTAAACAATTGATGAGAGTTCACGAGGAATGACCACGTTGTAGTATTTATTCATCCTTCTCTGGTTGATCTGTAATAAAATTGGTCGTAAGTTTGTCTGAGCATGGCTCTCCACCATTTTACCATATTCTATTGTTGATTAGTCCTAAGATTGTAAGGTTATCTGAGCATGATTATTCATTTAACCATATCCTCTCGTTATTCAGCCAGAAGACTGGTTGTAAGGTTCTCTGAGTATATCTCTCCATTTGACCATATCTTTGGTTGATCAGTTCTGAGAGTGGTTGTAACGTCGTCTTAGAATGATTATCTATTTGACTCTATTCTCTGTTTTGTCAGTTCTAAGACTGGCTGTAAGGTTTTCTGAACATGTCTCTCCATGTGACACTTTTCTGCGGTTGGTCATTCCTTAGACCGGTTGGGAATTTGTCTTAGCGTGTCTCTCTATTTGATTATATCATCGGCAGCTGTCTTTATTTCAGCATGTGATCGTACTTTAATGGCTATGCATGTCTAAGATGTAAATGTCAGTCTTAGACGCTACCTCCTCTTTTCACATGGATCTTACCCTCTAGTATCTTCTGTTGAAGACTTTCATGTTGCATTTTGTAACCCAGCCAGCTTATTCTTCGTTATTGTGGCATTTTCAATATTTCTCTTTGTGCACCTACCTCAGTGTGAATTTTGTCATTAGATCTTCTTTCTGTTCAACTCATTCATTCTGATCTATGCAGCAAAACATTTCAAACGCTTCCAAGCTATTGTCGCCCTTTTCTGTTTGAGTCCATATTTCAGCCCCATAAAGTCAAAATAGTCATACATGTGTGTATTCCTGTGCTCAGCTTTATCCTGATAATGATTGAGGATATAGGTTATGTTTTTCTCTGAAGACCTTTTCCATTCAAACTGTATGTTAATTTTTGTCTCATTTTGGGCATCTTCTGTGATGTTTTTCCAAAACATGTAAACATATGTACTTTTTCGATTATTTCTCCATTAATGATTATATTCTTTGCCTTCAATGTGTTCATCAACTCTTTCGCAATGATTTTAGTTTGTTCAATCAGACTTTACTGAATTGTTACTGGTTTTCCTACTGCAGCTTGATCACGGGCAAATTTAATGACATTAGCTTTTATACCATTTATATCTGACACCACTAATACTATTCCGAACAATTTTTCTCCCAATCATCTAAGAAGATACATTTTAGAGAATCTGTAAATGCAAGCAACCATGTCGTTCAAACTGTCGTATCCAAACTGGATATTTTATTCATTCTTTGATGGAAATAATTGATCCTTGAGTTTCATATAGTTTTGGATAAACATAATAATTGGTCTGCAGATAGCTATTTGTTGAAATATCTGAACAAAAGTCTGTTTCTGGTAGCTCGATCAAAAATGTTTAAATAGTCAATAAAGCAGATAAATAGTGGTCGTCCTTGATCGATTATTCTTTCTGCGAGAAGCCGCAATAATCCTGTGTCAACCCGTAAACCTTTGACCATGCGAAAAACAAACTCGTTACCCGTTAGCACATCCTCTATCTTGTCATAGATTCTTTTCTTAATTATTTAAAGTAGAATTTTAGAAGCACGTGGCACCATGTTTACCTTTCAGAATTAGCTGCATTCTATTGCATTCGATTTTTTTGGCAAAAGAATTCACTATTAAAGCCATGCATTCATTTGTCCATATTCTATTATTGTGAATATCATTAACAAGATCAAAAAGTAAAATCTCTCCCGCTAGTTAGATGAGCTCGTTAGTTATCACATCTATCTTTGACGCTTTAATATTCTCGTGTCTTAATAAAAAGCCGTATCAAAGTCTTCTCTGGTAACATGTAACCTCTATTCTATATAGGCATGCCGTTTAATGGTATGTTATCCTTTCCCAGACTCCCATCCTAATACAGTTCCTTGACATATTCTCTCCGTTTTTTGTTCTATAGGTTTATTATTAGTTTGCCATTAATATTATTTATAATTCGCGGATGTATGCCATTATTTTGATAAAGGATTATTTTGCTTTCTTATGTAATAGTTCACCAATTTCCCTGTTCTTTCGATGTGTTCAATTTCATCGCATCGGTCTTTCCACCATTTGTCTTGTACTGTATTACCTTCTCGGTCTAATTCATGTTGATACTCTTACAATGGGAACGGCGTGGGCTAGTGGTTGTGACACGGCTCACAACCAGTAGGTGCTGGGTTCGATCCCCATCACAGCACCAGCCGTTACCCCAGGGAAGCAAACCCTTAGAAAATGCAGAGGAAGCAGGCCCATACATAAAATGCATGCTGAAGTCGAATGCACTGGGCTGACAGGCGCAAAATAAAAACCACAGTGCAACGCACACCGCTTTGGAGGATTTGAGAAATAAGGCTAACGCAAAAAAAAATAAATAAATGCTTCAATACTTGCTAAGTGTTACTGTTCTTCTATTTTGTTTAGCATTTCAGTTCTTACCCATGGTTTCTTGTTTTCTGTTTTCTACTTACCCGGTGTTAACTCTGCTGAATATTTTATTTACATTCCAAACAGCTAGATTTTATAATTTTCATTGTTTCTTCCATTCTATTTGACATTTCAATATAAGCAAAGAATGACCAATTTTATAAGACAGCAATACCTTTATTTTACTTGGTAACTTTAAGTTGCTTATTGTTAGAATATTTTCTCAGACACAAAATCGACATTAAATATGCTATAACTGACACATTGTTGCAATAACAGTATGTGATTGCACGAAAGACATTTCTATGAAGCACTTAGAAATTATAAGGTGAACGTAATTTGAAATTGATGACATCGGTAAATGTCGCGTAGGAAGAATTGATTTTCTAAGTGCAATTTTACTGTAAGAAAATGTTACTTTGATGGGTAAATTGAAGAGTCGTAAGTGTGTACCTTTCCACCATAATGAGTTTTATAATTATAGTTACAATTGTATATCAGATATGTATAAGTGAGAAGAACCACACACGACCATCGCTTAACTCTTTCCAGACGACACATTCACATCAAGGCCATATCTGGGCATGTCTGAACTGAGAGTTCGATATGATAACTGTCGAAATTCTTTTTCTGTCTTAGATCGTCAAATAAATGGCTGCAAATCTATTCTGAGACTCGCGGTGATTGACATAAAAGCTTCGATTAACTCAGCGGCGTTGTGGCCACCCGTTCTAGCAGAGATGTATATCCTTATTTCTCATTCATCACAGATCAATCACCACATTTTACTGCGTCTAGTATCCATCGATCATGATCTTATCACTTTCATGATCATCATTGACTTGAATATATCTAAAGGCAGCAGCGGTCAGTTAGAGATTATTAATATCATCATTGAGTTTGTCCAGGAAAGATACTGGCGACGACCATTTGTACTTTCTCTGCTCCTTGTAAATAAAACACATTTACATCAAATATTCATTAGTAATTTTATTAATGCAGTGGACGCATTCGTCGGTATGTTTTATATTTAGCTTTTGTTGAGCAGTTGAAATCTAAATTAATTGTGGCCTGTACAGAGTATGGAGATTATCACCTGATCACCTCAATTGATTTGGTAATACGCGTAATTTTGTAATTGCCACGGAGGCTCTCTTCCAGTGAGTTAATGGGCTTCCATGCCTCTGTACCGTGTCACCGCCTTTGCCATAGTTTGACCGCTTCTTCGTGAGGGTATCCAGGAAAGAATACAGTCTGGTGGGTAAAGAATGAGATGAACAACAGGATGCTGTTTTTTTGGGTGATAATTTGATAAATGGAAACACCTTCTATTGATTGGTAAAGCCTGTGAATCGGTGCATTCGATTTCAGCAAACGTTTTCTGAAAGTTTAGTCATCTTCAGTTGTTGAATGTCCCCAGTCTGCCTGCATGCCATCATGTATAGCTGTGTCTCTGCTGCAACCGGTTCCTGCTCTTCGATATATCTAGTTTGGCAGTACTTTCTGGTAGTTATGTTTTACCTCCGCCACAACATGGCCATGATGGTACACATGTCTCTCTTTAGCAGAAGGTGGAGACACGGTACATAAAGTATGTTGTTATCCTCGTTCGAGGAAATCAAAATTTGTATTTTGAGCCTTAAAAATTAGAACATAGTTTAAAGAAAAATGTAAATAATTTAAAAGAATGAATGAACTTTCTACAGAAATGCAAATTAAAGACTGTAATTAAAGAAAACCAGGCTGCCGAATGAATATGTAATATTAAGACATTGCTGATTCAACATCTTGGGAAGAAGGAACATGAAAGGGAAACCATAGTATTAGAAACTGAAATTCACCACATCGATAATAATCAAGGTCTTCCATTGATTGGTTTGAGTTGCTGCGTCAATTATCCTATTTATCCTGAGATTTGACAATACCGCACTGTAAACACGCTGATGATGTGAGCAAGTATAAACAATGAGGACTGAAAATACGTGCAAATATCAGATGTCTCCTCAGGGACAATATTGACAATAAACTCCATCACTTGACATGTCGGATGTGCCATGTTGTGTAACAGACAACTATCAGTGGTTACTTTCTGTGATGTTCTAAACGTCTAGAGGTCACACAATCTGCTCCCAGCGATATACTTTCAATTGTTAACACATGTTTTGTCAACACCGTGTCTATTATGTCTGAACCTTGGTTCGACACTGACCGTCATTCTAATGAGCAGGCAAGAACGGTGTGGACTTTATATATTGCTCTCAATATTTTACCGATTGTCAAAATATAACAGTAGGACTTCCATCAAGACAATTAGGGAGCAGCGTAGCGCAGTGGTTAGCGTACTAGTTTCGCATCTGAGTGGTCCTGGGTTCATTCCCCAGGCGGTAATGTTTTTCAGACCGCAATGGATCCCGGGTCGACCCAGCCTTAAATGGGTGCCGGTTCAGTCCGATAAGTAAAAGCGGCGAGGGAGAGGAGATGATTACAGCCCTCATATAGCCGAGCCTTTGAAATGTGAGATCACTAACACCTCACACCCCTACGGTAGTAATGTTATGGGTTACTTTACTTTCTTATTTTACACCTGTAATAACGTAGTGCAAGACTTTGCTCTCAACGAAATTGAAATTGAGATTCTGGAGGTATTGCAGGAACTTGACAATAAATCGAGCATACAACATTTGGAAAAAGCTATCAAGGAAAAGTTCGTGGAAAAGGCACTCGGTAGGGATGGCATTTCAGCAGAAATAATTAAATGCGGGGAAAACGTATTTCTTCAATATCTGTAACGAACATATCTGAAAGCGATTGAATGAAGGGGCATGAGGGACGCCAACATAATGACACTTTACAAGACAATGGGAGACAGAGAAGACTGCAACAATTACAAGGGAATATCGCTCCTCAACAGTGTAGGCAAAGTGAATGCTCGCATCATCCTGAGTAGGCTGCGAAAGCTGGCCGACAGGGTGTATCCGAAGTCTCAGTGTGGTTTTCGGTCAGAACGGTCCACCGTTGATATGATCTTTCCACTGATACAATTGCAAGAGAACTGCAGAGAACAACACAGACCACACCGCTCAGCCTTAGACATTTGTAATTGAGACTTATTTTAGTATCCCTGTGGTTTATTAGAGACCAAGAATTGTGTACATGTTTTTTCTTCATTTATTTTGACCAGCCATGATTTCGCGCACTTCTTCAACTATGTTAGTGTCTGCTGCATTCGATTGCTTGCCGTGGTGAGATGTTCTTCAGAAGTTCAAAAGTTTAAATCGCCTGCAAACGTGTAGCTGTGGACTCTTTTTGAAACATACTCTAATATGTTGTTTATGTACACAAGAAATAGTGTGGGTGACAGGACTACAATTGGGGTATTCCCTAATCCAGTGTCATATTTTTGCTCATCAGCCCTTGCACTTGAACTCTGGCTGTTCTGTTTCTTAGGTAGTGGCTGATCCGTCTGTACATTTTTCCAGACACTTCCTTTCTTCGTAACTTTACTTTTTCCCCCTTTCCGCATCTTGTCGAATGTCTTCTCTAGATCCACCCAAACCACTAATTAGTGTTTTTTTCTTGGCTGGCAACCCATATTTCCTGCGCTTTGATAGTGATCTGGTCCTCAGTGGTTTATGTTGTCTAAATCTTGCTTGCTGTGTAAATAATATGTGCTTTGCTTCCGGGGAAACATCAATCTGTTGTTTGGCATGTGCTCCATTAGTTTCCCTACACAACTCAGAAAACTGAAAGGTCTATATCCGTCTAGATTTATTCTATCATTGTCTTTCTTTGGAACTACTATCAAAGATGCATCTATCCATGACTGCGCTACAATTATTATTTTCCAGATATAGTTAAGGACTAACAGTAACTTCGCTTTTGCTTTCTGACCCAATCTTCTCAGGATTTAAATTGTAAACCTATCCTTTCAGTGTGATTTATGTTTCCTTAAAGATCCCATGGCCTAATCCATTTCCTTCATTGATTATTTTGCCATCATGTTTCTCTTTAGTGGAATCTTGTTGTTGTGGTGGCTCTTTCGTATTATGTCCGTATGCCTGTCTGCATGAACATCGATTTGTTTTTCTCTGACATAATTTTCTACAAAAGCAAATGCTGTTTATTTTTCTGGTAAGCATGTTGTCACCCTGCTTGGTGATGATTTGTTTATTTGATGGTATTTTGTAGTTCAGTGCTCTGACTAATTTCCATAGTTTGTTCGCTTCTCTCTCTAGATTACTACTTTCTGTGCTATTTTCCCTCTCCAACTGTTTCCTGTTATTTGGTTCAGTGTTATTTTGTTTTTCGCAGTGATGGCCTTGATGGAGATATTTTCTTCAATAGATTGCTTGCTCTCTATGATGGTCGTAGCATATGTAACTTCATCCTCGAGATTCTGCAGCTCTTGATTCAAATTGGCTTATATATCTTTCTTGTCCATGGTGTGATGATCTCGATGCCTGCTAGCAATTATTGCTTAGTCTACGCTTTTTTACCATTGATTTCATATTGCTATTTCGTGTGTTCAAAGTTTCATACCTTCCATCTTGTTAGTATTACAAATTTGTTCCAGTCTGCTCGTTTGTAGTTCCAACTTGGCATAGGTTTCAATTGATATGTTACTGGATATAAACGTAAATATATAAATATATATATACATACATATATATATATATATATATATATATATATATATATATATATATATATATATATATATTGGCATTCATGTATCATTTATATTTATATTTTTGTACATCTATGAACAATGTACTTATTTATTTTGAACAGATTCCCCAATAAATGTGTTTTTGTGAATTATTTCTTGATTGGCTTATACTGTCATAATTGGTATACGGTGACTAGCCCATTCTTGGTCTCTCTCTCTCTCTCTCTCTCTCTCTCTCTCTCTCTCTCACTCTTGACAATGCATAACACACTGAGTCATATTGTATCCTAATGGAAATTTATTCAAACTGTTCTTGTATTGTATATAAGTCTCTTAGTCCCATGACAACAGTTGTCGTCGAGGATGAAAATAAGTTTTCATGTACTTAGCCGCAGTGTATTTGAGGTGGGGAGTCAAGTTCCTTTCTTACTTGTTTTTACCTTCACCAACTCATAGGTCAGGTATTAGTTATGTGTTTTCATTTGTTTATTTGCCCTGACGACAATCTTGTAGCCGTAACATGGGTGCCGTTTTATGTATGTCCTGGTGCCGTCACTGATCCACACCTGATCTGTTTTTATTAAAAATAATCAGAAATGTCTTTCGGTATTTAGTGCTCATCCCAAGGTAAACGAAGATATTGATGCTAGAATTTGTTACGTTACCTCCAGAAGTGTTGTACAAAATTACAATAAATAGATTCCTGTAGAATCCACTATAATTTAGCTCCGGTTAAACACACAGAACAACGTACAATGAAGCTGCTGGAAAATAACAGATAATGAATATCGTGAAAATAAGCACAACCATTTTTGTTAATTTCTGATCTCTTGTACTGATATGTGATTTTCCATTTGACTTCACCTGTGTGTCTTTGACCGTAAATGAGCTTGACTTTCTCCAGGCTGCCTGCTGGTTAAACGTGATAACCAGTACAGCTGTGAAGAACACGACTGCGAAGAAACATGCCAAGGGAAATATTACGCCCATAATAGTATAGTATATACGATCAATTTGTGTTGTCGTGTAGGGATCCAAACGAATAATAAGTCTAATCAAGGTTACGTTTTTGTCTGGGTAAAACTTCCAGTCTACTCCCAGTATTATGTACGCCACTGAAGAGCTGCTCAAAACTCCACCATATATGGTTACTATAGTAACAACATGTGTTTTCCGTGTAAAATTGGCTTTAACTTTTAATGGATAAGTGACACACACGCATCTCTCAATGCTGATAAATATGGTTATCAATACTGATATTCGAGTGAATACAACGGCGGGCCAACCTCCTGTGAGGAACTGGATCTCATCTGTCATAAGTGGGTAGGCTGCTTGTCGGAAAATTGGAGTGTAACAGAGGTTGATCCAAATCATGAAAACCAAGGAGATCAGATCAGAGATAGCTAGAGATAAGAAACTGATGTTTACGCAGTCCATAAATCCTTGCTTGATGAAAACGACGATGTTGATAATATTGCATATCACTCCGAAGACAGCAACAGACTGGCAGATAACAACATGTGTTATTGACATAATAAATAAGTACAACTCATCACTGACTATGTCAGATCGTGTAACAGCTTCAGTAACTATAGCAGTGTACAGTTCCGTGTCGTGAAATGTATCCATAGTGTTAGTAGGTGTATTATTGCATATCGTAATGTCTAATGCCTGTTTGTTAAGTATATTTGTTAGAGGAATGTAACTTGTAATGGCTGTCACGTACAAACTGTTCATCTGTTCAACCAGGATGTTGTAGTTTACTAAATGACAATAGAGTATACAGTGTGAATTTAAATCTTTGCGTGGGTGTCAGTTAGGTGGAATTCAAGGAATATCAAAGATATATATATATATATATAAATATATATATATATATATATATATATATATAAATATATATATATATGTATATAAAAGAAACCTCACATTGCCATCCATGCGCCCAGTGCCTTGTGGGATATTTGTTCACGAAAAAAGCTTCATGATAGAACCCTGAGATTAACATCCATAGCTGGTATTCATAAGGCAGTCTCGTGGTTGTTCCATCTCTAGTCTGGCATCTTCTGCGACGTCACTAATTTCAAAATCTGTCGTATCAACAAAAGTCGTTCTACTGGATAAATTAGTTAAGTGTTCTCCATAGAAAGAGACTAATGATTGTAACCAGGAGAGGTATTCCAGTTTCACCTTGTTGTGTAGACATAAATCGTTCACCACCACTTCACCAGCTGATATGTTGAAATGTCCGTACCATGCTGATTTACACGAGTAATTAAGGATGAATTAAAAAACACTCGATGTGGACATTGCAGCACTTCAAGAAACTCGCTTAGCAGACTCGAACACAAAACGGAACATCGGGAAAATGGATCAGAGCACCAGTTTACGCTTAGTCTCCATACCACAGCAAGTCATGTCACCCTTGTCAGCGTGCATGCTCCAACCTCGTGCTCCACATAGGAAGTCAAGGATGATCTGTACAAAGATCTACCAGCAGGCGCTAGAAGTATGTACAGTCAAGAACAGCTTGTTCTACTAGGTGGCTTCAATGCTAGAGCGTGCGCTGATCACGATCCGTGACATCCATTTATTAGCAATTTTAAATCAGCAACATTGATTAACATGGCAAACAGCTCTTAGAGTTTTGTGTTTACCATACAATGTGTGTGACTAACTCATATTTTCAGACAAAAGTCTGACATAAGGTATTGCCCATGCAGCTGACATCAGCTGGATCTGATACTTGCCATCTATAGGCTCCTGTCTCGTTCATGCGATAGTGCAGACTGTGGAACTGGTAATTTATTGGCTGGCTGTAAAATTAGATTGTAGGAAAGGCAGCTGCATCAACATAAGTGTTACAGAGACCTGCGGACACCTCTGAAACGCCATCCATATCACTGTACCTGTTTCCTTCGGAAGAATAACTGTTAAATCAGATGATGGTTGGTTTCAAATGAAAAGGAAGGATATGAAAGCCCCTTTTTGAGCGTAAACCCGGCGCTGTGATTAAATACAAGCAGCACTAAAATGTAGGTGCCATGCACACCTTCTAGTTCACCAGGAGCCACGTCCAACAAACAGCTCGTCGCTGTTTACACGAGTACTGACTACAGCTCGTTGAAAGCATCCACACTGCAGCAGAAACAGAGAACATTTGTTTATTGTTAAATGCATCTAACAAAGTGAGATATACACTTTTGTCGAAGCAGATATATCAGAAGTTGAAAATGCGAATGATTAAATGTTATGCGTATTCTGTTTTATTGTATGGGATAGAAACCTGGACCACGACCAACGAAATGGAGAAGAATATTGACGGTTTTGAAATGTTGTTTTTCAGAAGACTTGACGCCGTCAAAAGATATCCCAGTATGGACGAGCTAGACATTAAAATATATTTAGAGGATTTTAATAAAGCCATTGACAGCTTGATCACTTGGAGAACATCAGGCAGAGCGGGATCCCACCTAATTTGATCAAGCGCTGTAAGGATGCACTCTTGCAACTGCTGATATGATATTTAGCCAGTTCTTGGAAGAGGCTAATAAAGCGCAAGATATGAAAAATGCTCAGAGTGTAACATTATACAAAAAAGGTAATTGAAGAGACTAATAATTATAGACCCGTCCCTCTGGTTAGTATTAAAAGCGAAATATTCACCAAAGTAATCGTTCTAGGGCTTTAGAAATTAACTGAGCCTTTGTATCTGCAGCCGTAGTATGGATTCAGGTTCAGAAGATCATCGATCAACATTATATTTTGTCTTGTGGAATTTCAGGAAAACTCACTCGAGCAGAGGCAGCTCTTTTAAATCGTTTCCATTGACGTGTGGAGACATTTGATTTGATTAACATGGACTCATCCGTCAACGTATGTCTGTTCAAACAATCTATTTCAACTTTTAAAATCGTCTGCAGAGGCCTTGAACGGATCAGTCCTATTTGATGGTAGCATTTCACAACCATTTGGTATTCGTGGTTGTATTAATAAAGACTGCGTCCAGGAACCAACACTTTTGGAACAATTCTTCGTTCTGCTATCAAAACAGGTATTTGGTAACGCAAATGAATTAATCTACCTTAACGCTGAGCCGAATGGTTTCTGTGTAACCTCGCGAGGCTTAAGGCCAAAACGAAAATCCAGATGGACATCATTAAGGACTTGTTTTTTTTATAGTGATGCTGCAACTCTCACCTACAGTCAGCAGGAACAACAGAGCTTGAAAGAACAGCAGGAACAACAGAGCTTGAAAGAACAGTTCTACTTCACGTGTAAAGATGTTGGTCTCTCAATAAATATTAGTAAAACAGGTGTTCTGGGACAAGAAAAAGATGCCAAGCGACTCTTAACATCGTTAGCCTCACCATTCGTGAAAAGAAGCTCATGCAAATCGGAGAAGGGGCACAACATAGGCGCAAGGAGAAAGAAAACACAAAAGCAAAGTAGAGTTATCGCTCCAAGTTCGGATCATCCTATACTCAGTCATGACTGAAATGGGCTACTACTAGACTAAGTATATTTAATACTAGCCACACTTGGCAAGCATCGTCGAAAAAAATATATATCATTTTAAGTATAATATCAACCCTGGACAATATCAGAGGACTACGTAATGCAAGGACAACTATTAGATAATGAGAGAACACTGTAGAATAAATGGAATCAGAATAACTAATGGAATCATAGGGGCTTGTGAATTAGCCACGAGAGAATGAATGCCAGGAATATCTTGTTTTCATCACTGCTTTTTAACCTTTACATGGACAAAACAACAATGGAACCAAGGAGAATTGATACACTAAATATCTGCCGAAGACAGATGTGTCGGTCCAAAAGATGCAAATATCGCAGTCAAGCTGTAAACAATCGACACAACGCAATCCGTTCTCCGGATTACAAAATCCTGCGACTTACAAAAACCGTTTCAGGGCTTGATAGTGAAAGTTTAAGATCGAACGCAGAAAAGAATGTACGAGTGGATGAACCACTACCTCAAACAAAGAACGGCCAGAGTCCAAGTACAAGGGCAGATGAGCAGAAAGGTGACACTCGAGCAGGGAGTACCCCAAGGGGGAGTACTGTCACCCACACTCTTCTTGGTGTATATAAACGACATTACAGAGAATATACCAAGAAGAGTCCATAGCTCAATGTTTGCAGACGATCTGGCTATGTGGACCTCTGAAAAGAATCTCACCATAGCAAGAAATCGGATGCAGCAGGCCTAACGTCGCTGGAAGAGTGGGTGAACTCATGGCTGGTCAAAATAAACGAAGAGAAAACCACATGCACAATATTCTCGCTTTCAATCAAACCCCAAAATACCAAGTTAAGCTTAAATGGCAAAGTCCTGCAGCCAAACGACAGCCCAAACTATCTGGGAGTCACATTTGATCGGCGCATGACATGGAAAAGTCAGAACGAGAGAAACCGAATGAGAGCCAGAGAAAGAATGGCAATCATGAGGAAACTTGCTGGCACAAGCTGGGGAGCAGACGAAAGCATACTAAAGAAACCGTACACTGGAAGAGTGAGACCAGTTTTCGAGTATGGCATCGCGGCATGGACAACAGCAGCAAAGGCGAACTTCGATAAAGTTAGCAAACTTCAAAACCAAGCCATGAGAGTTATAACAGGTGGCATGAAGTCAATGCCAATTGTAGAACTTGAAAAGATTACAAAACTGCAATCCATGACCGATAGAAGAGAATGTAGAGCCCAGCTGCAGTCAGAGAAACTCCGAAGACTGACCGAACATCCAATGCACCAGAGACTAAACAATTTGGGAAATGGGAAACTAAAGCGGAGAAACTTTGCAGAAATAGCAAAAGCAAAGATGCACGAAGATCCCATAAACGCACTAACAACACCAAAACCCATCACTACTGTACGAAAACCTACCTGGAGGCAGGATATATTTCCAGAGGTGGTAGAAAATATACCAGGTATTGGAAACAAAAACTGCCAGACTGAAAAAGAAAGGAGAGATACTACCCTAAGCTTTACATCGAAAAACTACCCAAGCATTGACTGGACCCATGCATACACCGACGGTTCTGTAACAAACACTACACAGAACGGAGGGGCAGGAGCATTCCTGAACCTACCAAATGGCAGAAAAATAACACTGACTGTCATTCACTACTGGTAAGTATACAAGCAATTTCAGAGCGGAGGCAGAGGCACTGAGGGCGGCAGTGGAAGAAATTGTGACGCACAAAGAAAATGAAAGCCATATAGTCCTGCTTACAGATGCTCTCGCCAGAAAAACACTGAGCTTAATGACTTAAGAGCAGCACTCTGCAAACTGTGCCAGCAGTTCGCACCAAAAAGGGTAGTGGTACAGTGGGTTCCATCACACTGCAACATCCAAGGCAACGAGGATGCAGACAGACTGGCAAAAGAAGGCGCAAGACTACCACAAACAGATACTAGTATGACGTACGAAGAGTCAAAACGGCTTATCAAAGCCAGATACATGACCAAATGGGAAACTGAACATACCGGTTACACCAAATACGATGCCTATTACCAGCTGAACAGAAGAGAGCAGGTCGTTGTCTTCAGACTTCGCACTGGCCACAATAGACTGAGGTACCACCTATTCAACAAATTGAAGATAGGTGGTACCGACGAATGCCCGTGCGGTACCGGTAAAATGACCGCTGAACATCTGCTGCAGAACTGCCCGACATACGAGGATCAGAGAGAGCAGATGTGGCCATCACCAGTGGAACTGCAAGACAAGCTCTATGGCAGTGTCGACAGCCTCAGGATGACCGCCGCTTTTTTCGAAAAAATAATGGTTACTGTCTGACTGTGTACGCAGAAGAAGAAGAAGAAGAAATCACTCTTCTACCATACACAACTTCCTACACGCTCCTAGCTAATGGTTACCTAACTTAAATCACTCTTCTACCATACACAACGTCACACACGCTCCTATCTAATGGTTACCTAACTTAAATCACTCTTCTACCATACACAACGTCACACATGCTCCTATCTAATGGTTACCTAACTTAAATCACTCTTCTACCATACACAACGTCACACACGCTCCTATCTAATGGTTACCTAACTTAAATCACTCTTCTACCATACACAACGTCACACACGGTTACTGTCTGACTGCGTACGAAGAAGAAGAAGCAGAAGAAGAACGCAGAAAAAGAATAAGAAGATACATCAAAAGTGGAACTATGTTCAACAAATTAGCTTTTGTTTTAAGATAATGAAAGCCTAGTGCACTAGTCTGACGATAGTCTACAAATTAACATGAATACGCTAGGCACAACCTCTGAAAGATATATTTTGAAGATAAGAAAATCAATGACAGAAATTGTGAGAAACACAGGTAAACTTTACATAAGTATAAATAAAGTTAAACTATAGAATGTCCAAGAGTTCAAATATATGAGAAGTATTTTCACAGAAGATGGAGGGCTTATTAGAGAAGTTGAAATTCTTTGTCAGAAATCCTCTGCTTTGACTTTCATCTTACCACCACTACTTAAACATACAAATATCGGCTTGGCAACAAAGCAACAACTGGTTATCAGTATATTTATACCAACTCTGTGCTACCACTATCATACCTGACCCTTACATAAATCTAAGAAAGTAAAATGACAAAGTTTGAATTGAAAAGTCTAAGAAAAGTCAATGGCGTCACCAGATGAAATAACATTTGAAACCTTTGTACTGAGTACATTTCAAGAGAGTAAATACGTTGGTTCGGTCATCTCATTAGAATTAAACTTAAACAACCAACACTGCTAATTACATCAAATGCAGATAAGGCTACGAAGGTTGGCAAAGACGGCGTGGTAGATGGATAGATGACATAAAAGAAATCCTACAATAAGGACCACAGCAACACGCTGAGTTTAAAAAAAAAACCACGTCAGAACCCCACATGTTGATAGATATATAGGTGATGAAAAGGCTAGAAATAATTTCAATATATATTTTGTTAGACATTAGGTAGACGTTGATGAAAACTGCCAAGAAGAGGAAGCTTAAATTAACGAAATCAGACAATGTTACACGCTAATATTTTGACCGGAAGATTCGAGCACGTTCAAATATTACTATTGCCGCATGGAATGAGTGAACGGATGTGAAAGCAGATGAAGAAACTGAAGGAACTGACACATGCACTGAGTAGATATCGAAGAAACGTACTGGGGGTGTGTGAAAGAAGACCGGTTGCGGAGAAGAAAAACAACTGAGGAGAGTCACATATTTTATAACAGCGAATATAAATATATCCATCGAAATGGGGTAGGGTTTCTGGTCCACAGAGAAAAGAAACTCTCAGTATTGGAATGCCACCCCATTTCCATCAGGCTTTTAAGCATATGATTAAAGGACACGCCTTTCAAAATGACTGTGATACAGACATAAGTGCTCCATCAGACTATGAGCAAGAAAATGTGGAACTATTCCACGACGAACTACGTAACTGTGTCAATAAAACCTACACGTAAGACATCCTCATAGTTCAAGGTGACTGGAATACTAAAGTTGGCCCTGATACATATTAATCCTGCCCAGACACATGTGGACCATACATCAACATAACTTCAAACGAGAGAAGGTTACGATTACTACAATTTGCTGCATACAATCACCTTGTGCTTGCAAACACGCTGGGGAATCACACATCTTCGAGAAGGACCATATGGCATTCTCCCAATGGCAAACACCATAACCAAACAGACTACATACTGGTGCAAACTATATTCCTTACCAGCATTAATCGAACCCACATAAGAAGCTTTCCGGGGGCGGACATCGGTAGTGACCATGACCTGCTGATGTTAACATTTCGCCTCACACTAAAGAAAATGGCAAAATCACAAGAATACAGAATCAGATTTGACCTTGCCAGGTTAAACGACCCTCAAGTTGTAGAAGTGTTTCAGGTCACGTTGTGGGGAAAGCTTGTCCCATTACTTAACATAGGTTCAGACAAAGAGGTGACGGATTGCCAACCAACGACAGAAACCTTCAACACTATTGCCGAGACAAGCTGGCAAATCTAACTTCAAACCTTGGCAATGCCGCTTAAAAGTTTGGAATGGAGATTAGTGCAGAGAAAAGTAAAATCCTGGTCAACATCCCAGAGGTAGTAATAAGGCCGACTGCGAAAAAAAGGCGAACCGTTGCAGATTGTTAAGCAGTTTAAATACATGGGAGCACAGATGGATGCGGAATGTTCCAGAACTGAGACGACCGTGGGTGCTCTGAACAAATTGAGACATATATGGAGGGACAAAAGCATCAACCTGAATCCAAGTTGAATTTAATGTATGCATGTGTCACTTCTGTGTACCTTTACTCGTGCGAAACTTGAACTAGGACAGCAATTCTAGGGCGAAGAATGTATGCAATAGAGATGAGATATCTGCGTCGAATCCTCAGAATTTCGTATCTTGGCCACGTCACGAATAAAGCAGTTTTGGACACCGTTAAGAGAGAGGTAGGCCAATATAAAAACCTATTGAGGATGGTGTTGACTAAGGCGGTACTGCAAGGTACTGTGTCTGGGAAACGGAAGAGTTGGAGGCAGAAAAAGAGATGGGAAGACAACATCGGGGAGTGGACGGGAAGGTCCATAGCTAGAACAAATATCCTGACATAAAACTAAATGGAGTTGCGGGTACTGGTCCAATAACCAGCAGTATGGGTATCCCAATGACCTTTAAATTTACGAGCCTGAAGATGATAATGATGACAAAGAAATAAAATATGTTAACCAGGACTTTGCATTATTTAAAAACAAAATGTTGCTCTGCGTAGTGATGGAAACAATAGATGAGAGATCGAGATGAAAGAAACATGATATATTTAATATTCATCCTCTTCTGGGCGATCTGTCATAAGACTCGTCGAAAGTACATCCTCATGGTTTCTCCATAGCGCTTTATGTCATACCCTATCAACCGCCTTATTAAAAGCAACAAACACATGATACAGTTTTTGCTGCTGTTCTAGATATTTCTCGCTTAGCTGCCTTAAATTAAATATATGTTCTGTAGTGCTTCTTCCCTGTCTGAACCCTGCTTGCTCCTCGGCAATGATGTTCTCAGCTTGTGGGTTTCAATCCGTCGAGGATTAATCTACGCATGACCTTGCTAGGGTGGCTGATGAGTTTTATTGTTCTGTAATTTTGGCACAGCTTTAGGTTTCCAGACTTAGGTAACGTTATAACCATTTATTTTGTCCACAAGTCCGGCCAATTTCCTGTCACCCATATTTTGTTGCAGATGTCTGCCAGGCCTTCCACCACTACCTCCCCACCTACATGTAAGAGCTATGCTGGTATATTGCCCACGTCAGCCGCCTACCCTCTTCTCAATGTCTTTACTGCTGCAGCTACTTCTTCCTTTGTTATCAATTAGTTATCCTCTATAGTTGTTGGTGTTGGGGGGATTGTTTTCTCAGGTTCGTTCCGTCCCTCATAGTTGTAAAATTCGGAACAGTACTTTGTCCATTGTGCCAGTACGTCATTGTCCTCAATAAGGCACTTGCCGCTCTTATTCTGGATCATAAAGTTCATGCCTTATCTTAGTGTTACCAGTCCTTCGACCACCTTGTATGTTCCTTTAGCACCATTTCTGTCTAATCTATCTTCGATGTTTGTACATTGCTCACATATCCACGCTTCTTTCGCCTCTTTTCTTTTGTTGTATCGCTTTCTTGACCTCCTTATATCTGCCGACATCATCAAGTGGAAATTTTTTGTTTTTCAGTGAACTTCTTCTATCACAAAGGTCTAGAATTTCTTTGGTTCCCCCATGGCTTCTTTTTTGTTTGGTGGCATCTTAGGATCTCTGTTACCGTATCTATGAGTGCTGAGTTAAGAGACTCTGTTACTGTATCGGTATTCAGTCCGTCTCTGGGAGCCAACAGTGGAGCAAATCTCCCTCCTACCCTCGATTGGAACACTTCGTTGATTGTTGAGTCCTTTAGTTTGTCCAGGTCAAACTTTAGTCTAGTCAGTTCTTTCTTTGCAATTCTCTTCAATCGCAGAAACATCTTCATAACAAGATCGTGATCGCTTCCTATATCCGCTCCTGGAATGCGTCGCGTTGTTTTTGTTCTGTAGGTTTCTTATTGGTTTTCCATTCTTATCATTTATAATCTGCGGATGTGTGCTATTATTTTAACAAAAATATTATTTTGCTGTTTTATGTAAACGTTCACGAATTTTCCTGTTCCCTGTTCCAGATGTTCAGTTTCCTCGCATCGGTGTTTCCTCCATTTTTCTCGTGCTGTCTTACCTTCTCGATCTAATTCATGTTGATGCTCTTATACTTGTTATTTGTTACTGTTCCTCTATTCTCGTATTTCCACAATTTTGTTTAGCATGTCAGTTTTTATCCATGGTTTAGTGTTTCTTGCTTTCTACTTATCCGATGTTAACACTGCTGTCTGTTTTATTTATATTCCACACAGCTAAATTTGATCATTTCCGTTGTTTCTTCCATCCTATTTTACATTTAATAATAAGCAAATTATGACCAATTTTATCAGACAACAATACATATTTTTCACTTGGTACTTTCAAGTTCTTTATTTTAAGACCATTTTCTCTAATATAAAATCGTAGTTGAAAATGTTATAAGCAGATAAAAATGTAGAAGATGGCTGCAATAAAAGTGTGTGATTGAGGAAAGAACATGTCTATGTAGCATGTAGAAAGTATAAACGGTGAAAGTAATTTGACATAGATCGCATTGGTAAGTGTCGTCAATGAAAATCTATTTTCAAAGTGAAATTAAACTGGATGAAAATGTTACTTTGGTGGATAAATTGAAGAGCCGTAAGTGTGTTTTTTTCCACCATAATGATTTTTACAATTATAGTTGAAATTGTTTATGAAATGTTTATTAGTGAGAAGACCGACACACGACCATCTCTGACCTCCTTCTAGACGATACATTCACATTACGGCCATATCTCGACATAACTGCACCTGAGAGTTCGATACTATAATTGTCGATATTCGCTGGGTCTGTCTTAGATCTTCATATAACTTCCTGCAAATCTAATCTGAGACTGGTAGAGATTGACATGTAAGCTTCCGTTAACTAAGCGGAGTTGTAACCACTCATTTTAGCAGAGATGTATATCTTGATTTCTCATTCAGCACAGATCAATCACCACATTACACTGAGTCAAATTTCCATTGATCATGATCTGATCAATTTCGCAGTCATCATTTGCTTGAATATATCTAAAGGTAGCACCAGTCAGCATGAGGTCATTAATATCCTCATTCGGTTTGTCCAGGAGAGATACTGGTGACGCGAATTTGTGCTTTCTCTGCTCTTCCTAAATAGAACACATTTACAGCATATGCCCATCATTAATTTTATGAATGCAGCGCACAGATTTATTGGTATGTCCTATATTGTGCTTGTTCAGCAGATGAAATCTAAATTTGTTGTTGGCCTGTATAGAGTCTGACGGCTACCACATGATCAGCTCAATTGTTCTGGTAATACGCGTCACATTTGTTGTTGGCCTGTATAGAGTCTGACGGCTACCACATGATCAGCTCAATTGTTCTGGTAATATGCGTCACATTTGTTGTTGGCCTGTATATAGTCTGACGGCTACCACATGATCAGCACAATTGTTCTGGTAATACGCGTCACATTTGTTGTTGGCCTGTATAGAGTCTGACGGCTACCACATGATCAGCTCAATTGTTCTGGTAATACGCGTCACATTTGTTGTTGGGATGTATAGAGTCTGACGGCTATCACATTATCAGCTCAATTGTTCTGGTAATACACGTCACATTTGTTGTTGGCCTCGATGATCTCTTCCATTGAATCAATGGTCTTCCGTGCTTCTGTACCGTGTCACTACAGGACCGAGGACGTCGACGAGCGCATGTGCATTATTTTGACCACTTCGTCGTGAGGGTGCACAGGAAAGAATACAGCGTATTTGGTCTCAATCAGATGAGCAAAACGATGCCGTTGCTTTTCGTGACTTTTTCGTAAAGGGAAACATATTTTGTATTGATTAGTTATGCTTGTGACTCGGTGCATTCGATATCAGCAAACATTTTCTGAAAGGTTAGCCATTATCAGTTATTGAATCTCTTCCGAATTTAGGCTCTCTTGCACTACATTCATTTCTCCAGCCTGTCATGTCTCTTGATTTCACTAAACTATTTTGTTCTTCTGTCTTTATTTCCATCAGAAGCGTCTTATTCAACTTGAGTTGTTACAGGGCCTCAGTAATTGTTTTCTAATTTTTCCAAGAAACTCGTCCAAGTTTTCTTAAGATCCACATTTCAAACTTAATACTCTTCTCCATTGGTATGCTAGGAGCAAGGTTTATACACCATTCAATAAAACGGAATGCACATGGTAGTTGATTGTTCTCATTTTTAGTTTTTAGATATCTGCTTAGAGAGAAGTGTCCAATTCTGTTAAATATATTCTTCGCCGTTTCCTTTTTGTTAATGATCTCATTTTTGCACGTGTGATCCTCTGTTATTAGTTGGCCAAGATATAAGTAACTTGATACTTGTTCCAGATTTTCTCCATTTATATGGATGTCAACTTGTGGACTTTCTTTACTTTTGGTGAACTCCAGAACTTTAATTTGTGTGTGTTCATTTACACCCACAATGCTGGCTCCTGCTGTGTATCGTATCCATTAGACTCTGAGGATGTACATGATTCTCTACCATTAGCACTGAATCATACGCGTATTCTTCTTCTTCTTCGTACGCTGTCAGACGTCAACTTGAATTTGTTCGAAGAAAGCAGCTGTCATTCTGAGGCTGTCGACACTGCCATAGAGCTTGTCTAGTGTTGCCACTGGTGATGGCCACATGTGCTTTCTCTGATCCTCGTATGTCAGGCAGTTTTGCAGCAGATGTTCAGCGGTCATTTTCCCTGTACCACAGGTGCATTCGTCAGTGCCACATATCTTCAGTTTATTGAATAGGTGGTACCTCAGTCTGCTGTGGCCTGTGCGGAGTCTGAAGACCACGACCTGCTCTCTTCTGTTCAACTGGTAATAGGCATCGTTTTTTGTGTAGCCAGTATATTCTGTTTCCCATTTGGCCATGTATCTGGCCCTAATAAGCCTTTTGGACTCTTCGTAGGTCACACTATAATCTGGATTTGGTAGTCTTGCACCTTCTTTTGCCAGTCTGTTTGCCTCCTCGTTGTCTTGGATGTTACAGTGGGACGGAACCCACTGTACCACTACTCTTTTTTGATGCGGACTGCTGGCATAGTTGACAGTGTACTGCTCTTAAATCATTAAGTTCAGTATTTTTCTGGCTTTTTAGTGATGTAACCACAAACAGGGCATCTGCAAACAGGACTATCTGGCTTTCATTGCTTTCGCCTGTCAATACTGATTCTACCGCAGCCCTCAGTGCCTCTGCTTCCGCTCTGAAATTGCTTGAGAATTTTCCAGTTGCCACTGACAGTGTCATTTGTCTACCATTTGGTAGACTCAGGATTACTCCTGCCCCTCCGTTCTGTGTTGTGTTTGTTACAGAACCGTTGGTGTATGCATGGGTCCATTCCATGCTTGGGTAGTTTTCCGTTATGTACCTCAGGGTTATGTCTCTTCTTTCTTTTTCAGTCTGGCTGTTCTTGTTTCCATAACCTGGTATATTTTCTACCACCTCCGGAATGAAATACTGCTTCCAGGTAGGTTTTCCTACAGTAGGGATGGGCTTTGGTATTGTTACTCTGTTCATAGGGTCTTCGCTCATCTTTGCTTTGGCTATTTCTGCAAAAGTTTCTCAGCTTTAGTTTCCTATTTTCAAATCTATTTAGTCTCTGATGCATTGGATGGTATGTCAGTCTTCTGAGTTTTTCTGCTTGCTGATGGGCTTTGCAGTCTCTTCTGTCGGTCATGGATTGCAGATTTGTAATCTTTTCAAGTACTACAATTGGCGTTGACTTCATGTCTCCTGTTATAACTCTCATGGCTTGGTTTTAAAGTTTGCTAATTTTATCAAAGTTTGCCTTTGCTGCTGTTGTCCATGCCGCAATGCCATACTCGAGAACTGGTCTCACTCTTCCAGTGTACAGTTTCTTTAGTATTCTTTCGTCTGCTCCCCAGTTTGTGCCAGCAAGTTTCCTCATGATTGTCATTCTTTGTCTGGCTCTCATTCGGTTTCTCTCGATCTGACTTTTCCGTGTCATGCGCCGATCAAATGTGACTCCCAAGTAGTTTGGGTTGTCGTTTGGCCGCGTGTTGTGGGGTTTATTTGAAAGCGAGAATATCGTACGTGTTGTTTTTTCCTCGTTTATTTTGAGAAGCCATGAGTTCGCCCACTCCTCCAACTATGTTAGGGCTTGCTGCATCCACATAGCCAGATCGTCAGCAAACATGGAGCTGTGGACTCTTCTTGGTATATTCTCTGTGATGTTATTTATATACACCAGGAAAAGATGGTGAGTGACAGTACCCCTCCCACCCCCACCCCCCCCCCTTGGGGTACTCCTTACTCGAGTGTCACCTTTTTGCTCATCTGCCCTTGTGCTTGAACTCTGGCTGTTCTGTTTTCGAGGTAGTGGCTGATCCATCTGTACATTTTCCCACATACTTCACTTCTTCGTAGCTTGACTTTAAGTCCCTCTTTCTACACCTTGTCAAATGCCTTCTCTAGATCCACCCAAACCGCTACTGTATGCTTTTTCTCTTGGTAAGCATCCTCTATTTCCTATGCTATGAGAGTGATCTGGTCCTCAGGGGATCTGTGTTGTCTAAATCCTGCTTGCTGTGGAATTAGTATGTGTTTTTCTTCCAGGTGCCACATCAGTCTGGTGTTTATCATACGCTCCATCTGCTTGCCTACACAGCTCAGTAGACTGATGGGCCTGTATCCATTTGGATCTGTTCTATCTTTTTCTTTCTTTGGTACTGGTATAAGTACAGCATCTTTCCATGCCTGCGGTATAATTCCCCTTTTCCAGCTTTGGTTCAGGACTTCCTCTTTGCTGTTTGGCCCAACCCCATCAGCATTTCGTTTGTTACCCCATTTTTTCCGGGCGATTTCTTTTTCTTTAAAGTTCTCATGGCCTCATCCATTTCATTCATTGTTAGTTTTGCCATCATGTACTCCTCTGGTGCCATCTTGATGTTGTCGTGGCTCTTTTGTTCTTCACTAATGTCTGTATGCCTGTCTGAAGGGACATCAATGTGGTTTGCTCTGGCATAATGTTATATACAGGCGTTAGCTGCTTTTTTTCCAGTAAGCATGTTGCGGTATTCGACAACATACAACACATACTGACATCCAAACAGTTAAATCAGAATTTGACAATGAGAATCGTCAGGTTTTATATATACTCGCATCATGAGGAAACTTGCTGGCACAAGCTGGGGAGCAGACGAAAGTATACTAAAGAAACTGTACACTGGATGAGTGAGACCAGTTCTCGAGTATGGCATTGCGGCATGGACAACAGCAGCAAAGGCGAACTTCGATAAAGTTAGCAAAGTTCAAAACCAAGCCATGAGAGTTAAAACAGGAGGCATGAAGTCAACGCCAATTGTAGAACTTGAAAAGATTACAAAACTGCAATCCATGACCGATAGAAGAGACTGCAGAGCCCAGCTGCAGTCAGAGAAACTCCGAAGACTGACTTACCATCCAATGCACCAGAGACTAAACAATTTGGGAAATGGGAAACTAAAGCGGAGAAACTTTGCAGAAATAGCCAAAGCAAAAATGCACGAAGATGCCATAAACGCACTAACAACACCAAAGCCCATCACTACTGTTCGAAAACCTACCTGGAGGCAGGATATATTTCCAGAAGTGGTAGAAAATATACCAGGTATTGGAAACAAAAACTGCCAGACTGAAAAAGAAAGGAGAGATACTACCCTAAGCTTTATATCGAAAAACTACCCAAGCATGGACTGGACCCATGCATACACCGACGGTTCTGTAACAAACACTACACAGAAAGGAGGGGCAGGAGCATTCCTGAACCTACCAAATGGCAGAAAAATAACACTGTCATTCGCTACTAGTAAGTACACAAGCAATTTCAGAGCGGAGGCAGAGGCACTGAGGGTGGCAGTGGAAGAAATGGTGACGCATTAAGAAAATGAAAGCCATACAGTCCTGCTTACTGATGCTCTCGCCGTAGTCACAGCGCTAAAAAGCCAGAAAAACACTGAGCTAAATGACTTAAGAGCAGTACTCTGTCAACTATGCCAGCAGTCCGCACCAAAAAGGGTAGTGGTACAATGGGTCCCATCACACTGCAACATCTAAGGCAACGAGGAGGCAGACAGACTGGCAAAAGAAGGTGCAAGACTACCACAAACAGATACTAGTATGACGTACGAAGAGTCAAAACGGCTTATTAAAGCCAGATACATGACCAAATGGGAAACTGAACATACCGGCTACATCAAAAAGGATGCCTATTACCAGTTGAACAGAAGAGAGCAGGTCGTTGTCTTCAGACTTCGCACTGGCCACAATAGACTGAGGTACCACCTATTCAACAAATTTAAGATAGGTGGTGCCGACGAATGCCCGTGTGGTACCGGGAAAATGACCGCTGAGCATCTGCTGCAGAACTGTCCGACATACGAGGATCAGAGAGAGCAGATGTGGCCATCACCAGTGGAACCACAAGACAAGCTCTATGGCAGTGTCGACAGCCTCAAGATGACCGCCGCTTTTTTCGAAAAAATAATGGTTACTGTTTGACTGCGTACGATGAAGAAGAAGAAGATATATACTCGCCATTACGTCTTGGCGCAGAAACATGGATAATGAATAACAAGTTGGACACAGTATTGTAGCCTTCGAAATGTGGGTATATAGAAGATAGTCGTAGTTCTTTAAAGGAGAGGAAATAAATTTCGAGGTATTGAAAAAGTTGGGAGTGAAAAGAGAATTAATGACCGAAATCAGGGTTAGAAAGTTACTTTATTTTAGTCATATACCAATCGTACCTCCTTATTGAAGACCATACCGGAGGGTAGGGTGGAAGGCAGTCGTTTAAGAGGCAGACTACTTTTCTGAGTGTGGATAACATCAGGCGATGGACTGGAAACAAACCTTTCAGATTGAACCATTATGGCACATATATAGAATACATTGAAGATTCATTGCAGCACACCTTCGATGTGGAAATGGCACTTGAACTGAACTGAATGAATGTGAATATGGGACCGATAAAATGACTTCCGTCATTCTGCCGTAGAAGTGTCCAACATACGAGATACAGAGATGGCACATTTTGCAATCTCCCAAGTCAATCGAAGACAATCTCTATTGTGCTACCGATACCCTGATGCAGACCATTGCAATCTTTTAAATAGATATCCAAGTTGACGCATGAAAGTGGACGTAGAAGTAGAAGACGAAATTTGAGAAGTAAACCAAAACTACTAACGGAAATTGTGTGTAGAGGAATAAATTGTGGGGTAGCGGCATATTTTTAAAGAATGTTGGGGGAAATAGCAGAACCAAATCACCAGTTCTGTAGTGGCGAGTTGTTCATCTAAGTGTAGGGGGAGGTATTTTTGCGAGAAATGGGAGTCCAAAAATAAAGCTATGGAGTGTTAGTGGTCAGATAAAGTGAAGGTAAGAGATCCAAACTGGTCGAAGACTCGGTACGGTGTCAGAGGAAGTGGGCTTACAACCATGTGTCAGAAAAAGATGTAGACAAGACACCCAAACTGGTCGAAGTCTCATTAAGCTATCAGATGAAGGGTGTGTACAACCTTGTGTCAGAAAAAGTGGTGGCGGAGAAGCCCCCCCCCCCCCCCAGGGGATGGCATCAAATCGCGTGAATTTGAAATTTGTATTCCACGGTGAAACTTTAAAGAACGAAGCTAATATATCGTCAGAGGTCAAACACGCTTAGGAGATGAGAAACAAGAACAAAAAACATAGTCAGAAATATAGATGGTATCAGAGGGAGTGGGAATGGATTAGAATTGTTGAAACCATGTTGAACTGGGTTTAGTTTACCGAGGCGACTACCAACTAGGTGCCATACCCCTAGAGACCTTTGATAATAATAGCTTAGATTGTATTGATATGATTCTATACAGTTTTGTCAATAAATTAATCTATTGTATTTTTTGTTATTAAATATGTTTTCGAGCTTCATTTATGTTTTGTTTTTGTCTGAGAGTGAAAGTAAAAAGGTCTAAGGGAGATTATTCTGCTATCTGTCTCAATAATAATTGTCCCCAGTGACTAGATTATCTAGTTAGACTGAGTGCATCTACTACACATAATAACTTAATCCAGGATAACACATTATAAATACCAATTTAATCAGATGTAAATCATAATAATAAACGAACATGTTCAATGTAACACATTATAGGGCATCAATGTGTCCAATATGTAATGTATAAAACATGAACCAGTACTCATTTCCATTCCATAATGTGGCCACCATTTGATGATTAGGTTACCATATTTAACAACGGGCCGCATGTGGTTTCCTAGCACCGATAATACTACTTAATAAAATGTAATTATTTAGAGTGCACCGGCAATTAACTACGACCTGCCTCAGTGTCATCATTAAATGATTCACTGATGATCGTCCAAAGTCTGAGCTCGACAATGATTAACGCCTCGTTAAAAAATGATTTAACCCTTATGATTTCAATATATTCCATAAACATTGATCTTCCACCTCTTATATATATATATATATATGCATGTGTGTGTGTGTGTGTGTGTGTGCGCGCACGCGGGTATGTGCTTGCGGTCACGTGTGTGACCTATTCTCTTATTATGTTGACACATTCATGCATGTAACCTTATATATGTATGGCTTTCTGTGAGCACACACGTTTGTTAGCTTATATTTATATATTGCTTAATTTATAGGTATGTATACTCACGTATTTATGAATTATTTATATTTGTATATTTGTGCATGTGTGAACGAATGTGATTCTTCATTTCTACATATTCATTTCTCGTCTTCTTCGTCGTTCATCTCAAACTCCCGCTACCAAACCCTTAACAGGTCTATGCATCTAACATAATGTAGTTCAGAGAACCGAATGCATTGTGTCGTAGCTTACAGCTTGACTGCAATATTTGCACCTTATGGTCCGACACATCCGACTTCAACAGGCATTATTGGGTACCGGGTTAACCTTCTCTCTTCAATTCTTTCTCGTTTGCCAGTCTGCAAGGTTGCAGTCTGTTATCCAGGATCACCACGTGGAGGAGGAGAAGAGTCTTGGCACCTGTAAGTCGTTGGCCATGACGCTTGCAGTCAGCTTTTGGAAGTTGACTACTACAGCTCATACACGTATGTACAAATTTCAGAATATATGTGATTTTATGTAATCTTCTTCTTCTTCGTCGAACGCTGTGAGACTTCGACTTGAATTTATTCAAAGATGGCAGCGGTTATCCATAGGATGTCGACACCGCCACACACCTTGCCTATTGTTGACACTGATGATGGCCACTTGTGCTTTCTCTGGTCCTCCTATGCCGTGCAATTTTGCATCAGATCTTCTTGGGTCATTTTTCCAGTACTATAGGTGCATTCTTTAGTGGCACCTATATTTAGTTTCGGGATAAAAGAAGGTCACTGAAAAACCACAATCACCCATTTGTTGAGATCGGCAGATATAAAGAGATCAAGAAAGCGATACAACAAAAGATGAGAGAGGCAAAAGAAGTGTGGATATGTGAGCAATGTATTAACATCGAAGAGAGATTAAACAGAAATGACGCTAAAGGAGCATACAAGGTTGTCAAAGAACTGGTAACACCAAGACAAGGCAGGAACTTTATGATCCAGGATAAAAGCGGCAAGTGCCTTACTGAGGAAAATGACGTACTGGCACGATGGACAGAGTACTGTTCCGAGTTATATGACTATGAAGGACGAAACGAACCCGAGAAAACAATCCCCCGAACATCAACAAATAAAGAGGATAATCAACTGATAACGAAGGAAGGGGTAACTGCAGCGGTAAAGACATTGAGAAGAGGGAAGGCGGTCGGCGTGGACAATATACCAGCAGAGCTCTTACAAGCAGGTGGAGAGGTAGTGGTGGAAGCCCTGACACACAGCTGCAACAAACTATGGGCGACAGGAAATTGGCCGGACTTATGGACGAAATCAATGGTTATACCGTTACTTTAATTTTAAAGTTAAACAATGGTTATACCGTTACATAAGTCTGGAAACCTAAAACTGTGCCAAAATTACAGAACAATACGCCTCAGCAGTCACCCTAGCAAGGTCATGCTTAGATTAATCCTCGACCAATTGAAACTCCAAGCAGAGAACATCATTGCCGAAGAGCAAACAGGGTTCAGACAGGGAAGAAACACTACAGAACAGATATTTAGTTTAAGGCTGCTAAGCGAGAAATATCTAGAACAGCAGCAAACACACCATATCATGTGTTTGTTGATTTTAAGAAGGCGTATGATAGTGTATGGCATAAAGCGCTATAGGCAACCATGAGGATGTATAAAATCAACGGAAATATTATAACGATCCTTGAACACCTGTATGACAAGGCGTCCAGAGCAGTTCTTGTGAATGGAAGGCGAGGAGACTGGTTTCGCACATCAGTTGGTGTGAGACAGGGGTGTACACTCTCTCCAACTCTTTTCAATATATTCCTTGAAGGAATTATGAGTGAGACACTAGGAGGTCACGTTGGTACTGTCAAGATAGGGGGCCGAACGATTACCAACCTTCGTTTTGCAGATGATATCGACGGGTTGGCGGGTTCACAAGCAGAACTCCAGGAATGGATCAGAAGACTCGATGAAACAGCTCTTGACTATGGTATGGAGGTAAACGCTGGAAAGACAAACATGACCAACAATGTCAAGGACTTCAACAGCAGGATAAAAGCTAACGGTCAGGAACTCGAAGTAGTTGACTGTTTTAAATATCTTTAGGCGATTGTCAGTGATGAAGGATCAAAATGTGAGGTGTTGGCCAAAATAGCACAGACAATAGCGGCGCTTGCACGGCTTAATAAGATCCGGCAAGATAAACGGTTAGCCCTATGCCCGAAAAACAGATTAATGCGTACACTGGTCCTGTAAATATTCCTCTATGCGTGTGAGACATGGACAGTTACAGCTGATCTTCAACGAAGGATACAGGACTTAGAGATGAGATGTTTCCGAAGACTTTTAAACGTCACGTACAAAGATCGAGTTACAAATGAGGAAATACGACATAGAATTACAACAGCAATAGGGCCTTTTGAAGACCTCTTGGTAACTGTCAAAAGAAAGAAACTCGCTTGGTACGGTCACATATCGAGATCAAATGGTCTTGCAAATACAATCATCCGCGGAATGGTGCATGCAGACGACGAAGAGGCCGTCCCAAAAAGAGATGGGAGGACAACATAAAAGAATGGACCAATCTCCGACGAGAAGAGTCACAGGCAGCGGCCGCTGACAGAGAAGGGTGGCGTAGTCTTGTGGGGATGTCTTCATGTGTGCTCCAACGACCTCACTGTTACGAGATGACCTGACCTGACCTGATATTTAGTTTATTGAAACGATAGCACCTAAGTATACTTTGGCATGTGCGGAGTCTGAAGACCACCACGTGTTCTATTCTGTTCAATTGGTAATAAGCATCATTTCTTGTGTAGGCAGTTTGCTCTGTTTCCAGTTTGTCCATATATCTGATCATAACAAAACTTGGTTTTAAATGTTCGTATGCCACACTTGAATCTGGTTCTGGTAACCTTCCACCTTCTTTCGCCAGTATGTCTACCCCCTCCTTGCCTTGCATGTTACAGTGAGATGCGACCCAATGTACCACGGATATTCTTGGTTTAGAGTGCTGGAATAGGTGACAAAGTACTAATCGTAGGTCATTTTTATCTGTATTTCTTTGTCCCCTTTTTTTTTCTCTGTAAATACGGACAGGGCATTTGTTTAAAACACTACTTTCTCCTGTCAGCATAACTTCTACTGCAGTTTTCAGTGACTCTGCATTGAAATTACTTGATTATCTTCTCATTGCCACTGACAGCTTTATCTTTCTACCGTTTGTTAGGCTCAGAAATATCCCTCCCCCTCCATTTTCTGTTGCGTTTGTTGCAGAACCGTCAGTGTATGCTTTGGTCTAGTCAGTGCTTTGGTTAGTTACTCTCTATAAATCTCTGTGTTATGACTCTTCTTTCCTTTTCAATCTGACTGCTCTTGCTTCCGATACCTGGTATATTTTCAACTACCTGTGGAAAGTACTGCTGCATCACAATGAGCTTCCGTACAGCAGTCATGGGCTTTGGTGTTGATCTGGCGCTCATAGAGTTTTCTCATCTTTGTGTTGGCCAATTCTACACAATTGCTCCCCTTTAGTCTTCCTTTCCCAAGTCCATTCAATCTCTGATGCATTGTCTTCTTAATTTTGTTTACTTGGTATTGTGTTCTGCAGTCTCTTGCTTGAGGCCCTTTTTACTCTGCGACTCTGACACGTCCGATAGAAACCCACTTAACGTTCTCGAAAAAGTGATCTACGTCAGCGTATAGGTTGTAGATTCTCCATTCTTGGTGGTTGATTGTTACTACAATCCCTTGTAGCTCGACATCCTCAATTTTACAGGTGTTAGTATCTATCCATGTATGGGGAAGTTCTTGCTTCACATACATCGCCAGTCCCCGCCTACCGGACCCGCATGGATTACTGTAGCACGTGTATCCTTGACACTTAATGGCAACATTCTCTTCCAAGCAGATCTTCTGGATCAGGAAGATCTCGAAATCGTTTACCATTTTTTTAGAATGACTTCGCGTTGGCTGGCACTGCTGCAGTTCCAGTAACCTATACGTACATTTTTTAACTAAGTCTATTTGACTTTCTTCGATATTTTCTCTTTCTGGCTCTTTTCTTTCTCTCTCGTCTCTTGTCTCCCCCTCTTCTCCTTTTGCGCCCATCTTCATTGGCGCCATTTGCTGAAGACATCGACGTCAGAGTACGTTCTCCGTATCTCCCGCGATGACTCTTATGTGTGATTCATCATCAGAGTTTTCTTCTCCTAGAAGAGTTGCACGGGGAGCTAACGAGTCTCCTCTCCTCGGTTTGTGGTTGGTTGTCTCCGTCATTTTTATTGCGGTGTAACAATATTGTACGGGTAACTATGAAATCCGACCAATCGTATCTTCAAATTCACCGTCAGCTGTGTAGCGAAATCACGGCACAATCGATGACGATCCGTGAAATCTCGCTGATCGATCAATTGGTACACACTATTACATTGTTAATTCCTGCATCACAAATTATTGGTATTAACTTCCACCATCGGAGAAAAAAATCGGAGAATATTTTCTCCTTGTCGCGGTACTGGTAACACTGAACCTATAACATGTGTGTCGTCCTAGTAAGTCAGTTTTGCAACATGATCGCATCGAAAACAAGCTAACCGATGACTTGCGAGGAATTAGCTACCCACTGTCTGTTATTTCCCTACTATCTACACCACAAATGCTGGTATTAATTACAAACAATGACGAAACTGTCGGAGCAAATTGAATCCTTGTCCGCTTTATTTATGTCCAGGGACCGTCACTGATCCATACCTGGTTGTTTTTTATTAAAAATAATATAAAATGTCTTTCGGTATTTACTGCTCATCACAAGATAAACGAAGATATTGATGCTAGCGTTTATGGCCTGAGCTATAGTAGTGCTATACATAGTTACCATAAACATATTCCTGTAGAATCCACTATAATTTAGCTCCGGTTCAACACACGGAGCGACGAACATTCCAACCGCTGGAAAATAGCCGATAATGAATATGGTGGAAATAAGCACAACCATCTTTGTTACCTTCTGATCTCTTGTACTGATATGTGTGTTTCCACTTGACTTTACCTGTGTGTCTTTGACCGTAAATGAGCTTGACTTTCTCCAGGCTGCCTGCTGGTTCAACTTGATAACCAGAACAGCTGTGAAAAACACGACTGCGAAGAAACATGCCAAGGGAAAGATAACGCCCACAATAATATAGTTTATGCTATCAATTTGTCTTGTAGTGTAGGGATCCAAACGAATAATAAGTCCAATCAAGGTTAAGTTTTTGTCTGGGTAAAACTTCCAGTCTACTCCCAGTATTATGTACGCCACTGAAGAGCTGCTCAAAACTACAACATATATGGTTACTATAGTAACAACATGCGTTTTCCGAGTAAAATTGGCTTTAACTTTTAATGGAAAAGTGACACACACGCATCTCTCAATGCTGATAAACATGGTTATCAATGCCGATATTCGAGTGAAAGCAACGTTAGGCCAACCTCCACTGATGAGCTGGATCTCATCTGTCATAAGTGGGTAGGCTGCTTCTTTGAAAATTGGAGTGTAACAGAGGTTGATCCAAATTGTGAAAACCAAGGACATCAGATCAGAAATAGCTAGAGATACGAGACTGAGGTTTACGCAGTCCGCAAATCCTTGCTTGATGAAAACGACGATGTTGATAATATTGCATATCACTCCGAACACAGCAATAGACTGGCAGATAACACCATGTGTTATTAACATGATAAAGAAGTACAACTCATCGCTGACTATTTCAGATCGTGTAACAGCTTTAGTAACCGTAACAGTGAACTGTTCGCTGTCATGAAACGTATCCATAGTGTCTGTAGGTGTGTTCTTGTCTATCTAAGGTCTAATGCCTATGATGAATCTATATTGATTAGAGTGGTGTCTCTTATAATGGTCTTCAGTGACGAACTGTTCATTTGTTTCTTTTTCCTTATGTTTGGAATTAAAACCGGGATATTGTAGTTTATTAAATAACAGTTGAGAATACAGTGGTGTGTATATTTATAACCACACAAAGGGGTAAGGAAGGTTAGTTCGAGAAATAGCAAAGATAAATAAATTATTATCTTGAATAAACTTACTGGACACGCACACAATGGTCTGTTAAAACATCGTTACTGTAATGTGTACCTCCCAATTCCATTCTTGTCCCTACTGCCATGTAGGATGTCTGTTCATGGGAAAAGCTTCTAGTTTCACCTTGTGGTATCGACATGAGTCGTTCATCTGCAGTTAAGATGAGACGATGAAATGTCCGTACCATGCTGACTGGGCTGGCAAATAACCTGCATGAATGACACGCGCGTAATTAAGGATGAATTTAAAATGACTCGATGTAGACATTGCAGCACTTCAAGAAACTCAGTTATTGGGCTCGGGATAAATGAATGAGAAAGACTACAAATTCTACTGGCAAGGAAAATATCCAACACAAAGATAGAGCTTGATGAAAGCTTTCCAGTGAAAAAAGTCTTTAAAACAAAGTGGAACCAGGTGAAAATAGATCAAAGATCCAGCTTACATTTAATATCTATACCACAGGTTATGTTACCCTTGTCAGCGTACATGCTTCAACCTTGTGCTCCACATAGGAAGTCAAGGATGAACTGTACACGGATTTACCAAGTCACTTGAAGTATGCATAGTCAAGAGCAGCTTGTTCTACTAAGTGACTTCAATGCTAAAGTGTACGATGATCTCGGTTAGTGGCTTCCATTTATTAACAGTTTTGAAATCAGCAAAAATAATTAAAATGACAACGGCTCATAGAAGTATGTGTCTACCATGAAGTCTGTGTGAGTAACTCATATTTTAAGACAAAAAGCCAATATGCAGTGCCATGTATGCACGCATGATCAAAGTCCTCTGACATCAGCTGGATTTGATACTTGGCACCACAAGTATGTGCTCCTCACGCGCTCCTGTCATAGTTCAGACTACGTCATAGTCCATTAGTTCGCTGTAAAATCATATTCAGCCACGGAAGTTCCACCACACCACTGTTACAGAGACCTTTGGACATTTCCGAAGCGGCATCCATTGCACTGCACTTGTTTTCTTCGGAAGAAAAGTTGTTAAATCAGAAAGTGAAGGTTATGAAAACGACTCATTGAGACTAAGCGCCGCTGTGATTAAATACAAGCAGCACTTAAATCCAGGTACCCTGCACACCTCTAGCGCTACAGAAGCCAAATCCAACAAACAGCTTGTCTTTCTTTACATGAGCACTGGCTACAGCTCAATCAAAGCATCCCAACACAAACAGTGAACATTGGTTTATTGTTAAATGCATTTAACAGCATGAGACATTCCCTTTTGTCTAAGCAGATATCTCAGAAGTTACAAATGATAATCATTTAATGTTATTCGCATTCAGTTTTATGGCATGGAGTAGAAAGCTCGACCAGACTAACACAGTGGAGAATTGTACTGACGCCTTTGAAAGGTGGGTACACAGAAGACTTGGTCGAATTTCTTGGAAATATAAGGAAATAAATAGTGGAGTTCTGGAGCAACTCAATGTAGAGAAACTACTTCTGAGGAAAATAAAATGTAGAACAATAAAATATGTTGGTTATGTCAAGCAGCATGTAGATCTGCTGAAAGTTATATTGGAGAGAAGAGTGGAAGGAAAGAGAGCCAGTGGGCGGCAGAGGAACAGACAAAATGAAGATGTAGTGGGGACACACTTTGACTGAGTATACCAAGCTGACACGAAACAGAGAGAGCTGAAGATCCATTACCGCCAACCTCCGATGAGGAGATAGCACTTGAGGATAATGATAAGTTTATTGTATGAAGGTATACAGAAACTTCGTTAGTCTTATAAGTAAAAAAATATCGTCACCCTCACGGTTCTTGACGCAGTCCAAAGATATACCTGTTTGGATGAGCCAGACATCAAACCATATCTAGAAGTTCTTAATAAATCTATTAATAGCTTGACGCTGGGTAGATCACCAGGCAGCAACGGGATCATAAATGATTTGATCAAGCTTTATAAGGGTGCATCTTGAAAACGCTGCATATTTTTTTTGTTTTTTTGTTTTTGCGTTCGCCTTATTTTTTCTAATCCCCAAGGCGGTGTGCGTTGCACTGTGTTTTTATTTTTCGCCTGTCGGTCCAGTGCATCCGACTTCAGCACGCATTTTATGTAAGGGTCTGCTTCCTCCTGCATTTTCTAAGGGTTTGCTTCCCCGGGGTAACGGCCGGTACTGTGAGGGGGATCGAACCCAGCACCTTCGGGTCGTGAGCCGTGCCACTTAACCACTAGGCCACGCCGTCCCCTCAAAACGCTGCATATGACATTACGCAGTTCTCAAAGAAGCTTATAGCTGAAGTTATGAAAAATGCAGATTCTAACATTATGCAAGAAAAGCTAATTGAAGTGACAAATATAGAGGCGTCCTTCTGTTTTGTGTTGTGGACTCTTTGAAAATCATTTCTAAATCTTCTGTTCAAGCAAATTGCTACAATTTATAATATATCGCCCCCCCCCCCTCCCCCCCCCCCCCGACCCCTCGTCCACAGAGGAAATGAACGAATCACTAACATATCACAACCATTTGATATTTGTGGTTGTGTTAATCCAAACTGTGTTCTGGCCCTAACACTTTTGGCAGCGTTCTTTGCTCTGCTACTGAAACATGCATTTGGTAACGCAAATTAATGAACTAGCTTCCGCGTTAGGCAGAATGGTTGTCTGTTTAACCCCTCAGGGCTCAAAGCCAAAATTAAGATCTAGGTAAACAGCATTAGAGACTTGCATTTTGCTAAAGATGCTGAAACTGTCACCCATAGTGAGCAGGAACTTCAGAGCTTGATAGATCAGTTCTCCTACCTGTGCAAAGATCTTGGTCTCACAATACGTTTTGATTAATAATTGTTCTGGGACAAGAAGAAGATGTCAAGTCAACATTTGACATCGAAAATTAGGAATTGGCACAAATTCATTTGCCTGAGGCTGGGATACCTCATGAACAACATGTTCGCTTTAGAGCCAAAAACTGACAATCGCAATGGCAACGTTGCGGAAACATTTACTCGTCTATCAACGCCAGTTTGGAAAAATCATAAATTTACAATTAAAACTAAGGCCAAGGTCTATAATGCATGTGACGTCAGAACGAACGATAAGGCTCCAGAATTTGGACACCGTATACCAAACAAGAGCACAGACTTAACACCTCCTAATGATTTCTTTGACGGCCTTATTTGTGAGATCCTTGTCTTAATTTCTGTCTCATTTCGTACATTTTTTGTGATGGAATGCCAAATTTTGTAAACTTCTGTATTCAATTATTTCTCAATGCATGATCGTCTCCATTCGCCTCTGTTGCTTGCCTATTGCTATCTTCGTTGTCTTTAATGTGTTTATTTTCACTGTGTTATAAATGTGTTTCAAACAGCCGTTGCTACGCTACTACTTATCTTGATACAATGGCTTGTTCACAGGCACATTTGATGGCGAAGCGGCCTGTAGTTCTCAGTCTATAAAACTCCTCGAATATCCAAGCATTTAGAAAATGTCGTAATCTAGTAGAAGACTGCAGAGTCTTCTGCTGTTAAAGCAGTTTTTTTTTCAAGCAGAATGTTAACACTCTAAATACCACTCCGAACAATTTTGTTCATAATCATCTCAGAATATGCGTTTCAGAGAATCGGTAAAAACAAGCAATCCTGTCGTTCGAACTGTCTTATCGAAACAAGATCTCTTATTACTTATTTGATTGAAATAATTACCTCTTGAGTCCCATAAGCGTTCTGGATAAACCCAATAATTGGTCCCTTGATAAATATTTGTTTAAATATCTAGAAAACGTTTGTTTCAAGGAGGACGTTCAAAAACGTTCTTGTAGTCAACGCAGCAGATAAATAGTGGCCGTCCTTAATCGATTATTCTATGTGTAAGAGGCGGCCGCAATGATCCCATGTCATCCAGTGTACCTCTGGTCCTGCGAAACACAAATCGGTAATCTTTCAGCCTCACCTCTGAGTAAAATGCCGTATTACATTCTTGTCTGTTCACATTTAATATCGTCTATATATGCATGCCGTTTAAGGGTAGGTTAGCCTTTTACAGGTCCTCATCCTCATCCAGTTTCTCAATATATTCTCTTCATTATTTGTTCTTGAAGTTTATTATTGGATTGCCTTTCATAAGTGATTGTATGACCTTTCTTTAACTACGGGTTTGTTTTGCTTTCGTATGTAAGTGTTCGAATTTTCCTGTTCTTTCTAGGTTGTCAACTTTTTTGCATCGGTGTATCCACGTGCCGTCTTTCTTTCCGATCTAATTCAGTTTGTTACTCTTATACTTGCTATGTGTTACTGTTCCTTCATTTTCGTCTTTCCTCTATTTTAATTTAACACTTCAGTTCTTACCCATGGTTTCTTGTTTTCTGCTTTCTACTTACCGGGCCTTAACTCTGCTACCTCTTTTATTTAAGTTCTACTCTGCAATATGATTTCTCCCGGTTTTTCCATAGCTGTTGATATTTCATAATAAGCAAATTATGATCAATTTTATCAGCGTCAGCACTCGAGTAAGTAATACGTGTTTTTACCGAGTAACTATGAAATTCCGTATTTTGACTATTTTCTCTGGCATAAAATCGAAGTTGAAAATATAAGCAGCGCGTTAAAATAACAGGAAAATGGTTGCAATTAAAGTATATGATTGCAGGAAAGACATTTCTATGTAGCACTTAGAACTTTTAACAATTAACGTAATTTCACATATATGGCATCGGTAAGTGTGGCAAAGGAAAATAGATTTTCTAATTGAAGTTAAACTGAAATAACCTTTTACTTTAGTGGATGCTTTAAAGAGCCATAACAGTGTACCTTTCCACCAGAATCAATTTTACAATTAAAATTAAAATTCTATATCAGATATTTAAAAGTTAGAACACCTACACATGACCATCTCTAACCTCTTTCTAGACGAACAGAGAGTTCGTTTCGATATCTTTCTATATTTGCTAGGTATGTATTAGATCTTCAAAACTGCCTGCACATCTATTCTGAGACTCGCGGTGATTGACATTGAAAGCTTCGGTTAACCCGGCGGCGTTATGACCACCCATACTACCAGAAATGCATATCATTATTTTTCATTCATCACAGATCGATCACCACATTTTACTGCGTCCCGTATCTATCGATCATGATTTTTTCACTTTCACGATCATCATTTACCTGAATATATATAAAAGCAGCCACAGTCAGTACGACATTATTAATATCCTCATTGACTTTGTCCAGGAGTGATACCGGTGACGGCAATTTGTGTTTTCTCTGCTCCTCGTAAATAGAACACATTTGCAGCATCTGTTCGTCAGAATTTTTATGAATGCAGCGGACAGATTCGTTGGTATGTTTTATATTTTTCTTTTTTGAGCAGATGAAATCTAAATTTGTTGTGGCCTGTACAGAGTCTATCAGCTCAATCGATTTGGTAAAATGCATCCTTTTGTTGTTAACCTGGATGCTCTCTTGCAGTGAGTCAATGGTTTTCTGTCCCTATATGTATTGTGTAACCACAGAGAAGAGGACGGGGGCCATCATTCACATTGGGTTGACCGCTTCTCCGTGGGAGTGTCCGGTATGAATACAGCCGCGAGGGTCTCCGTGGGGTTGTCTGACAAGATTACAGGATGTCGGTCTCCGTGAAGTTGTCTGACAAGACTACAGGATGTGGGTCTCCGTGATGTTGTCTGACAAGACTACAGGATGTGGGTCTCCGTGGGGTTGTCTGACAAGACTACAGGATGTGGGTCTCCGTGGGGTTGTCTGACAAGACTACAGGATGTGGGTCTCCGTGGGGTTGTCTGACAAGACTACATGATGTGGGTCTCCGTGAGATGAAGAACACGATGCTGATATTTTTTCATTCGTGACGTTTTCATAAAAGGAAACATACTTTACATTGGTTGGTTAAGCATGTGACTTAGTGTGTTCGATTTCAGCAAACGTTTTCTGAATGGTTAACCATCCATAGCCGTTGAATGTCCCCAGTTTGCCTGCAAGACAACAATCATGGCTGTATCTCCGCTGGAACTAGCCCCACCTGTACGATATAGACCTGGTTTGGAAGTACCATTTGGTAGTTATGCTACCACCACTAGAGCTTTCATGATCATGAGGGCACTGATGTCCATCTTTTGTAACAAAGTGAATTCTACTCATCCTCGCTGGAGGAAATCAAATTGCTTCTCTAGAGCCTCATAAATTAGAGAATAATTACAGGAAGAAACTAAACAATTTCAAATGATGAATCCGATTCTTACAGAAATACAAATTGACCACTTTTTATAAAAGAGTCCGACCTGCCAAGAAACATCAATGAATATGTTGAATTAAGACAGTCCCAATCTAACTCTTGAGTAGAAGGAATACGAAAATACGAAAGAAAAAACTAAAGTACCAGAAACCGACATTTTACTGCAGCAATAATAACCAAAGTATTGCTTTGATTGGTTTGAGTTGCTGTGTCTAATATCTTATTTTATCCTGAGATTTTACAAAACCACACAGTTAACAAGCTGATGATGCAATCAAGCATAAACAAAGATGGCTGAACAGACGTGGAACAGTTGTCTCCTTGGGAACAGATCTGAGTAAACTCCATCACTAGACACGAGGAAGTCCAGGTATTGAGCAACAGACAATTGTCAGTAGTGACTTTCTGTAATCTTCAGTCTAGAGGTCGTACAATCTGCTCACAGAGCGGAACTTTCCATTGTTTACACTTTGTCTTGTCAACACACGCGTGAATTATGTCTGAACCTTGGTTCAACCCTGAGTCATTCCATCGAGCACAGTTGAACGGCGTAGACTTCATCTGTTGATCTCAATATTTTAACGTTTATCAAAATAGAACAGTAGGGCGCCCATCGCAACCATTTCAAGCTCACCGTTCTTACTTAAATCGAACGATTATTAATTTTTTTCACACATGGTGGTACACATGAATATGAGAAGCAATACAATGTATAGTATGTATGTCTTGAGCAAAAATAATTAGACTACGGGGGCACATAATTTAGGGACACAATATTTGCTTTCTGAAACTCTAACAATCCAAAGCTTATTTACTTTAATCATATTATATATTCACTAGCTTTCCCTTGTATACATCAATCAAATCAAAACCTAACGCTCCTCTCGGTAGATAGGCCACGGACAACATCTTACCCGCATACAAGGTCCTGTGTTATTCATTTCTACCTCTCTCCAGGTGTAATAATTTAGTCTTAGTTACTTCTCACATTCTCTTCTCCTTGTAATTTGGATCTACCTCTCTATCTCTTCTGTTAAGGGTTCCACGCAAGAGTCTGTCTAACTATGTTGGACGGTGCCTCCCTTATGGTATGTCCTATCCAGTTCTATTTTCTAGGCTCTTGTTGTCTCCTTTCCCAAAGGTCTTTATTTTTTTCTTTGTCCTGCCATTTAATGCTCATAATCCTTTGTAAACATCTGTTAGCGAAAGACTGGAATCGTTATTGTATTGTCTTGGTCATTCTCAGTGTTTCTGCTCCAAACAGGGGCATGGATGACACTGGTGTTAAAATTTTAACTTTGGGGTCAAAACATCAATTTGTGTTGCCATGTAGTAGCATACCTCTTCCTTTCAAGCAGATTATCTTCATTTCCTCACAATAACAATGAAAACACTAAAACGTCTCCTTTCAATAACAAAACATTAGGTAATTAATTTATTTCATTTTCTACTAATTGACAACATTATCAACTAAAGTAACTGGGATCATTTTTTTCTTGCTTCAAAGTCTGTCAGAATGAGGCAGCTGAAACCTCTTGATCTACTCAAAGTTCTGTCGTCTAACACTAACTAACAATCTGCAACTATAATTAAGCTATCTAATTTTTTTAATTCTTGTACTAGTCCGTCGTGATGTGACTGACTGGTATCTGATAGTCTGCATCGTCGGTAAACTCTGATCTCTAATGTGAAACAAAGATTTCTCACCAGTGGTTTGGAAACGCGCTCCCTGATGTTCTATGGTACATCTTACCGATTGGTTTTCGGGGTGTGATCTTTGGTACTTGTGATACACTTTCCGTTCAATTAGGGTGCTAAGTCCGACCCTTCTGACTAATTTAACACAGACAACGTGTGTGAAACCTCCAATCTGTTTCTCAGCTATTATCTTCCTGCTCAGTTTACCGACTCAGTTTGTCCTTTCTTTCACGCTCAAGAACTGAACGTGTGAAATATACAACCTGTTTGTCACCGAGTCTCTTATTGCCCCTGGGATTGGTTTATCGTCCCTTCCATTTAGGTAATTGTCGTGCGATGTCCAAGGAACTCACTGTGGATAACCTGCAGATAAATCTGCCTGTTCTGCTTTGTGTTTCGGACTTTATTGACCCCAATTTTCCTTCCTATCCAACATGGCCGTGGGTCACGAGATACTTATGTCCTCACACCGTTGACCAGCCAGTGGGTCGTGCCGCAACGTGGCCTGCAAGGTTTACAATTTGTCATGTTCCTCCTTTCTGGAGCCACTACCAACGTCCATGGGTATCATGTCTCCTTTTCAATCTTACTGTAACATCTTGTCACTAAATCATACGTAGCTCAAAACCTCATACTCATCTTTCCATAATGACTAGATATAAAGAAATAGGCAGATTAAAAAACACCCGTACCAACTTCTTTCTATAACAACTACTAGATGCTACAATAATGGCGAAGCGCTTACTCATCCCCCAGCCGTCAGAGTGATTTCCACTCAGAGTGATTTTGAACACACGTCTTACTGCCGTTAAATCTTTAGCTCTATCGTTCAACAAGCCTACTAAAGTAAAATTGACCATCTCCCTAGGACAGAAGCACTTCCAGACCGGCTTTGCTAAAAAATGCACAACTTGCGAGAAATCTGAACTCTCTCTCACCTGTACTAAAATTTGCTACCAATGTCCCAGCTGCGTTAGTCTCTCCGTGGCGAAGTTATAAGTTATAGCTCCACTGCTTCATACACGACATTTCAACAATATCGGAAAGCAACACTGTCACAGCCAGATGCCGCGCTCAGACACAAACACAAACGAAACCTATGTTACCATAAAAAGACCTTAATCGTGGACAAAGAACAATAATAATAATAATGAATTAGCGATTCATAAAAGAAAGAATAACAATAAGAATAATGATACACGAGAAGAAGAAGGTACATATCTGGATAACTAACACATAAGCAAAAAGGCCGGAAAACAAAACAGTACATATCGAAGATTAGATAATATCTAATTGATATTCTGAGACGTTATTGAAAACGTATGTGTCATCGATCTATTACGTGTATCTAGTGATGTCGCTTCCGCTACATAATGGAACGTATTGAGTTCTCAATCTGCCGAAGACGGATGGGTCGGACAGAAAGGTGCAAATATCGTAGCCAAACTGTAAACTAGCGAAACAACACATTCCGTTCTCCAGGCTAAATCATGCTACTTGCAAAGCCCTGTTCATGGCTTGGTAGCGGGAGATAGAGAACGAACGCAGAAGAAGAAGAAGAAGAAGAAGAAGGGTTCTCAACATAGTGACCTCCATGCACGTATCTCTAATGATGTTGCAACCTCTACACAATTGAACGTATTAGGTTCTCAAAGATAATAACCGGCTAGCATGTGATCTTCTCATTACCAAGAGAAAACCCAAGCAACACAGGAAATCAAGACGGCTCTTGAACTACTATGCTTACATATATATTCTGGACAGTCCCTTGCATGTACTGTGCCAGTCTACTCGATATATTAGTCATTTAGATTATTTGTTGTCAGCCACCCTGGTTGATTGAATCAGTAGCAAATTTCATGAACAGCAAATGCAGTGTAACAGCAACAAAGGAGTGTAGGAAACTTAAACAGCGTCCTAGGAAAGATGCCCAAGTTGAAGAGACAATCGAGAGAAAACGAATAGCATGTGATTTCGTCCAGGTCTTAGCCAGGGAACCAAATAACGACAAATGGGGTTAGTTTGTAAGAATGATAAAACCCTAAAGAGGTTCTAGCTAATGCATATAAATATGATGAGTATGAATCAGCCTGTCCCCAATTAAATATAATCGACAGGAACAAATCTGAAATTTCAAGCGGAGAAGTGATCAGTGTTGCTTAAGCGATATGTTGCTAAGAAAGAAAAGGTTGTAGAAACGCCAGACAGGATACTCGTGACTTATTTTTCTTGGCTTGGCCATCAGGATTCCGTTTTATGTCTGCTAACTGGAGTTTAAGTGGAGCATGTCTTAGCAACAGCAAGAACACTTCCCTGGGCCCCAGCTGAGTGCAGTTCGATCACATTAAACAGCTGGATAAAGCATACATTAAAAAGGTGCGAGAGGATTTTAACAATATTATAGTAAATGCAGTAGTGATAATGATTCACATCATAAACCTGGCATGGACCAAACTATCCTAAGCAGCTATTGAGTCATCACCTTAACGAATGTCTAAGGCAAATTACTTGAGAACACAAGTGGCCGGAAATATTAAATACCATCTAGGGAATATTAACATCCAGCCTGACGAACTGTGTATGGAGTAGAGATGGGTCGTGCTGGGGCATTTGCTTACACTGTGTGAATGTTTTCAGTTCAAGCAAGACACAGTCGCTGTGCCTTTGATCTGGAAGATGCTTATTTCTGAGTTGACTATGAGACATTGATGCGCCGATTGAGTGAATGTGAGATCAATCCGTGACTGACGATCTGAAAAAAGCTGCTCTTGGAAAGAACAATTACAATCCTCCTGGGATTACAGCTCCATCCCTGTCGAAGACGGATGTGTCGGAAAGAAAGGTGCAAATATCGCAGTCAAACTGTAAACTAACGACACAACGCAAATCCGTTCTCCAGACTACATCCTGCAACTTGCAAAGCTCTGTTCAGGGCTTTGTAGCCGGAGATTGAGAATGAACGCAGAAGAAGAAGAACAACAACTCCATAGCCGACAGCGAAGAGGAAGGTCTAGTGCGCAACGACATGAAAGCGAAATGCCGCGCAATAAAGACTGTCAACTCCGATCTCTCCCAACGTCCCTGCGGCATCTCCCCCCCCCCCCCCCCCCGCCATGCCAGAATAAGACCGATGAATCCCTTTGCACATCAAGAGAGGAAAAAGCTAGCCACCCCCTCACCAGATATACTCCGTGAATCTCTCACTGCAACTCATGACACTGTCACCAGCCCTGACGCCCCTACCATTGCTGAGAATAGCAATAGAAAAACTGAAAAATGGCAGAGCCACAGGCCCCGACAATACCCCCCCCCCCCGGAGCTTTTAAAGTACGCCTTGGTCCTGATGACCACAACCATGGACTCGATGACCACCTCCCTGCACCAATTCTTCGCAACAGCGTGGAACACTGGCCAAGTGCTCGTAGTATGGTGCGATGGAATAATAATTTTCTTGTACAAGGGAAAGGGCTCTCTTCTAGAATGCAACAATTACAGGCCTATTACCCTACTGTCCATCCCTGGCAAGATCTTTGCACATGTGCTTCTCTACAGCACTTTTTAATGAGGCATCGTCGCCTCCAACAGTCAGGGTTCACACCATTGACGCCATTCCCATTGACGCCATTCCCATTGACGCTATTCCCAATTACGCCATTCCCATTGACGCTATTCTCATTGACGCCATTCTCGTTGACGCTATTCCCATTGACGCCATTCCCATTGATGCTATTCCCATTAACGCCATTCCCATTGACGCCATTCCCATTGACGCTATTCCCATTGACGCCATTCCCATTGACGCTATTCCCATTGACGCCATTCCCATTGACGCTATTCCCATTGACGCCATTCCCATTGACGCTATTCCCATTGACGCCATTCCCATTGACGCCATTCCCATTGACGCCATTCCCATTGACGCTATTCCCATTGACGCCATTCCCATTGACGCTATTCTCATTGACGCCATTCTCGTTGACGCCATTCTCATTGACGCCATTCTCATTGACGCCATTCCCATTGACGCCATTCTCATTGACGCCATTCTCGTTGACGCCATTCTCATTGACGCCATTCTCATTGACGCCATACCCTCACAAAAATGCACCGCTAGTTTAACCGCTCTCTCCATCCCGCCTTTTTTTTTTACCTACGGACTGCCTTTGATTATGTGGACAGACACGCACTGTGGAAGGCCCTACAATGCGTGGGTATCTGAGGCACCCTGCTAACCTTAATTGAGGAGCTTCACAGATACACCAGCACTAAAATTAGGCGCGAGCTGGATCTCACAGAGGAGTTCTCTACATCATCTGTTGTTCTAGACAAAGATGAAAATTCAAAACTTCAACAGCGGAACTCTCTGCGCTGGGCATCAACGTGAACGACAACGACAACCCTGTTGCAGCCACCGAGGACTTCGTATACCTCGGCAGCAGACAGTCCTCTTACGCACGCAGCAGTCACGACATCACCCGTAGGATGGGCTTAGCGGCTTCATCTATGCACTCTCTCCGCAAAGTCTGGTCCCAGCGAAGGCTCTCCCTGGAAACCAGGCTTCGTATTTACTCCTCCTGCATTGCCCCATCCTCCTGTATGACTCCGAGCCTGGGACACTACTAGAGCAGAACCGGTAGCGTCTTGAGGGCTCCCACCTGAACAACCTGAGGCGCATTCTCGGGATCGTCTGGCATGACAAGAATTCCAACATTAAAATAATTCGACGTACTCAACTTGCAGACATTGTCTCAACGATTGGCTTGGCTTGGCTTAGTTCGTTCTCAATTTGCCGCTACTAAACCCTGAAAAGGCTTAAGTAGCAGAATGTAGTCCAGAGAACGGAATGCATTGTATCGTAGTTTAAAGCTTGACTGCGATATGTGCACCTTTCGGTCCAACACATCCGACTTCAGCAAACATTTTTTAGTACCGGGTTAGCATTCCCTCTTCGATCCCTTCTCCTTAGCCAGTCTGCTCTGTTGCAGCCTGTTATCCAGGATCACCGCAAGGTGTAGAAGGGTCTTGGCAGCTCTGGTTCGCTGGCCTGACGCTAGCAGTCGGCTATGGATCGCTGACCACTGCAGCTCATGCTCTGCTCAGCGTCTTGATACTGTCTCAACGTTTGATCGCCGTCGTCTCTCTTTCTTCGATGACGTTGCACGCCTTTCTTGGGAAGTCCCATCGCACGAGATGCTCTGACAGGTTGTGGGGCGAGTTATGAGAAGAAGCCGTGCTCATCTTGGATACGTCCTCGGAGCCGCACTCGCAACATCTGGCTAAAACAGATCCCTTTTCCTCAACAGAACTGCAGGCCGCGTTGGATCGGACAACAGACGTGGCCATGGACATGGTCATTCGACGGGACGGGCCCTGGTAGCCTAACCGTACTATTGTTTTGTATTGTTGGGATTATGAACATCCGCGTCTAGACACATATGTCCAGGATTACTCAGAGCTCCGCCTCTCATCTGTATTGTTCAACTTCTGCATAACTCGAGTAGCCAAAATTCAACCTACATACCTATGAGACACGTTGACGTTTGTAGATGACAGTTTCACATACAGGACTGGCACGGATAGACATGAAATGGTCTAGACCATTCAACAGGCTGTGCAAACAATCTCACAGCGGTGCAGGAGTCCAGCTCTAGGATCAATTCCAACAAAGCTGCTGTGATTCGGTGCTCCTGAAACTACCCAATAGTTAAGTCTGTCCTCCTTAACATATCCACGATAGCTTGAACAATCTTGCAATCACCTTTGGTCGAAGTCTGCTATAAAAGTGCCACGTTGGTAGTTCAACAGAGATTCAAGCGGTGGCTGGCAGCACTAAACAGAAGTGGGATAACGATAAACGAAGAGTGTGGCGCTTTTGCGGTGGTCACAAGCAATCTGGCCATGGAGATCATGACTGTTACAAAGGCGATGGTCTGGCTGGAATCAACAAGTGCCACATATGTGTGCGTTCTCAATGATTCAATGAGAATGCCAAGGAAGGGGAAATCAGGTTTCACGCGGCGCCAGAGGTTATGGTCGATAGGGCGGTCAAGATTACAAAGAATCACTCGTTCCGGGACATGCAGGTGTCGACTGCAACGAGCAAGCTGATAAGTTGGCGAGCACAGCTAACGTGGCGCGCTGTTGATCAATAGATCGAGCCGATATCCTAAATGTCGGGAATCAGCTAAGAAGATTCGGGAGTTGATCTAGACTCTACGTCCTTGCGCGACTGGTTGAATTGTGTGTGACACAAGGGGCAGCGAGGAATTAACACCACACGGAGATAAAGACGTCTGGTTAACCAGCACCGGAGCGGATCGGACAGTCATCACGTGTTGACAGAGAAACTGAGGATGACATCCGAGCGCGTATGGACATGTTCCGAATGCTCTGAAGATGATCCAACGACGAACTAACTAAAGACAATGATAATTGCCAACCTTTAGCAACGACTGTTTTCCGTCCTTTATAGACTGTTTTCCGTCCTATACAGACTGTTTTCCGTCCTATACATACTGTTTTCCGTCCTATACAGACTGTTTTCCGTCCTATACAGACTGTTTTCCGTCCTTTACAGACTGTTTTCCGTCCTATACAGACTGTTTTCCGTCCTATACAGACTGTTTTCCGTCCTATACAGACTGTTTTCCGTCCTATACAGACTGTTTTCCGTCCTATACAGACTGTTTTCCGTCCTATACAGACTGTTTTCCGTCCTATACAATCAGTTGGTCCTGACAATTATCGTTTATGAGTTCGTCAGCCTCTTATTGTGAAGGTTTCTGTGAAAGGTTAGAACGCATCCAGAATGAACGAATGGTCCTTGCGCATACCGGGGATATCAGCATCATGAAGATGAGATTGATGCTTGGACTTATTTCGGTAAAGTCTATATGCGCAATGGTCAAGGCCAAAGATGCACCCACGGCACACGAACATTGCAGATATCAATGGTGAAAGAATCAGGAGAGGGGTCTCGTGGATGGCGCATTCATAGATAACGAATAGTCAGGTGACCACAACAGAGACCCGCACACAAAAACTTCAACCGGGCCATTTTCACTCTGGAGATAGAATTCAGAGACGGGTGCAGTGGAAAGCTAAACAACTAATAAGTAAAAATGCCCATGATTTTGATGCTGTCATATATACCGATCGATCTGTGCTACACAATAAGATAGCCGATTGGGGCTTTTCTTCTAAAGTGAGAGACAACGTCGTTGCCGAGAGGAGCGGTACATACTTGACAACAACTCCAGTATTAGAATGTAGATAGAGGCAGTGGTTTCAGCTCTGATGTTGCTATCTGATACCTTCTTGATGAAAGCCATAATCGTTTCTTACTCTCAGTTCTTGCTTCAGAAAACGCAGAAGGGACGACAGTGAATAGTTGACATAGAGGCGCCACACCTCTGGAAATTTGTGTAGATGTATTGTCTTGGCCACGCAGGGGTTTGCGGAAATGACAGCGTTGCCATCCTAACCTCGTGGGCACCTGCAGTGTGATAATTGGCAATGGATAGATGTAACATTTTGACGTTTATCAACGACCGACTATTGGATGAAGACACTGCAGTCGATGAACTAACAGTGCACAGATTGCAAGATTTTAAAATCAACCTTAGATTTTGAATAGAGAGCCTCCTGAGAGGACGGATAGAGGTGAGTACAACCAGCAAGCTGCGGGAAACACCAGTAGTAATTACTCGTCGCCATTTTCTGATTTGGACTGAGCCAAAAGGGCAAGCCAGATTATTCATAATGTTTAGCAGGATGTAACCTGCGGAGAGGAATGCGTTATGTCCGACACATCCGTTTTCGGCAGAATTTTGTCAGTCATTTTGTTCAAAAACAAACTACTGGAAAAAAGCCACACACGGCGCTTAATGAGATGTTAAGACCTGTTGGCATTTTAGAAGGAGGAATTCATGTGTCTGCAACAGCAAGATAATTTGAAGGGTTAAGACAGAATGTTAGGCTGTGAGGCTGTGGTTACAACGCTATCAGACGACTAGGACTGTTTCTGACCTGCCCTGCAGGGACCGTCCTCAATTAACGACCAGTCTGCCTGAATATTACATCACTCTAGCACATCTGTGAAACATGCTTCAGACAGCAACTGTCACTGCTGACACTATCTCCGGACTGAGAAGAATACGTTCAGCTACTGTCGTGTACCGTTTGCGCGAGCAAGACGAACGTGCAAGACGCCCTGCTATTCGTTAATCTCTACAGTCAAATCAACAGGCCGCAGAACTAGCTTAGGCCAGACAACATGTTGCCTTTTGATCGCTCTGTGGAACAGAGCTTACTGACGAGTGCAGGATCAACCTTTCAAAAGCGGATGGTCACCAGAGAATGAAATGGATAGCGCTGCGTAAACAACTACATTAAAATGCGCGCTCATAGGGGTGGAGGGATTATAATCTGGGGAGTCATCTGCACCAATCAGCGGAAAGACCTCGATTAGTTAGACAGTGCTGTTACCGCCTGCGATGTGGTGATGAGATCGCGAGGAGCCACAACGAGCCTTTTGTGTTGAATCAGGCCCCAGGTATTGAGCTTCAGCAGGACAATGCTTGTCCTCATGTTACAAGACTTGTGCAGGATGAACTCCAAGCCAGAAATATTGAAATCTTCCGCTTATTAGCCATTTCAACTGACCTGTCACGAATTGAGCATGTCTGGGACGAGTTGAAACGTCGACTTCAGCAACGACAGCATCCACCTCAGATTGAAGGGCAGCTTCGCTAAGGAAACGTGCAGGAATGGCAGAACGTTCTACAGGGTTTACTGAGGCGCAGCATTCCACCCATAAAGCGCAGATTTCCAACCGTGAACAACGCACATGGTGGACACACGCTGTCGTGAGTGTTGCCAATTTTTACAATGACCACTATGCTCGCAAATGCTGCGGAGACAATCACACGTGACACGAGAATGTCTTTTCAATTGTTTTAGTTTCGAACTATGGAATAAATCTTCTTTTCTCATAATTTCGTTTTTTTGTTTTTTTGGATGTTAAAATAAAATCATATGAAGAAAACAAATACTTGGTAATTTCCTTTTTTTTATTGATATTACCGAACAAAAATTTCAAACTCAAAAAATAACATCAAAAGTAAAAATCTGTATGACACAAAGGAAGCTTTCAACGATTGTCTATAAATGTTATAGAATGTGTACACAATTTGCATTTCCTAGAAGTGTGGCATTAGGATTAACATGGAGACAGAAAAGTAAACAACGTTCCTAAATCAGGCTAGTGTATTGCTAACACAGGAGGCCTTGGAAAAGCAATGAACCAAAGCTGTTAGATATCACAGGAAAGACATGAGAGAGATCATGATCAAAGATTTGAAGCACCATTTGCTAGTAACTACAAATTTAGGTCTGTTTGTTATTTGGAGTGTTAGTGTTGTTGTTCTGAATTCCCACAGTGGCAAAGGTCGCCGTCCATAGTAGACGATGATGGCATAATTTATATTGCTAACGCTATTTTTTAGTAACGATTAACTGCGCTACGTTTTATCCTCACTCTCTCGTCTCATGCCGCCCGACCCCAGTGGCAAGTCAAAAGAGAAGACGACTGGAGGGCGACTACGAAATGTAGGTAACTCTGCATCAAGCACCCGTGAAAAAGAGGGCGGAGTGCGGAGTCGAATCCACACCACCTGATCACGAGGCGAACGGCTTAACCAGTTCGCCACGGAGTCCTCACAATGAGTGTGTTTACTTTTTTTTCGCCCTGAAAAGTACGTTTAATGGCCGTTTGCAGTAGTTTTCTGCACATCCTGAGAGTGATGATGAAGGTGCACCTGGGCCATTCAAGCAATTTACTTGGCTTCATCTCCGTGATGCTCAATACTATGAGGATCACGTCGATCCCCCATCTCGTTAGTCGGTCTGCCAAGAAGGACAGCCAGTTTCCAGAGGGAACTACGTGGAAGTCGAGGTTAAGGTCTTGGTCAGTATGTTTTCCCTGACCATGACTAACATGTCTGATCTGTATGTTTTGCCTGACCATAACTAACATGTCCGATCAGTATGTTTTTGCCTTACCTGACGCTTGAAGATCAGATAAGGTTGGTGGAGATCAGATTGAAAGAGAGGGAGGAGACATAGAGAGATAGAGAGAGATAGAGAGAGAGAGATTTTTGTTGTTGTTAAGTGTTGGTCTCTCTGTATTCTACTGGCGGAGGCCCGTTCCTCCCCCGCTACCCCCTGCCCCGCTCCCAACCACAGCCTTAGATGATATTAGGACGGATTAACCAGTGCTTGTGTGCGTGTTGTGTCTGTATGTTCCTATGCTAGTTTGGGTGCTCTCAAAGGTCAATCCAACCAAAATGCAATGGAAGGGCCACACTCTATGGACACGTGTGAGTGTTGTGTAAGAGTGTGATTATTGGACAGAATAAAATGAAACAGAGTGTGAGGTAAGAAGAGGACAATCTAGGCCAAGACGCGATGTTCGAGAAAAAGATACATAAACGAGCAGAATTTGTGTTAGTGTATAAATGTGTAATTTCATAATCACACTCTCTTGTTAAATATGTACAGATGGTTGTGTCCCTTAACTCTCCTGACAAATGTGTACAGATGGTTGTGTCCCTTAACTCTCCTGACAAATGTGTACAGATGGTTGTGTCCCTTAACTACCCTGATAAATGTGTACATATGGTTGTGTCCCTTAACCCTCCTGATAAATGTGCATTGATGGTTGTATCCCTTAACTCTCCTGATAAATGTGTACAGTTGGCTGCAGCCCTTAACTCTCATTATATACGTGTACAGCTGACTGCGTCCCTTAACTCTCCTGATAAATATATATAGACGGTTGTGTCCCTTAATTCTCGCGATAAATGTGTACACATGGTTGTGTCCCTTAACTCTGCTGATAAATGTGTACAGATGGTTACTCTCCTTAAAAACGTGTGTAGATGGTTATCTCCCTTAGCTGTCCTTACAAACGTGTATAGCTGGTTGTGTCCCTAAACTCTCGTGATAAATGTGTCTAGATGGTTATGTCCCTTAACCATCATGATTAATGTATACAGATGGTTGCGTCCCTCAACTCTACTGATAAACGTGTATAGCTGTTTGTGTGCATTACCTGCCCACGGAATGGGGCTTGGAGACACCGCCACATGCAATTGCTGAGCGCTCGGGAAAAACCGGTTCGTGAAGGACTGCTACATTTATGCAGAACAAAGAAAGGCAGTCGGCCGGGGAAAGCGACATTGCTCGAAGGACTGTGGGGGACCGGCAAATACCTGAGACCCACAGTATCCTTTGTGAGGTTCACCGTACCGGAAGCATACCATCAGTTGATCGAAGAAGAACAAGAGGAAGAAGAATATGAAAAAGTAGAAGAAGCTGTTCTGTTAAATTTGTAAAAATGTCCATTAGCTGTCCTGTTAAATGTGTATAAATGTCCATTAGCTGTCTTGTTAAATGTGTATATATTACCATTAGCTGTCCTATTAAATGTGTATAGATTACCATTAGCTGTCCTGTTTAATATGTATAAATGTCAATTAGCTGGCATGGTAAATATGTATAAATGTTCATTTGCTGTCCTGTTTAAAATGTATAGATTACCATTAGCTGTCCTGTTAAATATGTATAAATGCCCATTATCTGTCCTGTTAAATGTTTACATCTGCCCATTAGCTGTGCTGTTAAATTGGTAAAAATGTACATTAGCTGTCCTATTAAATATGTATAAATGACCATTAGCTGTCCTGTTAAATATGTATAAATGTACATTAGCTGTCCTGTTAAATATGTATAAATGTACATTAGCTGTTCTGTTAAATATGTATAAATGTCCATTAGCCTTCCTGTTAAATGTATATATATGTTTCTCAATTGGTCTGTTAAATGTGCACAACTGTTTGTTCTCACCAGCTGCTCTAGAATGTGTATATTTAGAGAAACGGAACAGCATCCGTGACTGCGATTCGAACAGACTTTTAACCTACTGGACAATCTTTGCTCGCTGCAGAAACGCTTGGACCTAGGGTTGCAACCCGCACAAAGCTAATCATACCCTTGTCGACGAACGGGCCCATGTTAGATAATACATAAATATTTATATAGTTGTTTTTTAAATATTTTTACTGTCCACTGAATCATGTCTTTTAACAAATGTAATATTTTACATTACAGTGGACAATGTTAATAATAAAATTGCTGCTTTATTTCTAAAACAATGCTTTTATACCTTGAATATTGTGCAATTTTGCAAGCTGACAGATGTTGTGCACTGGTCAGCAAGTATCCAATAAAACCTATTGGTTCAATCTAGCATATACAAAATAACATGTCATTAGAAACCAACTGAATCCAATTAGTTAGTTTTCTTTTCACTTATGCCGTTAAGCGTCACGAGGAGCATAAGTCGTCTATCCTGCGCCAAGTGGGCTTCGTCGGTCAGTGTGAGCCCTTGTCGCTGCCAATCTCTCTGTCATCAATCCACCTACTTGGCGGCCGCGCCCTTGCCCTGTAGCCAGATCTACCTGCGTTGTAAGCTATCAGTGGAAGTTTATGAGGAGGGTCCATTGTCATGACATAACCAAACCAACTTATTTTCTTCCAGAAATGTATTGAACACAAGACGTAGTACCCACCATACTTTGAATGTCGTCGTTCCGCATTCTGTCACTTCTGGTAACACCGATGACCTTCCTCGAGCACTTCATTTCACAAGTAGAAATTCTACTCTCGCGCGCCCTGGACAGTGGCCATGTTTGGCACTGGTAGCACAGAGTCGGCATAAATATACTGTTTATCAGCTGTTGCTTTGTTACCAAACTAATGCTCGGGTGGCTAAGCAGTGGGGACAGCTGATAAATCACCGCAGTTGCTTTCTGACACCTAGTCTCAATTTCCCAGTCGATCTTACCGTCTGCCGAAAAAAATGTTTCCCAAATACTTGAACTCATGGATCTGCTGAAGAGCAATATCATTTAGACTTATCTTGAGTGGCCCAGGAGTTCTTTTAATCATCATAGTTTCTGTTTTGTTTTCACTAATTCGCATATTGTATTTAGTATAGGTAGTCGCAAGAGCGTTCATATAGTTTTGCAGTTTATTGTCATCGTCGTACAGCCAGCACCGATCATCTGCAAAGAGTAATTCGTGTATTGGGTTATGTTCTGCTTCAGATATCTCAATTTTACCAGTCTCTGATGCGATTTTGTCCATATAGATGTTAAACAACAGAGGAGAAAGCATACACCCTTGTCTCACGCCGGTAGTAATTTCAAAAGCATCTGTGATACCATCAGTCATTCTGACAACGTTTGTACTCGAACGATACAGTACTCTGACATTATCAAGAAGCTGTCCTTGTACACCATAATCTTCCAGTATCTTCCAAAATGTAATCCTGTCTACGCTATCAAACGCATTTTTCTGATCAATAAAAGCAACACAGATTTTCGTTGCATTCTACTGATCTTTCGCGTATTTGCCTTAAGGTGAACAAGGCGTCAGTGTAGCTTATTCCTCGGCGGAATCTAAATTAAGCTCTGGATAGTTGAGGTTCTACTAAATGTCTTATTCTCTGTTCAAGGATTTTGGCATACATTTTACTAGTGTGCCTAAATAGCGATAGCCCTCTGTTCGTGTCACAGTTTCTTTTGTCGCACATTTTCTTCCAAATTGGAACAATTATAGCTTGCTGCCAGTCATCTGGTACGCGGCTGTCTTCCCATGCCTTTGTGAAGAGTCTATGAAGCCAAAGTAACCCTGTTTCTCCATATGCATGAATCACCTCCGTTGTTATGCCGTCCGTGCCTGGTGACTTATTCCTGGAACTATTCTTTATAACTCTCTCCGTTTCGTGAATCACTATGTCGGGTTCGGTATGATCTGGGTTGCGTGGTATAAACACTTAATCCCCCGTGGAGGTAGTAGGGTTGAAAAGTTCTTTAAAGTATTTCTTCCACTGATCTCTACTGCTGAGCTCATTACATATTGGAAAGCCATAATTGTCTGTCGTTGATGGGTGTACTAGGATTGAAGCACTCGTCTCTGAATCGCATCGCCATGACACTTTTGAAAAAGTCTTAGAACGATGTTGACATATGCAAGTGAGTTACTCCCCATAATGTTTCCATAATTCTTCTCTGGCATTTTTTATTACCCTTTTGGCGTTTGGTCTTGTCGTCTGGTAGTCTGATATCATTTAATATATTTGTAGCAGGCTTAACGTATTCTCTATCCTATCTCCCCTACCTATATCACTCCTTAACACACTCTAAATTAAAATACCAACAATTCTGTTTTAACACAGGTAAAACACAGCATGTATTTTTCTCACACAAGTAAAACAATATGCACATCAATCAATTCATTATTCATTTTATCATATTATGCTGTTCATCAATTATTTAATTAATTCTAATGTCTCTCAAAAAGTTGGTTATGATCACTTCTCTAACTGACTAAAATTACTTCTAAAGTTCGTGCAAGTAGTACAGGTCTTACTCTAGTACTAAACTTTACCCAGGGTTCTCATCACGTAGTCGAAATCTAGCAATTGTTCTATTCACTGTCTACCTCTGTGCGGTGATATAAAGGATGTCTATCTTCAATTTCTCAGTCCTCATTCACTGTCTATCTCTGTGCGGTGATATAAAGGATGTCTATCTACAATTTATTAGTCCTCATTCACTGTCTATCTCTGTGCGTTGATATAAAGGATGTTTACTGGGCCTCTTGTCTCGTCTCTCGTAAGGCAGTCGGTGACTGCATCTGTGCTCTGTCTGCAGCTGTGCTCGTATCTGCGGCTGTGCTCGTGTCTATGACAGACGACAGTGGTTGTGTTACTGTGGTTGTCAGGACGAGGAAAACCCACAAATCACAACGGTCGTCTTAGGACTACAGCTTCGTGTTGTAGCAACACGTCTCCGTCTGACGAGAATGAAGTCAGGTCACTCTAGCAAGGTGTTTAGCGACGACGACTTGAACAGAACATCACACACAGACAGATTCTTACATGTGTGTGGTCTCTTGTTGCCTTTCAGTGTTGGTCTGTTTCGGTGGCTTCTAACTCAATGACTCTACTATTGTCACTCACTAGCTAAGTTTCTGTAGCTTTTAACTATCTACTTGTTCTAGACTAAGTGCTACTCACTACACTGTCTGGTAGGACAACCTTCTCTGCTGCTTCTGATCTGTCCACTATACTGTCTCACTCTAGCTTATATGCTCCGGTTTTCCATCTTAAAGTAATGACTTCGCTTTCTTGAGTTCCTTTCCCACCAACTTTATTTGAACTCGTGTGTCCCAAAGAAAGGTTGCATTATCTTCCACTGACTGACCGCTTGTTGGCGGGGATTCCCAGTTCAAACCGTGAGAATTCGACCTACATTGGTCGGCCAGCCCCAAACTTGCATTGTTTGATAGTTGAGGACCATGTCTCGTTCAATGAACTGAAACTCTCGGGCCGGGTTCTCAAGTTATGTTTGGGTACCATGAACGGTATTTTCAGGGCTTCCCTGGCTTTGGCTCGTTGTACCCCTGTAACTCTGTTACATTTGTACTCGTCCTGTGTGAAAGTGCTTGTGTCAGCTCGACTGGTCAATGGTCAGTATCCATACAAATGGTAGGAATAACCCTATAATCTGTGTCTTCTCCGCCTGTGTCTGATGAGAATGAAATCGAATTCAACACATTAATGCAGACCAATTGAATCTGATATAAACCATTACTAGAAAAGAATATTTTCAAAGTAACCCATTATTGTAGACTAATTTATTCATAAATATGTAAAATATCATACATTAATAAATCACTGCCTGTGCACTATATGGTCACCAACAGTTTACTACATGTAGCTTCGCGCAGCATGTGGTTTCCTTCCACGGATAATAGAACTAATTTTTATAAAGTATAACGACGAATAATGGTTACTACTTGTGTTCCCTTCCTATCTTTCTGTCAAACAAAACATTTATAACGTTCGTGCACGACAAATATTAATATTACATGACACTACATGTGTTTTCTGTATAGCTTTCGGTCAATCAAGCAGTCATTACGATCGTGCACGACAAATAATTATTACTGATTGTGGTTCCTTCCTATCTTTCATTCAATCAAAACCTTCCTGAATCAAGATACTGAGTAGCGCATGAGCTGCAGCGGTTAACGACCTATAGCTGTCTGCTAACGTCAGGGCCAGCGAACCAGAGCTGCCAAAATCATTCTACTCTTCCACGCGGGGATGATGAATAACAGTCTGCAACAGAGCAGACTGGCTAAGTAGAATTGATCGAAGAGGAAATGATAACCCGGTACTAAAAAAATGTCAGCTGAAGTCGGATGTGTTGGACCGAAAGGTTCCAAATATCGCAGTCAAGCTGTAAACTACTACACAACGCCATCCCTTCTCTCGACTACATTCTGCTACTTAAACCATTTTAAGGGTTTGGTAACAAGATATTGTGAAGGAAAGAAGCCAAGCCAAGCCAATCAAAACATTCCAGCTCCCTGTAAGAAGCACGGGTCTTCAACAAATCCACACAAAGTGCCTCTGTTCTCTGTTATCTGTTAAAATCTCTCGTAGTCTTCCTTTTTTATATTTTCTCGAGGTCTACCTCTACTTATCCTGCCTTGGGTGTTCCAAACTGTCATGTAATGCTGTCTATGGTTTACATAATGGGTGTTCTGTCCAACGTCATCGTCCTCTCCCTATTCATTTGTTTTCTGTCTGATTCTCTCAAACAGTTCCACATTAGTGAAATTATTATTATTATCTTGTCATACAATTTCAAATTCTCAATTCTGCAAGGTGACTCACATTCTGCACAGTCATATATATATATATATATATATATATATATATATATATATATATATATATATATATATATATATATGCTATAGTATTATATATTGTATAATATTATACGGTCAAATTTAAGGATGGGGGGGGGGGGGAGTGTAGTAGAGAGCTTCCTAGAAACAAATACATCTCTTAGGCGTTGGGATGAAGGCTTATGCTGAACTCAAGAAATCTACTGAGAACAGAGGACAGTGTCGTGACATGATCAGACGACTTCAATACCAGTCTCAAGGCTAACTAGCCTAATAATGCCGAATGATTACTACGAGTAATAAAGCAATTTAATTGGTTAATTTTGCTATTACTTTCATATTTCCTTTTTCTGCACCTTTCTCTGCCTTTCCTGCCCACTCATCAATATATTTGATCTTGTGGTTTGTGAATCTTTTACTTACATCTTTGTTGACTTCAGTGTACATTTTCTGAGCCACACTTATGGTTTTATTTTTCTTCATATCTGAATTTCTTCAATGTTCGTTTCTTCATAGTTAAGTTTCTGCTGTTTCTCATGTTTTGTTTTTGACGTTCTCTTTTCATTAGACCTCTTTTACGAGCCTTTTTCCATATATTTTATATATGTTGTCAATTCTTTCTGCGTCATGTTTATTCTATTTGTTGTAACGCATATCTAATTGATATAATGACTTTAAATATATATTGCATGTCCTTGTTCCTGTGAAATCTCAAACTGAACTGTTGTCTGTGGTTGTAAATTATTGTATCCATTTGAAGTTTAAATTAGATATTGAATACTAGAAGATTGTGGTCTGATGCCACTGATACTCCTCTACATACCTTTATACCGTATAATGATGATCCCACATATATGGTCCATCTGATTGTCTCTCCAGTTGTCTGTTGACAAAGTCACTGTTCTCTCTTTTTCGTCAATGAGCTAATGTTATGCTGCTATTCCGTGAGGTTCATGAAAAAGATTTCGTTTCAGGTTTTCGTGGGTCACGCACAATTTTTCGAGCATGGTCGCTCTCACGGGCCAGACTCTTTGGTCTGAATTAGTGAGATAGTCCTACAGGGTATTTTGTGCTGTTTGCTTGAGTCATCCGCTCCGCATTAGCGCGTTAAGGTGTCTCTAATACCTATTCTGTGGTGGTGAGCCTTGAGTATGCAATGTCCCGTTCTGAGTCTGAAGATCTTTGTCTGTCAACTTACGTGTTTTGTGTAGTCCTTTATGTGGCAACACATTGCAACAAATCGCCATTTCAAATAACCACAGACGTTCCCAAGTAACTGCCCATTTTCATTTTAGTCCCGATTCTCTATTTGTCCAGGATATCCTCAACACCGAAATGCCTATTTCAAACATCAGTATCTAGGACACGTATTAAAATCGTTATGTTCTTCCTTTTCCTCTTTTTCATAATTTTTAGATCTGCTGTAAAAGATTCTTCTTTCATTCAGTGTTCTTTCCTATCCGTTGGAAAATAAGTTTTGAATAATGTGTAAATATATCTTCATTTTAGTAGCTAGTGTCATTCTGGGTCCTACTGTCTTACTTATTGTAAGAGCTTGATTGTTATTATTTCTCTGTTGACAACACTAGAGTTGCACCGTCACTACGGCGTGCTTTTATCAAGGTGCCCTAAGGACAGCATCGCTTCCCTCAGTTTCATCCTCTCAACTTATTTTCGCCGAGTTTGAGGTGAGCCATAATATTAATTTGTTCTTTCTTGTCTTTGATATGTATTAATGTCGGTGATGTTGATAATAATAATAATAATACAACTCTAAAATTATATACACTGTAAAGCTACTGAATGTATAATACAATTAAGGTATATAAGCTTTGGTTTGTCAGGGTTTCAGAAAGCAAATGGTATGTCCCTTAATCTCGTGACCCAGTAGTTTAATTATCCTTTCTCAAGACATACATTATATTGTTTCTCATGTTCACCGAGCACAACATTTATTAAGGAAAACAATAATCGCTAGATTGGAATAAGTAAGACATGTCAACTGGAAATGGTCGTGAAGTGCGCATACTGTTCTATTTTAATAATCGTTAAAACACTTTGTAGCAATAGATAAGGTTAACACCGTTCTTGTGTGCTCGTTGGAATGACTGTCAGGGTCGAATCAAGATTCAGACATTATGGACACGGTGTTGACAAGACAGGTGCTAACAATAGAAAGTTATCGCTGGGAGCAGATTGTGCGACCTCTAGACGTTTTGAACATCAGAGAAAGTAACCGCTGACAGTTGTCTGTTACCCAACAAGGCACATCCGGCATGTCAAGTGATGGAGTTTATTGTCCAACTTTTTCCTGAGGCGACATTTGATGTTCGCACGTCTGTTCAGTATTCTTGTTTATGCTTGCTCCCATCATCAGCTTGCTTCCAGCATGGTGTCGTCACATCTCAGGATCAAATAAGATAATGGACGCAGTAACTACAATGAATCAAAATAACTTTTTATTTATTATCGCTGCAGTAAAATTTGGGTTTCTAATACTTTAATTTTACTCTCGTGTTCCTTCTTCTCAATGCATTGGATCACGGCTGTCTTAATTCTACATATTCCTTGATGAAACAATTTTATTTCCACGAGCGAGGATCACACAATTCATTAGTTGTGTCTCTTCTTTGTTGGTAGAGACAGACATGTGTGCCATCATGATCATGAAAACTGTGGCAGCTGCAGCATAACTACCAGAAAGAATTTCAAACCAGGGTTATGTATGTCACAGTGCACAGGCTGGTTCCAGTGGAGACACAGCCATATACGTTGCACTACAGACGGAATGGGGACATTCAACGGCTGAAGATGGCTATTTTTTCACAAAATCTTTGCTGAAATCGAATGCACTGAGTCCGAGGCAGAACTAATCAATGTAAAGTATGTTTCCATTTATTAAAATGTCACCAATAAAAAATACAGCATCGCGTTGTTCATCTCATGGAGACCCACCAGGCTGTATTCTTGCCAGGCACCACCACATAGAAACAGTCAACCCAAAGCGAACAGTATTCGTCGTCTTCTGCTCTGTGGTGAGAGGCAGGACAAACTATTGACCCAACGCCAAGATAGTTTCCAGGTCAAAAACAAAATGACGCTTAGTATCAGATCGGCTGAGCTGTACAGGCCACAACAGACTGAGATTTCATCTACTCAACAAACTTCATTCCAATGCATTGATCTACTCAATAAGCAAAATATAGGACTTATCGACGAAAGGTTCCGATGCATTGATACAAATACTGATAGACATCTAATGTATACTATTTACGAGGATTAGTGAAGCACAAATTACCGTCACCAGTATCTCTCCTGGATTAACTAATAAGAATATTAATAGCATCGCGCCGACCGCTACTGTCTTTAGATATACTCCAACTGACGTCTGAACGCCTTCTCATAAGAAATAAGAAGAAGAAGAATATTGAGTTGCACTAAAGAAACATTGCTAAGATTGGCAGGCAAGAGATACCATTTACACAGTCATACTGCGACATTCAAGAGAAAAGAATCCACGAAAAGATGCAGCAGACAGAGAAGGCATGTGGGCAGATGGTAACAGTTGAGATTATAATCCAAGAGAAAGAAAAATGCATCACATGTTTAACACAGCGCATTATAGGTAGTCGCAAAATCATCAACACCCAGAAATGCGGACAGTAGTGTAAGTAAATGCTGACATTGAAATGGATAAGATCATGATCTATGAAAATATGACACCGTAATACACGGTGACGGGTCTGTGCTGAATAAGAAATCAGGATATACATATCTGCTAGAATGTGTGGTTACTCTGATTTAACAGAAGCTTACATGTCAATCTCCTCCAGTTTAAGAGGGGTGACTTTGTGAGTATTGAGAGTTATTGTGTGAACTCTCAGTGTAGACATTTCCAGATGTGACAGAGATCCAAGATGCACATAGTTATGTGTGTAGGTCTTCTCATTGGTAATATCTGAAATACTGGCTTTAACTATAATTGTAAAATCTATGTTGGTGGAAATGTACACTTATGACTCTTCAATGGAACCGCTGAAGTAAAATCTTCTGTCAGTTTAATCTAAATCAGAAAGTAAAATTCTTCTTGAGCGACACCTGCCTTTAAATTATATGTGAAATTACGTACGCAGTTATAATTTCTAAGTGCTTCATAGAAATGTATTTTATCTATTCACATACGTTTGTTGTAACGTTTCTACACATTTTTTTACTCAGTTAATTTGTCTAGCACTTTCAACTTCGATTTTGTATGAGATAAAATGGCTATAAAATAAGGAACTTAATGGCTAACAAGTGAAAAAATGGATTGCTTACCAGTGTATAAGAGGTTAATAAAACTGATCATAATTTGCTTATTTCTAAATAATAAAATAGGATAGACAAAACAAGAGAAATCACAAAATCTAGCAAAGTGAATTTTAAGTGCTTAAAACGAGAAAAGATTAAACTTCAAAATCCGAATGAGGGACGAGTAAGGGAAAAAACAAGTCACTGAAGATATAAATCAACATTAAAGAGATCGTAAAAGAGACAGCAAAGTTAATATCAGGTAAGAAGACAACAGAAAATGCTAAGCAAAATGGTGGAAACATGCAAACAGAAAAATAGGAATACAAAGAAAGGTATTGCTAAGTATAAGAATATCAAGAATGAATTAGATCGAGAATGTAGGATGGCGAATAGACGATGGAATTGAAAACCTTTAAAGAATAGGGAATGTCGAACAAATACATAAGAATGTAAAACAATCCTTTTGGAAAAATAAGGAAATACAATCCAAGACGATTAATAATAAGAATGAGAAACCAATAACAGATCGAGAGAGTAATGAAGAATTTGATAAGATAATATGTTATGTAAGTGTATGAGGATGTGAGCCTGTATCCGGCTCAAAGGACATTTGATTGGAAGAGAGGTTACATGTAACCTGAGAGAATAAGGCATTTGACTCAATCCAGAAAACCAAAATACCGAGATAGAAGAGATACCTATCAAGCTCATCAAAACAGGGGGAGAGACTTCACCAAATTTACTTTTTAAACATGTTAATATATAAAACAATGGAATATAGCCAAAGGAACAAACTCCTTTAATAATAATTCATTTGTCACATAAATAGAAAGCATTAGAACGCGGTCGATTTCGGACGATAAACTTAATACCACATGCATTGAACGTTCGATTAAAGATAAATAAGAAGCGAATCGATGGCAAGATATAGGTGCTGCTAAAAGGTAGGCAGTTTGGATTTCGCAATTGTCAAAGTTTCACGGGATGCAATCGGATTATTGTTGCTTAACCCTTTACACCCTATCCTGCCCAGTGTATGTTTGGAAACCGAAAACACTACTACTCTGTTCAATGCAAATGTTCATTTCTTGTTCTGTTCTGGGATAGCATTTACATCTCATAAGTATACACATATTATATTAATACGGCAAAGAAGTAACTCCCTGCTCTTATGAATTTGTATTTCCTGTTTTAAGGCTTAGGGTGTAAAGGGTTAACACAGAAACAGTGACCTATCAAGGGCAATCACTACTTATCTGTTTTATTAACTACCACAAACCATTTTTTTGAACCGCATGGATCAAACTTTTTCAGATGTTGCAATAAATAGCTATCGTTAGGTTAATCCAGAATTTGTATGAAAATAACGACACAATTATTTCAATCAAAGGACTAACATATTTAGTTCCAGTAAGACAGGAGGTACGACTTTGCTGTTGGCTTTCATTAAGTCTGTGTAACACATATTCTGAAATGATGACGGAAAACATTTCTTAGAATTGTAACAAGGGTGTCAAGAGCAATGTTATGACGGTGGTGCGAGGGTTAGTAACAGCATTGAAAAGGTTGCTTGTAAAATGATCAGCAAAGTCAAAGTTTGGCACAAAATTAAATAGATTGAGTACAAAGACCATGGTAATAGTCAATCAATATAAGCAAATAAATATAATCATTAATGTAGAAATAATCGAACAAGTACAGAAGGTTACACAGTTTACAGAAAATAACCGCAAATGGGCCAAAAATTAAGACAAGAATTACATTGACAAAAACATATTCTTATATAAGTTATTTAAGCTATCTTATCTTGGCAGTTCTAAACAACGTTTATTAAATGTTAAACAAAATGTACATTGAAGTGATTACTGTCTTTTCCTTGACCTCTATATATATCAACATGTGAGTTAAGTGCCGTAGTGATCTGAAGTGGTCTTTCTTGGTCTCATTGTGTTGCACCGGTTGTTGTAGGATTTCTCTTATGTCATCTATCCATCTACCACGCCGTCTTTCTTGAGCCTTGTAGCCATATCCACATGTTACGTAAGTCTGTAGTCTTGGTTGATCACGTTGAATTCTCATGACATGACCGAATCGTCGTATTTTTTCTCTTGAAATGTATTCAGTACTGAGGTTAGTTGTCATCAAATTCATAATGTCCTCATTTCACATTTTATCTCTCCTGGTGAACAGTGTCCAATATCAAATTGCACCGATTTTCAAACACCATAGAGTGCTTCTTTCAACTAAGAGAAGGCTGGCAAATACACTATTTATTCCTACTAACGTCAATCTTTGTCCTTACTAGAAACCGTTAACAGTAAGATCCACAGCTGTGAAATGTGCAGCCGGGAGGACAATCAGTGACCGAATCCGCAACACCACACTGACGCGCTCAGTCACAGGCTTAACCAATCAATGCAAAGAATGTTTCCGTTTATGAAAACGTAACGAATTGTAAAAAAAAAAGCAGCATCGTGTTCATCATCTCTAGGAAACCCACATCCTGTAGTCTTGTCAGACAACCCCACAGAGACCCACATCATGTAGTCTTGTCAGACAACCCCACGGAGACCCATATCCTATAGTCTTGTCAGACAACCCCACAGAGACCCACATCCTGTAGTCTTGTCAGACAACCCCACAGAGACCCACATCATGTAGTCTTGTCAGACAACCCCACGGAGACCCACATCCTCTAGTCTTGTCAGACAACCCCCACAGAGACCCACATCCTGTAATCTTGTCAGACAACCCCACAGAGACCCACATCCTGTAGTCTTGCCAGATAACTTCACGGAGACCCACATCCTGTAGTCTTGTCAGACAACCCCACTGAGACCCATATGCTGTAGTCTTGTCAGACAACTCCACAGAGACTCACATCTCGTAGTCTTGCCGGATAACTCCACGGAGACGAACATCGTGTAGTCTTGCCAGACAACTTCACGGAGACCCACATCCTGTAGTCTTGTCAGACAACCCCACTGAGACCAACATCCTGTAGTCTTGTCAGACAACTTCACGGAGACCAACATCCTGTAGTCTTATCAGACAACTTCACGGAGACCCACATCCTGTAGTCTTGTCAGACAACCCCACGGAGACCCACATCCTGTAGTTTTGATGGATAACTCCACAGAGACCCACATCCTGTAGTTTTGCCGGATAACTCCACAGAGACCTACATCCTGTAGTCTTGTCAGACAACTTCACGGAGACTCACATCCTGTAGTCTTGTCAGACAACTTCACGGAGACCCACATCCTGTAGTCTTGTCAGACAATCCCACTGAGACCCACATCCTGTAGTCTTGTCAGACAACTCCACTGAGACCCACATCCTGTAGTCTTGTCAGACAACCCCACGGAGACACTCGAGGCTGTATTCACGCCGGGCACTACCACGGAGTCGCGGTCAACCCAATGCGAATGCTATCCTACCTCCATCATCTGCTCTCTGGTGACACGGTACAGAAAGACAGAGAAGACAACTGACTCATTGCAAGAGAGCATCTAGGCTAACAAGCAAAATGACGCATATTACCAGATCAATTGAGCTAATCAGGTGGTAGCCTAGAGACTCTATACAGGCCACAACAACTTTAGATTTCATCTGCTCAACAAGCAAAATATAAAACATACCAACAAATCTGTCCGCTGCATACATACAAATACTGACGAACAGATGCTGCAAATGTGATCTATTTACGTGGAGCGGAGAAAGCACAAATGGCCGTCACCAGCTATCTCTCCTGGACAAACTCAATGAGGATATTAAAATATCCTGCTGACTGCTGCTGCGTTTAGATATATTCAAGTCAATGATGATCGTGAAAGTGATAAGATCATGATCGATGGAAATTTGACGCAGTAAAATGGAGCGATTGATCTGTGCTAAATGAAAAATAACAATTTCTATCTCTGCTAGAACGACATCGCTGATTTAATCGAAGCTTTCATGTCAATCACCGCGAGTCTCAGAATAGATTAGCAGGCAGTTATGTGAAAATCTAATACAGATTAATATGTAAAGTTATCGTATCGAACTCTCAGAGCAGACATTTCCAGGTATGGCCGAGACGTAGATGTATCGTCTTGAAATAGGTCAGAGATGGCCGTGTGTGAGTCTTCTCACTTATAAATATCTGATATACAATTTTAACTATAATTGGTACACTGTTTTGTTTCTTTAATGTATCCACTAAAGTAATAGCTTCTTTCAGTTTAACTTCAATTAAAACATCTGTTTTTCTTCGCCACACTTACTGATGCCATCTTTGTGAAAGTAAGTTTATAGTTAACAGTTGTAAGTGTGACATAGAAATGTTTTTTCCCGCAACCATATTATTTAATTGCAGCCATGTTTCAGTTATTGTAACGTGCGGCTTGTATTTATTTTAATCTTCGATTTTATGTTAGAGACATTGGTATTATGATAAGAAATTTAATAGTTACCAAGTAAAAACATGTATTGGTTACTCGAGTGCTGAGGCTTATAAAATTGATCATAATGTGTTTATTATGAAATGCCAACAACTATTAAAGAAACCGGGGTAAATAATTGCATCTTGCAAATTAGAACTTAAATAAAAGATGCAACAGAATTAAGATCGGGTAAGTAGAAAGCAGACAACAAGAAACCATTGGTAAGAACTGAATTGTTAAACAAAATAGAGAAAAGACGAGAGTGAAGGAATAGTAACACTTAGCATGTATGAGAGTAACAAACTGAATTAGATTAGAAAGGAAGACGGCACGAGAAAAATGGTGGAAAGACCGATGCAAGGAAGTTGAACACCTAGAAAGAACAGGAAAATTCGAACACTTACATACGAAAGCAAAACACACCCGTAGTTAAAAAAAAGGTCATACAATCATTTATGAATGGCTAGCCAATAATAGACTTAGAGAACAAACAATGAAGAGAAAATGTCGAGGGACTGGATGAGGATGGGGGCCTGTAAAAGGCTACCCTACCCTTAGATGGCATGCACATATAGAAGAGATGTTAAATGTAAACGGACATACATTTAATACGGCATTTTACATAGAGGAGATGATTACCAACTTGTCTTTCGCGGAGCCAGAGGTTCACGGGATAACACTTGATCATTGCGGCCGTCTCTTATAGAAAGAATAATCGATCAGAATGCAACCATCTTACATGCGACGAACATGACGTCGTGGTCCTCGCTGCCTATAGAAAGTGTACATGCAATGGAGACCGGTGCGGCGGTATACCTCTGCATTTGTCACTCTATCCTTCCATAAAATACCAAGAATGGGTCGCAAGGGAGGTGGTAAGTCTGTGCTCTTGTTTGGTATAGGTTGCCAGAGTTTCTCAGCCATACAGTTGGTGCTGACGGTACATGCACTGTCAACCTTGGCGTTGGTTTTAATTGTAAATTCATGATTTTTCCAAACAGAGGCTGTGAGACGAGTAAATGTAACCGCAACTTTGCCAATGCGACTGTCGGTTTCTGGGTCTGAAGCGACCATTTTGCTGATGAGAGACCCCAGCCCTATGCATATACATTTGTGCCAATTCCTAACTTTCATTGTCAAATGTTGGCTTCACATCTTCTTCTTGTCCCAGAACATTTATTTTGACAAAACGAATTGTGAGACCAAGATCTTTGCACAGGTAGGAGATCTATCAAGCTCTGAAGTTGCTGCTCACTATGGGTCACAGCTACAGCATCTTCAGCAAAATGCATGTCTCTAATGCTGTCCACCTAGATCTTCCTTTTCGTCTTGATCCCTGAGGGGTTAAACAGACAACCATTTTGCCTAACGTGAAAACTAGTTCATTCATTTGCGTTACCAAATGCATGTTTCAGTAGCAGAGCAAAGAAAGTTGTACAAGATTAGTACAACCACGAATACCAAATGGTTGTGATATGCTACCATCACATATGACTGATTCGTTCATTTCCTCTGGCGACAATTTTATAAACTGTAGCAATTTGGTTGAACAGAAGATTTAGAAAGAATTTTGAAAAGTCCATCCATGTTAAACAAATCACATACCCTCATCAGGTCAATGGAGATATTTTAAAAAATAGATTAGTCTTGAGTGAATTTACTTGAATACGCTAAAGACAAAATATAATTTCGATCATTGATCTTCGAGACATGAATCCATCCTGCGACCACCGATACAAACGATGTCAATTGTTATAGCAGTATTAAGATTGATCAATATCCTGATAGGAAAGGCACCAACAACAATCAGCAGATTAACAAAAAGGGTCTGGGGGAACATGAAACTCACTGTTAAAACAAAAACACTTGTTTCCCAGGCCTCTGTCCTCAGCACTCTTCTTTACGGCAGTGAGACATGGTCTACCTACATGCACCAGGAGAGGCGGCTAAACAGCTATCACATGAGTTGCTTGCGGAGAATCCTGGGCGTTGGGTGGCAAGACAAGATCACCATGGCAGAGGTGTTGGAGAGAGCAGGCACTGTCACAATTTGTTCCATGCTGGGACACATTCGGAGGATGGATGATGGCAGAATACCAAAATATCTTCTCTATGGGGAATTACAGTTGGGGAAAAGGTCTCGGGGCCGACCACTACTTCAGTAAAAGGATGTATGCAAGCGGGATATGAATGACGCAGGCATCGATTTGGAATCATGGGAACAGGACGCCATGGATCATATTACATGGAGGGGCATGATTAAGCATGATACACAGTCAAAGGAGGTACTGTTTGCTGATATGTTAAAGACTCAGAGTTTCAGAAGACAAGCCACACCATACGATGTCGCAAACGGTCCTGATTTTTCTTGCACACACACTGTGGAAGATGCTTCTCTGCCCGGATTGGTCTTACGAGTCACATTCGTTACCGTCATGGATTGTAGTTGCATACCTTTCCAAAGCACAATTACTATCGTCTGACAAGACGGAAAGAGCTAGTGATGATGAATGATGATTAAGAATACTTGGCGAAGACTTTGCCTACGACACAAAAGACAAGGACGCCTCTACATTTGTCACTTCAATGACTTTTTCTTGTATAATGTTACGCTCTGTGTATTTTTCGTAACTACAGCTATATTGCTATCTCTCGAGTTCAGCGTAATGTTGAATACAGTGGTTTTCATATACAGTGGTTTTAATATGCACCCTTGCAGAGCTTGATCAAATCATAAATTATCCCTTTGCTGCCTGGTGCTCTGCCCTGGGTCAAGCTGAGAAGGGATCTATTTAGATCTTCTAGATATGGTTTGATGTCCGGCTCGTCTAAACAGGTATATCTTTTGACTGTGCCAAGGACCGTGAGGGTGACGATATTGTCACACGAGTAGAGCTCAGAATAGTGCGCAATCCATCGCTCCTTCGGTAGTCCGTTGTCTGCCTTTTTTCTCCAATAATGGTTTTGTGTGGCGCTATTTTTCTACTTACAGGACTAAAGAAGTTTTTTTATACCATCATACAATAAGCTTATCATTATCATCAAGTGCCATCTCCACATCGGAGGTTGACGGTAATGGATCTTCTCTCTCTGTCCCGTGTCAGGTTGGTATACTCAGTCAAACTGTGTCCCGACTACATCTTCATTGTGTCTATCCAACTGATTTATCAGATTTTCTTCCGAAGAAAACAAGCGCGGTGCTATGTATGCCCCTCCGGATATCTCCAAAGGTCTCTGTAACAGTGGTGTGATGGAACTTCCGTGGCTGAAATATGATTTTACAGCGAACTATTGAACTATGACGTAGTCTGAACTATGACAGGAGCGCGTGAGGAGCACATACTTGTGATGCCAAGTATCAGATCCAGCTGATGTCAGAGGACTTTGATCATGCGTGCATACACGATACTGCATTTTGGTTTTTTGTCTCAAAATATGAGTTGGTCACACAGACTTCATGGTAGACACAAAACTCTATGAGGCGTTAGGCCTTTTAATCAATTTTGCTGATTTTATATTTGTTAATTTATGGAAACCACGAATCGTCATCAGCGCACACTTTAGCATTGAAGCATCTAGTAGAACAAGCTGTTTTTGAATGTGCATACTTCTAGCGACAGCTGGTAGATCTTTGTACAGATCATCCTTGACTTCCTTGACGAGGTTGGAGCATGCACGCTGACAATGGTGACAGAACCTGATGTGGTACTGAGACTAAGTGTAAGCTGCACCTTTGATCCAGTTTCACCTAGTTCCACTTTTTGTATTAAAGACTTTTTGACTGGAAAGGTTTCACCTCGCTCTATCTATTTGTTGGGGTACTTTCCTTGCCAGTAAAATGTGTAGTCTTTCTCTCGCATTGATCTCGAGCCCACAAACCGAGTTTCTTGAAGTGCTACAACGTCCACATCGAGTCTTTTTCTTCTTCTTCTTTTCTTCTTCTTCTTCTTCTTCTTCTTCTTCTTCTTTGCGTTCGGTTTCGTATGCTCGTTGTATGCCTCCAGATGGGCTGCCTCCATGAAGTGACACATCAGTCGAAGGTCCTCAAAGGTTCCTCACAGTTTGTCTTGTTTGTTTCTTTCCTCGGGCCATGTCTTCTCACGGAAGCCTTGGTGCAGTGGACATGTTTGCAGGATTTGTTCTGGAGTCTTGGTTCCTCTCTGACATGTGCATTGTGCAGTCTGTGCTGCTTTCATTTTATGCATGGGTGCATTTAGTCTGCAATGATCTGTTCTGAGACCTTTTAAATTCATCCTTAATTACGCGTGTAATCCATGCAGGTTATTTGCCAGCCCAGGAACATACATTTCAACATCTCAACTTTACTGCTGGTGAACGATATATGTCGATACCACAAGGTGAAACTGGAAGGCCTCACCAGGTCAAAAGCATTCCCGTCTTTTTATGAAGAGCAAGATGTTTCCAGTAACTAATTGATCCAGTGGAACGAAATTTAACGACACAGCCTAAAGTCAGCGACGCTGCATAAGTTACCAGACTAGCGATGGTATCACCACGAGACTGCCTTATGAACACCAGCTGCGGATTTTAATCTCATGGTTTTATCCCGAGGCCTTTCCCGTGAACAGACATTGCACGAGACAGTAGGGACAAGAATGGAATTGGGAGGTACACATTACACAAACGATGTTAACAGACCGTTGTGTGTGTTTCCAATCAGTTTAATCAAGAACATAATTGATTTATCTTAGATATTTCTCGAACTCTAACCTTTCTTACTCCTTTGTGGAGTGATAAATACAAACACTGTATCATTAGCTCTTTCCGTTTTGTCAGACGATAGTAATTGCGCTTTGAAAAGGTATGCAACTACAGTCCATGACGGTAACGAATGTGACTCGTAAGACCAATCCGGACATAGAAGTATCTTCCACAGTGTGTGAAAGAAAAGAGTCTTTAGTCCATCAGCAATCAAGTACCTCCTTTGACTGTATTCCATGCTTAATCATGCCCCTCCATGAAACATGATCCATGGCATCCTGTTCCCATGATTGCAAATCGATGCCCGCGTCATTAATATTCCGCTTGCATACATCCTAGTACTGAAGTAGTGGCCGTCCTCGATACCTTTTCCCCAACTGTAATTCCCCATAGAGAAAATAAAATATTTTGGTATTCTGCCATCATTCATCCTGCGAATGTGTCCCAGCCAGCGAAGCCTTCGATGACTAAGTATGCAACAATTGTGACCGTGCCTGGTCTCTCCAACACCTCTGCCATGGTGATCTTGTCTTGCCACCCAACGCCAAGGATTCTGCGCAGGCACCTCATGTGATGGCTGTTTAGCCGCCTCTCCTGGTGCATGTAGGTAGACCATGTCTCACTGCCGTAAAGAAGAGTGCTAAGGACACAGACCTGGTAAACAAGTGTTTTTGTTTTAACAGTGAGCTTCATGTTCTCCCAGACCCTTTTTATTAATCTGCTCATTGATGCTGCTGCCTTTCCTATCCTGATATTGATCTCTTGGTCCAGGGATAATTTATTATTGACTGAGGATCCCAAGTACGTAAAGTGATCTACTACATCGAGAGCTTCATCATCAATTGAGATTACTGGTGAGTTGTTTGCACCCTGGACCATAACTTTTTGTTTTGCTGATTGTTAACCCTAACTCCCTTCAGGAATCCAAAAATGCAGATAGTTGGCTTTACAGTTCCTCTTCTGAGTGGTAATTGCGGCATCATCCGCAAAGAGCAGTTCTCTCATCAGCACCCTGTTTATTTTGGTCTTGGCTTTCAGCCTTTGGGAATTGAATAGGCCACCATCTGTGCGAGAGTGAATGAAGATACCACCTTCCTGGTCACGAAATGCATGCCTCAAGAGAAGTGAGAAATATATTCCAAAGAGGGTTGGAGCAAGTACACAGCCTTGTTTAACTCCGCACTTGATTGCGAACTGTTCTGAGGACGCACCGTCAAAATTTATGATGCCTTTCATGTCAGTGTGGAACGACTCGACAATGCTCAGAAGAATCGGTGGGCAACCAATCCACCTGAGCGTGAGCGCTTTGAACAGACCCCTACGACAGACCAAGTCAAATGCCTTCGTGAAATCTTTGAAGGCAATTTAGAATGGTTGCTTTTGTTCTCTGGATTTCTCTTGCAACTGTAGTAACGAGAATATCATATCTGTGGTAGACCTATTCCCACGAAACCCGTACTGTATCTCTGGGTAAACCTCATCTCCTAGGACCAGGAGTCTGGGCACAACAATTCTGGCAAGTATCTTCCCAACGGTAAAAATAAACAAATGAGCACTTCGTCACTGAAGACCATTATAAGGGACACCACTCTAATCAATATACTTTCAACATAGGCATTAGAAATTACGATAGACAAGAACACACCTACAAACACTATGGATACATTTCATGATAGAGAACAGTTCACTGCTACAGTTACTAAAGCTGTTACACGATCTGAAATAGTCAGCGATGAGTTGTACTTCTTTATCATGTCAATAACACAGGGTGTTATCTGCCAGTCTGTTGCTGTGTTCGGAGTGATATGCAATATTATCAACATCATCGTTTTCATCAAGCAAGGATTTGCGGATTGCGTAAACATCAGTCTCTTATCTCTAGCTATCTCTGATCTGATGTCCTTGGTTTTCATAATTTGGGTCAACCTCTGTTACACTCCAATCTTCAAACAAGCAGCTTACCCAATTGTGACTGATGAGATCCAGCTTATCAGTGGAGGTTGGCCTAACGTTGCTTTCACTCGAATATCAGGAATGATAACCATGTTTATCAGCATTGAGAGGTGCGTGTGTGTCACTTTTCCATTAAAAGTTAAAGCCAATTTGACACGGACAACACATGTTGTTACTATGGCAAGCATATATTTCGGAGTTTTGAGCAGCTCTTCAGTGACGTACGTAATGCTGGGAATAGACTGGAAGTTCTACCCAGACAAAAACTTAACCTTGATTGGACTTATTTATCGTTTGGATCCCCACACTTCAAGACAAATTGATAGCATAAACTATACTATTGTGGGCGTCATCTTTCCCTTGGCATGTTTCCTCGCAGTCGTGTTGTTCACAGCTGTTCTGGTTATCAAGTTGAACCAGCAGGCAGCCTGGAGAAAGTCAAGCTCATTTGGAAACACACATATCAGTACAAGAGATCAGAAAGTAACAAAGATGGTTGTGCTTATTTCCACCATATTCATTATTTGCTATATTCCAGCGGTTGGAATGTTCGTCGTTCCGTGTGTTGAACCGCAGCTAAATTATAGTGGACTTTACAGGAACATGTTTATGGTAATTATGTATAGCACTTCTATAGCTCAGGCCATAAACGCTAGCATCAATATCTTCGTTTATCTTGTGATGAGCACTAAATACCGAAAGACATTTCTTATTATTTTTAATAAAATCAGACCAGTGACGGTCCCAAGAAGTAAATAAAGTGGACAAGGATTCAGTTTCGCGGGGGGGGGGGGGGGGGGGGGGGGGGTCTGTTTCATTTGACTCTATCCTACAGTCACATTCTTGCACAACTTTCACACGCACCCTCAGAGTGAGACCCTTCCATTGAACTTTGGTTGGGTTGGCCTCTGAGAGCGCACAAACCTAAGTGCATACAGATGCACACATACATCCAAGCACTGGTTTGTGCGTCTTAATATCGCCCAAATTGACTACAGTCTAGGGTAGAATAGGCGCGCCTCCAGCAGTAGAAACTATTGAGGCAAACACATAACATTTTTAAAAAAAGGTTAATCGGTCAGCATGATTTCACGGATCATCATCCGTCGTGCCGTGATTTCGCTAAACAACAGACCGCGAATTTGAAGACACAATTGGTCGGATTCCACTGTTACCCCTACAATAATGTGACTCCGCTTAACCTCGGAGGTTAAACCACTTCCACACAGGTTGCCTGAGGCGAATATTCCACATCCGATGGCAAGATCGTGTCACTGACATCGAGGTTCTCTCGAGGGCTAACATGCCCAGCATACATGCACTGCTAGAAAAAGCACGACTAGGATGGGCCGGACACCTCGTCCGTATGTCAGACGAGCGGCTCCCAAAGAAGCTTCTCTACGGCGAGCTGAGAGACGGATGGCGCGAGAGAGGGCGCCCAAAGAAACGTTTTAAAGACGGTCTGAAGGACTCACTAACAAGTTGCCAGATAGACTTCGACACCTGGGAATGTCTTGCGAAAAACAGATCTGACTGGAGAAGCGCAGTCAAATCGGGTGTAGCTGCCGGTGAAGATGACCGTGTTGTGAAAGCCCAGAACAGACGCGAGACGGGGAAATCCCGAGCAGCGGTAACACCATCCCCTTCTACAAACCTCGTGTGCCCGATATGTAGCAGATGTTTTCGTGCTCGCATTGGCCTGCTCAGCCACATGCGCACCCACACTCAACAGGGAAATCTGTGACAAGGATGATGTCGGCGGTCCTCATCGACAACGATGGACAGCTATTATTATTATAATGTGACTCCGCTATAAAAATGGCCCAGACAATCGACCACAAACCGAGTAGAGGAGACTCGTTAGCCCCGCAGAGAACTCTTCCAGGACAAGGAAATCTCTGATGACAAACCACACATAAGAGGTACCGCGGGAGATACGGAGGTAGTGCTCTGACGTCAATGTCTCCAGCAAATGGGGATACGGACGAGGTTATCGACCTGGCACTTAAATCCAGTGATATTGCTCCATCCACACGCTAGGACATATTAGATGCACAAGAGAGCGACCACCTGCCAAGCGTTGTACTTATACTCAGAAGAAAGCACTTGAGACACCGGAAAGCAAACAGGCGTTCAGAAACACGCACGAACAGGATAATGTAGTGAACAAGCTGCGTCAGACGATCGGACGCAGGACCACTAGATCCCCATTTGTCCAGTCATCCTGGTAGAATCAAGTGATTGATACGGCTTGGAGAGAAAAAGAGACGTCAACAAAGGATTGACGAATAGACAAAAATATATATGGTACTAATGTCGACGAGTTGAATGGGAAGAAGTAGGTAAAACGCGATGATACTAATTCCTTTAAAGCTTTATTTAGGAAGTCCAAAAGCGAGCGATGAGAGTAGTTCATTATAGGTGTGTGTGTAATGATAATACCCTCCAGAAGTTCTGGCCCATGCATATCCCCAACATTCAAGGCACCATAGGAAGTCCCCTGAAAACAGACGAAGAGAAAGTCCTGAATATTTTTTCAGCAACTATGTTGCCCAGACTGACAAAGGCGACAGAGATACTCGTCAGGAAATTCAGAACAGCATTTTAGATGCAGCCAACAGGGAATAGGTTTATTTAGATCTTATCCCCGAGGCCGAGGACACATATGGCCTACGTACCAGCAAAGACACAGCCCCATGTCCTGATAAAGTACAGTATTACTAAATCAAGCAGTTGGATGAGACAGAGATAATAAATATGGCGAAGGAGCTCAATCACAATATAGATAAGTCAGCTGTGTCTGAGGACTGTCTTAATAGCTATATATGCCCACTACCTAAACCTGGCAGGACTCCACGCTTCCACTATACAGAAAGCATATGGCTAATTGCTTGAGAAGATCGTGGTCAGGAAAATAATGACCTACCTAGAACAGGAGCACATCCTACCCGAAACGCTGGGAAGCTATAGAACAGCGAAGGAGACCTGGGGTAACGCTGGAACTTTTTGCGTATGATGTGTATGAGAGTTTTCAGTCAAAGCAAGAAACAGTCGCGGTGGCACGGGTTCTCGAAGACGCATTTAACAGTGTCAATTTTGGATTATTAATTACATGTATGAGGCAGTATGGTTTAAACTCGTGGCTGGTTATTTGGATATCAGCTGCTCTGATGGAATGAACAGTTGCGCTACGCGCGGGATCATGGACATCAAAACCGAGGCGAATATATCCAGGACTGCCTCAAGGGTCTCCGTTCTACCTGGTGCTGCTTAACATCTATACAGTAAAAGTGGCTCACAGGGACAGGGCGAACGTTGACATTTTGCCGATGGCATCCTAACGTACAGGACTGGCTCAGACAGACAAGAGTTGGTCAAAGACATCCATGAAACCTTGCAATCAATCTCACTGTGGTGTGGCGACTCAAGCTCCAAGATCAATCCGAATAAGGCCTGCATGATGTGGTGCTCTTTGAAAAATTCCGTAGTAAAAGCTGAGCTCCTGGGCAGCATCACTTTTGAGGGTTGCACTATTGACATGTGTGGCAGGTTGAAATACCTCGGAGTGACATTTGATCGCAGTCTGTCCTGGCATTGCCATGTTGATCATATCGTACAAAGATGTAAGCGACGGTTAGGATCATTCAAGAGTGTTGCCGTCATATACACCAACGGATCAGTGCTGTGCAGTGGGACATCAGGCTTGGGTTTCTCGGCTAGAGTGAGAGGACAGTTCGTTGCTGAGCGCAGTAGGGCATATATGTCAACAACCTCCAGTATGAGAAAGGAGACGGAAGCAGTGACCTCAGCACTGAAATGGAGATCTGAGACCTATAAAATGGGCAGTCATCGTGACAGACGCGCAAGCCGTACGGCAGATGGTACATAGAGATGGTATAGGTACGAGTGGATAGCAGCTGTTAAGGCCTCACACCTCTAGAAGTTAACATGAATCTACTGTCTTGTTATTGCTGGAGTTCCGGGTAAAGATAAGAGCTGACATCATGGCTTCCCAAGCTCTCATCATGGGCACACGAGTGATGGATAGAAGTGACATTTGAAATCAATAAATGAGGATACCGCAATAGTTGAACCAGAAATCCACAGACTGAAAAGTTTCTACATTAAACGACGTTCAAGCGGAGTGAGGCGCATGAGAGCGTACAACCAGTGAGCTACATGGACCATCAGTATCCATGCCTTACGCCATTTGATGATAAAGACTGAGCATCTACGGGTATGCCCGCAGTGCAGTGACGTCGATTCTTAGAAATAGAAACCGAAGTAGATTGTGCTAGGAAACCTTATGCGGCCCGATGGAACATCTTGTAAGCTGATCGTCAAATGGTGGCCACAATACGGATAGGCAATGAGTGACGGTTCAGGTTTTATATTATATTACATGTTAGAAAAATTGATGTTCAATAATGTGTTACTTTGAACTAGTTCGTTTCTATTTGTGTTTTATATCGGAGTAAGTTGGTGTGTATAATGTGTTATGCTGTATTAAATTGGTCTGTGTAGTAGATCCACTAAGTATAACTAGTTTGTTCTAATCACTGGGGCCAATAAGTATTACATAGGTAGCAGACTTATCTCCTTTAGACATAATTACTCAAACAAAAACAAAATATAAATGAAACTCAAAAACGTATTTCTTAACAAAATACAAAACGCAAATAGATTATTTTATTTACATAACTGGATATAATCATATCAATATAATCTAAGCTATTCTTATGAAAGCTTTCTTCCCTGAGTTGTAAAGCACCTAGCCGGTAGTCGCTTGTGTTAATTAGACTTAGTTGAAAATCGCTTTATAAATTCTAATCTATTCCCCTTCTCCATGACAACAATATCTATATTTCTAACCATATCCTTCGTTCTTGTTTCTCTTTCAGTTCCGTTCTTTCCAGTTTCGCTGTGGAATAAAAGACGGAATGTGGTGCCTGGAGCATCACCACCTCCCCCTCCCCCCATACACTCCACCCCCACACACACGCACACTACCAACCCCTGCCCCACAACTTTTTCTGATATAAAGTTTTAAGCACTATTCCTCTGATAACGTAATGAGACTTCAATTAGTCTGGGTGTCTTAACTACACTTTTTTTCTGACAATGTACCCAGATTTTGACCTGAACGGACGTTTGACATAAACTTGCTAGTCAGTAATTCAGTGTCGTCAAAAAGCAATTGAGTGAAAGCTTGTAATTTCACCAATGTTTCAACCTCACTTTAAGTACAATCAGACTTCCAAAAGAAACCACTCACAGAGATAATGTAGCAAACTCTATAAGCATTTTGGGGCTGCCTTTCTACCAAATCTGATTTGCAAACTCTGAAATATCTCTTTTAAAACTGCTTGCTAAGTTCCACTTCCTTACCGGTTTGCTTCTGAGCGCTAGTCACGTGCTCCTCATTCGTAGACAATTCGTAGGACAGCTTTCGTGACCTGTCCACTAACACTACATCGCTTAATTTGTTTATTCCAGTTCTTTCAAAACACCTTCAGCCACTTTTACCTTAACAAATCGCCTCTATAGAACTGGTGGATTTAGTTCTGCTATTTCCCTAAACATCTGTTTAAAATATGTCTTTCACAAAATGTCTTCATCTACACACAATTTCCGTTGGCAGTATTGGTTTGCTTCTCAAGTTTCTCCTTCTTTGTAAGCTTCCAGACGTCATGTTGAACATTTCTAAATAAAGCATTGGTCTGAATAAGGGCATAGGTAGCACCATAGCGCGTGTTTAGGATTAGGACAGGAGATGGTCAAATGGGCCTTCTCTGTATCTCGTATGTTGGAAACTTCTAGGGCAGATTTTCAGTTATTTTACTAGTGCCACAGACACATTCATTAGTATCTCCTAATTTAGACCTGTTTAATAGATGGTATCGTAACTTATTGTGGTATGTAAGGAGTCTGAATGTCACCACCTGTTCGGCACTGCTTAACTTGTACTTCACTTACACACTTGCTTCTTATGGATACTAGATGCGACTTCTCACTGATGACGTTTCTCCCGCTAGCAAACTTTCTAAAGGTAAAGCCTATGCCCCTTACATTTCTCCACAATTTAGTTGTTCAGGTACCAATGTCAGTGTGTCTTCTTAGGCGATACTACCATTTCCTTAGTGTCATGGTTTCTTTGGAATCAAACTTTCTACAATCTCCCTTCTAATCCCATTCCTGTCCGAGCTATCTATCGTTTCATTTCTTCCTTTCGTATTTGTATTGATGGAATACGAACCTCCATAGTCTTGGAGCAATCGATCAAATGATCGTTTACTTAAACCCAAAGCGTGAATAGTTCTGTTATCAGTGTTCGCAATACTCCGATATAGTTTACCATGCTTAGCTTCTTTACAAAAATATTGATGCATCTTCAATGCAATTGTTTGGAGTGTAAAGAACTTGAGCTCAGACCCATTGTAGTCGCAAACGTTAACCACCAATTAGTTCTACTACGCCTTTGCATTCGCCGACACAATTTATAGCAAAAATTTGAACACAACGGAATACTTATAGAATTTGTTTTCACAACCAGTGATCTTTGGGTTAAAACTTAAAAGATTTCGTCAACCACGTAGAAAATGTTATTATCAAATATATTCACTGTGTTATGAAGGGGTCCTGTCTTGTCTTGTTTTATCCAATGTGCCGTCAGGTGTCGCGGGAAGCCGTAGTTTTCTGTCCATAGCCAGACGCGTCACTGAAGTAGTCATCATCCCATGACGATTTAGAATATATGCAACATGTCATATCCATCCAGTTCTCGGTTTACAACGGTTGTGAAAACCCGAACGTCGCACAGGGGTAGTTTGTCAGGTTGTATTTTCATTAGGTGGCCAAACCACTTGATTCTCTCCTCGTCAATAAATTAGCGCAGGGTCTTGCTTCAACTTTTCTTCTCACATCTTCATTGCGCATTCAGTCTCTCCTAGTTACGTTGATTGTTTTCCGGAGGCATCTCATCTCACATGTCGTGATCTTTCTCTCTAGAGTTTTTGTTAAAGTTCACATTTGGCACTGGTAACAGAGAGTTGGCACAACCCCTCAGACCCACCAGACTGTGATCCTGCCGGGCACAACCCCTCAGATCCACCAAGCTGTAGTCTTCTCGGGCACCCCCATGGAGGAGCGATTAACCAAATTCAAGTAATGGCCGTCGTCCTCGGTTCTGTTGTGGCACGGAACAAAGAGACACAGGAGATCATTGACTCCCTGCAAGAGAGCGTCTAGGTCTCCAACAAAATGACGCATATTACCAGATCATTTGAGAGGATCCAGTAGGTAACCTTTAGACTATGTACACAAATCTGGCAAAGATGGCGCCGTAACTGGCTGCGAGTCTACATTTCTCTACTGTTTTGGATCATTATGGATGCCGCCAGACCACGGATTTGCCTGGAATTCACACTAGTCGACGACTTACACTTGTGTTCACGGATACGTGGAGTTGTTTTCCGTCTGGACTTGTTATTTCGTTCTTTTTTTGTGTGATTTCTTCCATCGTTTATCCTGGTCTGGACGCCGGCTGAATGGCGCTACGCTTAAACTAGTTATACCTGTGTCGTATCTCACGGGTTAGTTCTGCCGGTTCACCTTCACGAATATGGCGTGTGGGAATTTTAGATGCTACTATGATCGAACTGAATACAGCTGGGGAGAGATGCCAGACTCACTCACACGCTGAGTGTTGTCCATACGACCTCTTGTGGTTATCGAAAAGGCACGACAAACTACGTTAGATGCCTTCCCACCTTTCTACCCTGCGGGTTACATGTTTACGGAAAGGCTTCGGTGGTAACCCTGAGGCAAAATCTGCATCCTATGCTATCTCCAGTCGTCTCGATGAATGTCTTGCCACTGGCAAAAGGTAGCTTAGGCTCTGTGCGTGAGGTTGACAAAAGGCGCAGTTTCTTCCTCACTTTAATCCAAATCTCCGCGCAAGTCACCCATTTCAGCGGACACAGCAGGAGGTACGACTGTCCACACGGCTAAACAAAGAGAGTGGTCTTCATCACTTGTGATGGACAAATTATCATGTACAAGCTACAATAAATGTATATTTCATCTACTCAACAAGCAAAATGTAGAACATACCGACGAATATGTCGGCTGCATTAATAAAAATACCAATGAGTATCGGCTGTATTGTTAAAATTACCAAAGCACATCTGCTGCAAATGTGTTCTATTAACGAGGATCAGAAAAAGCACACCTGACCGTCACCAGTATATCTCCTGGACAAACTCAATGAGTATATTAATTCCCTCATGCTGACTGCTGTTGCCTTTAGATATATTCATGTAGATGCTGATCTTGAAATGGATAAGATCATGACCGATAGAAATTTGATGCGGTCAAATGTTGTGATTGGTGTGTATTGAATGAAAAATAAGGATATACATTTCTGCTAGAATGTATGGTCACGACATCCCCTAGTTAACCGACGCTTACATGTCAATCACCGCAAGTCTCAAAATATCACAACAGAGTTGCAGACAGTTATATGAAGATGTAAGACAGACACAGCGAATATCAACAGATATCTTATCAAATTTTCAGTGCAGACGTTGCCAAATATGATCGAGATGATTTTCTATCCTCTAGCAAGAGGTCAAAGATGGTCGTGTGTAGGTCTTCTCACTTATAAATATCTGATATACAATTTTAACTAAAATTGTAAAATTCATTTGTATTGAAAGGTACATTGTTATAGTCCTTAAATGTATCCACTAGAATAAAAGCTGTTTTCAGTTTAACTTCAATTAGAAAATATATTTTTATTTGCGACAATTGCAGAAGCCATCCATGTGAAATTACGTGCACCTTTTTTCTTTCTGAAATGCTACTTAGAAATGTCTTTCCCTCAATGATAAATTTATTGCAACCAATTTCTCTGAAATTTTAACGTCCTGCTTGCTTTTTCAACTTCGATTTATGTCAGAGCAAATGGTCCTTAATGACGATCTTAATAGATATTAAGTAAAAAATATGTGTTGCTTACCCAAGTGCTAAAGCTGATAAAATTGATCATAATTTTATTATTATGAAAAGTGGAACTTCTATTGAAGAAACCAGGGAAATAATGCAATCTTGCACATTGGAATGTAAATAAAAGAGGCAGCAGAGTTAACAGTGGGTAAGTAGAAAGCGGAAAACAAGAAACTATAGCTATGAACTGAAAGGCTAAACAAAATGAACGAAAATTGAAAATGGAGGAACAGTAACACATAGCAAGTATAAGAGAATCTACATGAATTAGATCGAGAATGCATGAGAAAAATAATGAATAGACCGATGATGGGAAATTTAACACCTGGAACGAGCAAGGAAATTCGAACACTTACATAAGAAAGCAAAACAATCCATTAGTTAAACAAGGGAATGCAATCACTTATGATTGATTATACGAATGGCAAATCAATAACAGACCTAGAGAATAGAGAAAAAAAAATGGAGAGAATATATTGAGGAACTACTTGAGAATGGGACCTGTAAAAATACAAGAAACCCTTAAATGACAAGCCTATATAGAAGAGAGTCTACATGTAACAGACAAGAATTTAATACGGTATTTTACTCAGTCACGAAAATATCAAAGCACCAGGGATAGATGAGATACATATTGAGCTCCTTCAACTAGCAGACGAGACTTTACCAAAAAATATTTTACAATTTGTTAAATATATTCACAATAACAGAATATGGCCAAAGGAACATACAGCTTCAATAATAAATCATTTGCCCCCAAAAAATAAAATCCAATTTGAACGCAATCAATTCAGAAAGATAACAAATAGTGCGACGTTAATCTAAAATTAATCGATGGCAAGATAGATGAGATGCTTAAAGATAACCAATGTATGTTTCGCAGGGATAACATCGAATCATTCTGGCTTCTCGAAGAAAGAATAATGGATCGAAGATGGCGGCCACTATTTAGCTGCTTCATTGACTACAATAAAACCTTTGATTAAACCCCCTAAAACAAACTTTTTCAGATTGTTTCAACAAACAGCAATCGAAAGACCAATTATTATGTTTATCCAGAACCCGTATAAAACTCAAGATGCAATTATTTCAAACAAAGAACAGATAAGAGATCCAGTTTAAAAAAGACAGGTCGAGCGACATGATTGCTTGCATTTACCAATTCTATGGAACGCATATTATGCGATGAAATTGTTCGGAATTATATTATTGGTGTCAAAAGTCAATAACAAGAAAGTTAAGGCCATCATATATGCCTGTGATCAAGCCGATATCAAGATCAGTAACACATCCACAAATAAACACATTAAACAGAAAGCATAAAACAATAGCAAAGCAACAGAGGCAAATGAATATAATCATAAATGGATAAATAATCGAATGCATGTTGAAATATTTTTCAAACCATTCTAGAAGATGCCCGAAGTGAGACACACCTTAAGACAAGGATTTCACAAACAACTCCCTCAAAGAAAAAAAAAACTTGAAATCCTCAATTAATATCAGGATAACTTATATTGTCTAGGGATGATAATAAACTTAACATATCGTTCATGAGGGACGCTAACTCCAGGCATGTGAATTTGTGCCAATTCAAAAATGTCGATGTTAATTGTTGATTTGACATCTTCTTCTTGTCCCAGAACAATTATTTTGACAAAACGTAATATGAGACCAAGATCTTTGCACAGGTAGGAGAACTGATCTATCAAGCTCTGAAGTTGCTGCACACTATGGGTGATAGTTACAGCATCTTCAGCAAAATGCATGTCTCTAATGCTGTCCACCTAGGTCTTCTTTTTGGCTTTGAGCCTTGATAGGTCAGCCAGACAACCATTCTGCCTAACGTCAAAGCTAGTTCATTAATTTGCGTTACCAAATGCAGGTTTCAGTAACAGAGCAAAGAAAGTTTCCAAAAGTGTTAGGGCCAGGACACAGTTTTAATTAACACAGCCACAATTACCAAATGATTGTGATATGCTACCATCACATATGACTGATTCGTTCATTTCCCCTGGCAACGATATAAAAAATTGTAGCAGTTTGCTTGAACAGAAGATTTAGAAAGGATTTCAAAGAGTCCATCCATGTTAAACAAATCACATACCCTCGTCAGGTCAACGGAGACGGTTCAAACCAAATATATTCTTCTCGAGTGAGTTTACCTGAAGACGCACAAGATCAATATACTTTCCATCATTGATCTTTCAGACCTTAATCCATACTGCCAATGCAGAAACAAACGATCAGTAAATTTGTATAGTAGTATTAAGATTACTTGGCGAAGACTTTACTTGGCGAAGACTTTACTTGGCGAAGACTTTACTTGGTGAAGACTTTACTTGGTGAAGACTTTGCCTACAATACTAAACAGAAGGACCCCCTCTATATTTGTCACTTCGTTTGCCTTTTCTTGTACAAGTAGAATTTTACAGTGTGTGTATTTTTCATATACTCAGCTATATTAGCTTCTTTCGAGCTCTGCGTAATGTCATATACAGCGATTGCAAGCTGCACACTTACAGAGCTTCATCAAATCATATATGACCTCGTTGCTACCTGTTGGTCTGCCCAAGGTCAAGCTGTAAATGGCTTTATTAAGATCTTCAAGATTTGGTTTGATGTCTGGATAGTCGATACAGGTATACATTTTAGCTTCATCAAGGACCGTGACGATATTGTAGTAGAGCTGAGAAGAGTGTTCGATCCATCGCTCTATATGCCTTCCGTTTTATCTCCTTTTTTTTATCACCAATGATGGTTTTGTGTAGCGCTATTTTTCTACTTATAAGACTAAAGAAGTTTTTGTATACCATCATACAATAAGCTTATCATTATCCTCGAGTGCTATCTCCTCATCGGAGGTTGGCGGTAATGGATCTTCAGCTCTCTCTGTCCCGTATCAGGTTGGTATACTCAGTCAAACTGTGTCCCGACTACATCTTGATTTTGTCTGTACCTCTGCCGCCCTCTGGTTCTCTTGCACTCCACTCTTGTCTCCGCAGACCTACCTTCAGCAGACCTACCTTCAGCAGACCTACCTTCAGCAGACCTACATGTCCCTTGACATGACCAAGATATGTTATTGTCCTACTTATTTATTTTTTGTCAGAAGTAGTTTCTCTACATTGAGTCAATCTAGAACTCCATTATTTGTTTCCTTATATTTCCAAGAAACCCACTCAAGTCTTCTGTGTATCCAATTTCAGACTAGTTAGTACTGTTCTACATTGTATTGGTTTAACACTGAATGTGAATAGAATTGAATTATTCTCATTTTTAAGTTATGAGATATCAGTTTAGATAAAACAGAATGTCTCATGCTGTTAAATGCATTTAACAATAAACCAATGTGCGTGCTGGGAAGCTTTCGTTGAGCTGTAGCCAGTACTCATGTAAAGAAAAAACAATCTGTTTGTTGGATTTATCTTCTGTAGCGCTAGAGGTGTGCAGGGTACCAGGATTTGAGTGCTGCTTCTATTTAATCACAGCGGCGCTTAGTCTCAATGAGTCGTTTTCATAATCTTCACTTTCTGATTTAACAACTTTTCTTCCGAAGAAAACAAGTGCAGTGCAATCGATGCCGCTTCAGAAATGTCCAAAGGTATCTGTTACAGTGGTGTGGTGTACTTTCTTTGCTGAAATAAGATTTTACAGCGAACTAATGGACTATGACGCAGTCTGAACTATGACAGGAGCGCGTGAGGAGCACATACTTTAGGTGCCAAGTATCAGATTCAGCTGATGTCAGAGTACTTTGATCATTGATGCATACACGATACTGCATATTAGGTTTTTTGTCTGAAAATATGAGTTAATTACACAGACTTCATGGTAGACGTAAAACTTTAAGAGCCGTTGGTCATTTTATTCAATTTTGCTGATTTCAAAACAAATAGTATATGGAAGTCACGCTCTACCATTGAAGTCACCTAGTAGAACAAGATGTCCTTAACTGTGCATACTTCTAGCGCCTGCTGGTAAATCCGTGGTCAGGTTACCCTTGACCCTGTTAAATATGTATAAATTACCATTAGCTGTCCTCTTAAATATGTACAGACGTCCATCAGCTATGTCATTTAAATGTGTGTATCTGACCATTAGCTGTTCTGTTAAATATGTGCATCTGTCTTTTAGCTGTCCTGTTAAATATGTATAAATGTACATTAGCTGTCCTGTTAAATTTGTATAAATGTTCATTAGCTGTCCTGTTAAATATGTATAAATGTACATTAGCTGTACTGTTAAATATGTGTATCTGTCTATTAGCTGTCCTTTTAAACGTATATATATGTTTTTTAGTTGGTCTGTTTGAGGTGCACAGCTGTTTGTGTGCCACAACTGCCCTATTAAATGTGTATAGTTAGAGAAACGCAATATCATCTGTGACTGCGATTCGAACAGACTTTTAACTTTCTGGACAACCTTTGCTCGCTGCAGAAACGCTTGGACCTGGGACTGCAACCCGCACAAAGCTAATCACACCCTTGTTGACGAACGGACCCATCTAAGTTAATACATAAATATTTATATAGTTGTTTTAAAAAAATAATTGTAGCGTCCACTGAATCATGTATTTTAACAAATGTAATATTTTACGTGGCAGTGGTCAATGTTAATACTAAAATGGCTGCTTTATTTCTGGAAAAAAATGCTCTTGGTTTTTTTAAATTGTGCAGTTTTTCTAGTTGGCATATGTTCTGCACCGGTCAGCAAGTATCCATTCTAACATATTGGTCCAAACTATCATATACAATATCACATATAATTATAAACCAACTTAATCTAGTACAACACATTAATGCAGACCAATTTAATCCGATATTAGAAAGGAAAATGTTTAAAGTAACCCATTATTTTAGACTAAGTTATTCAAAATGAAAGATTAACATCCAGACATCTGTAATATATCATACATTAATAAACTACTGTCTGTCCTCTTTGTGGTCATCAACAGTTTATTATATATAGTTTCCAGCAGCATGTGGTTGCCTACAACAGATAACACGCACAACTACTTATAACACGCACAACTACTTATAACACGCACAACTACTTATAACACGCACAACTACTTATAACACGCACAACTACTTATAACACGCACAACTACTTATAACACGCACAACTACTTATAACACGCACAACTACTTATAACACGCACAACTACTTATAACACGCACAACTACTTATAACACGCACAACTACTTATAACACGCACAACTACTTATAACACGCACAACTACTTATAACACGCACAACTACTTATAACACGCACAACTACTTATAACACGCACAACTACTTATAACACGCACAACTACTTATAAAATGTAATTTTTATTACTTCTTGTGGTTCTTTTCTTTCGTTCTGTAAATAAAACCATTTATAACGATCGTGCACAACACATATTGATTACTTCTAGTGGTTCCTCCGTATCTTTCTATCAATTAAAATCTTCCTGTAATGAGCACAGGTCTTCAACAAATACACACGAAATGCCTCTGTCCTGAGCCATCTGTTGAAGATATGTCCTAGTTTTACTTGTTTTAAAAAAATATGTTATCGAGATCTCTTTCTCGCACGTGTTGTCTTTTTTTTTTTTTTTTTTTTTTTTGCGTTTGCCTTATTTCTCCAATCCCTCAAGGCGGTGTGCGTTGCACTGTGGTTTTTATTTTGCGTCTGTCGGCCTAGTACATCCGACTTCAGCATTCATTTTATGTAAGGGTCTGCTTCCTCCTGCATTTTCTAGGGGTTTGCTTCCCCGGGGTAACGGCCGGTGCTGTGATGGGGATCGAACCCAGCATCTTCGGGTTGTGAGCCGTGCCACTTAACCACTAGGCCAAGCCATCCCCGCACGTGTTGTCTACCTCTACTTCTCCTGCCTTGGGGGGTTCCAAACTGTCAGGTAATGATATCTATGGTCTACATAATGGGTGTTCTGTACAACGTCATCGTCCTCACCCTATTCTTGTGTTTTCTGTCTGGTTATTTCAAACAGTTCCACATCAGGGAAATAACTATTATTATCTTCTCATTTCATTTCAAATTCTCCATTCTGCACGGGGACTCACATATGAAAGTATGTAGCTTTTAATATGTATTTTTATTATTCGCCATGTTTCAAAGTCATTCTTCTTCTTCTTCTTCTTCTTCTTCGTACGCAGTCAGACAGTAACCAATATTTTTTCGAAAAAAGCGGCGGTCATCCTGAGGCTGTCGCCACTGCCATAGAGCATGTCTTGCAGTTCCACTGATGATGGCCACATCTGCTCTCTCTGGTCCTCGTATGTCGGGCAGTTCTGCAGCAGATGCTCAGCGGTCATTTTACCAGTACCGCACGGGCATTCGTGGGTACCAACTATCTTCAATTTGTTGAATAGGTGGTACCTCAGTCTATTGTGGCCAGTGCGAAGTCTGAAGACAACGACCTGCTCTCTTCGGTTCAACTGGTAATAGGCATCGTTTTTGGTGTAACCAGTATGTTCGGTTTCCCATTTGGTCATGTATCTGGCTTTGATAAGCCGTTTTGACTCTTCGTACGTCATACTAGTATCTGTTTGTGGTAGTCTTGCACCTTCTTTTGCCAGTCTGTCTGCCTCCTCGTTGCCTTGGATGTTGCAGTGTGATGGGACCCACTGTACCACTACCCTTTTTGGTGAGGACTGCTGGCACAGTTTGCAGAGTGCTGCTCTTAAGTCATTAAGCTCAGTGTTTTTCTGGCTTTTTAGCGCTGTGACTACGGCGAGAGCATCTGTAAGCAGGACTATATGGCTTTCATTTTCATTGTGTGTCACCATTTCTTCCACTGCCGCCCTCAGTGCCTCTGCCTCCGCTCTGAAATTACTTGTGTACTTACCAGTAGCGAATGACAGTGTTATTTGTCTGCCATTTGGTAGGTTCAGGAATACTCCTGCCCCTCCGTTCTGTGTAGTGTTTGTTACAAAACCGTCGGTGTATGCATGGGTCCAGTCCATGCTTGGGTAGCTTTTCGATATGAAGCTTACGGTAGTTTCTCTCCTTTCTTTTTCAGTCTGGCAGTTTTTGTTTGCAATACCTGGTATATTTTCTACCACCTCTGGAAATATATCCTGCCTCCAGGTAGGTTTTCGTACAGTAGTGATGGGTTTTGGTGTTGTTAGTGCGTTTATGGGATCTTCGTGCATCAATTCGCCATGTTTCAAAGTCATTCAATATAACGAACTTTATATTGGAGCTGAAGATTTTTATTTTTTGTGATGGACTTCAATTCTGTTGATATTTATAAGTCCCCTGGTGTAGTGAAACCTCATCTCACATTTTATATTCTTAATTTCATATTTTAATCTGTACCTTACACTTTTAAATGTTACAACCAAAATACATGAATGATTTAAAATCTTTTAGGATTATGTATCAAACATAATCTCATTGTTGTTAATTCATTTATTCTCATAATCAGGTTTTTTTTCACTGTGTATTTTCAGTCCTAATTTCTCTAATCTACTTTACTTAATTTATGTTGCACCCGAATGCTGGTATGACACAGAAGAACCATGTAATCTGTAAAGTTCAGATCAACGAGATGTTTTGTGACGGATGTTGCTGTTGTCATAATCCAGTCAACAAAAACATCGTGGACAGAAACACAAGGAAACACAGGTTAGAATCAGAAAACCGTTGTCAGGGGCAAGGACAAGACAAAAACATATAACAATGCTGAAGGAAAAAAAAATATGGGTATAACTATTATACTTCTTCTTCTTCTTCTGCGTACGCAGTCAGACAGTAACCATTATTTTTTCGAAAAAAGCGGCGGTCATCCTGAGGCTGTCGCCACTGCCATAGAGCTTGTCTTGCAGTTCCACTGGTGATGGCCACATCTGCTCTCTCTGATCCTCGTATGTCGGGCAGTTCTGCAGCAGATGTTCAGCGGTCATTTTACCAGTACCGCACGGGCATTCGTCGGTACACCCTATCTTCAATTTGTTGAATAGGTGGTACCTCAGTCTATTGTGGCCAGTGCGAAGTCTGAAGACAACGACCTGCTCTCTTCGGTTCAACTGGTAATAGGCATCGGTATAACTATTATACAATATGGCTCGAGTTGATGATCCATTTCCCAATAACATTTGGCCAGTAACGTGTGATTAACGGCATGCCGGTTATGAAAGAGAATGGGCAAAACATAAAATTATCAAGATAATTACATGAAAAATGAAAGCACAGGGAAAGGTGTACACGCATCAACACAAATATATAAAATACATAAGATTTTTAAAAAAGTTCAAAATGGCATTCCAGGAAAAAACAGTAGCTTTTAACATCAAGTAACATCAGCATTAAACTGTGCAGAAGAATACTCACCACACATACAAGATCTATAGCACTGTACGGCTCTGAACCATGTATTTTAAATAGAGTTGATCAAACTACCTTATAAACTTTTGAGATATGGTGCTATCACATGATGCGAAAAGTGAGCTGGACAGAACAAAAATTTGAAGCGAGCAAGTGTTTAAAGATATAGGATCACATGGACCACTAATTGAAAATATGCAACAAAAAGTATATTGCCTTTGTCACAATATGGTACATGGAAATCTAATGTTGAAAATACTGGAAGGACATTGGAAGGGGGGGGGTGGGGGTGGGAGGGGGAGGGATAAAAAGAGCTTCGAAGAAATAAATACATCTCCTAGGTGTGCAAAGACATTGGGATGAAGACCTATGCTGAACTCATGAGATATGCAGAGAACAGAGGACAGTGACGTGGCATGATCAAACGACTTCAACACCAGTTTCCGGACTGACTAATAGTGGACAGTGGTGTAACATGATCAGAGGGCTTCAACACCAGTCTCTAGGCTAACTAGCCTAATAATAATGATGATTACTTATAAAGCAAATTAACTGGTTACATTTTCCTATTAATCTCTTTGTTTTTTTATTCATTTCATATGCCCATCCTACCATCTCATCAATATATTTGCTCCTGTCTATTGTAAATCTGTTACTTAAATCGCTGTTGACTTCAGTGTATATTTTTTGAGCCCCCCTCTGGTGTTTATGATTTATTTCTGTTAAAATCTGAATTTCTTTAATTTTAGTTTCTTTATCTCTGCTAAAGTTTCTGCTGTTACCCATGCATTGTTTTTGTGGTGTTCGCTTGATTCCTCCGCTCCGCATTAGTGCGTGTCGGTGTCTCTAAGACCTATATTCTGTGGTGGTGAGCCTTGAGTATGCGATATCCCGTTCTGAGTATGACGATCTGTGTTTGTCACCTTACGTGTTTGATGTATTCGTTTATGTGGCACCAATCATCATTTCATATAACCACATAAGTTCCAAAGTAACTGTACATTTTCCTTTTAGTCCCGATTCCCTATTTGTCCATGATATCTCCAACATCGATATGCCTATATCAAACATCAGTATCTAGATCTCCTATCAAAAACGTTATGTTCTTCCTTTTCCTCTTTTTCATAAATTTTTAGGTCTGCTGTAAAATATTCTTCTTTCATTGTATCATTTCCCTCACTTTCATCCTCTCAGCTTATTTTCACGGTGTTGAGCAGGTCCCATTGTATTAATTTGTTTTTTCGCGTCTTTGATATGTACTGATGACAGTGATGTTGATAATAATAATAATAATTTTAAAAAAAATTATAATATAACTCTAAAATTATATACACTGTAAAGCTACTGAATGTATAATACAATTAAGGTATATAAGCTTTGGTTTGTCAGGGTTTCAGAAAGCAAATGGTATGTCCCTTAATCCTGTGACCCAGTAGTTTAATTATCCTTTCTCAAGACATACATTATATTGTTTCTCATGTTCACCGTGCACAACATTTATGAAGGAAAACAATCATCGCTAAATTGGAATAAGTAAGACATGTCAACTGGAAATGAGCTTGAAGTGCTGCATACTGTTCTATTTTGATAATCGTTAAAAAACTTTGGAGCAATGGATAAGATTCACACCGTTGTTGTGTGCTCGCTGGAATGACGGTCAGTGTCGAACCAAGATTCAGACAAAATGGACACGGTGTTGACAAGACAGGTGTTAACAGTGGAAAGTTATCGCTGGGAGCACATTGTGTGACCTCTAGACGTTTTGAACATCAGAGAAAGTAACGACTGACAGTTGTCTGTTACCCAACAAGGCACATCCGGCATGTCAAGTTATGGAGTCCAACTTGTTCCTGAGGCGACATTTAATATTCGCACGTCTGTTCAGTATTCTTGTTTATGCTTGCTCCCATCATCAGCTTGTTTCCAGCATGGTGTCGTCACATCTCAGGATCAAATAAGATAATGGACGCAGTAACTACAATCAATAAAAAGTGGATTCATAATTTCAAATTGTTTAGCTATTTCTGGTGATTATTTTCTAACTTCTGAGGATCTAAAAAAGATATTTTATTTCCTCACACAATTCATAAGATGTGTCACTACACTACTGGTAAATAGAGACATGTGTGTCATCATGACCATGAGAACTGTGACGGTTCCAGCATAACTACCAGAAAGGATTTCAAGCCAGGGTTATGTCACAGTGCACAGGCTTGTTCCAGCGGAGACACAGCATTACACGTTGCCCTACAGACGGAATGAGGACATTCAACGGCTGAAGATTGCTATCCTTTCAGACAATCTTTGCTGAAATCGAATGCACCGAGTCCCAGGAATAACCAATCAATCTAAAGTATGTTTTCATTTATGAAGATGTCACAAATAAAAAAAAATAGCATCGTGTTGTTCATCTCATGGAGACCCACCAGGCTGTATTCTTGCCAGGCACCACCACATAGAAACAGTCAACCCAAAGCGAACAGTATTCGTCGTCTTCTGCTCTGTGGTGAAAGGCAGGGCAAACTATTGACCCAACGCCAAGATAGTTTCCAGGTCAAAAACCAAATGACGCTTAGTATCTTATCGGCTGAGCTGTACAGGCCACAACAGACTGAGATTTCATCTACTCAACAAACTCCATTGCGATGCATTGATAAAATGACTGATGGACATCTGCTGTAAATCTGTTCTATTTACGAAGATTGGTGAAGCAGAAATGACCGTCACTCTCCTGGACAAACTCAATGAGGGTATTAATATCATCATGCCGACCGCTACTGTCTTTAGATATATGCCAGTTGATGTCTGAAAGACTTCTCATAAGCAGAAGAAGAATATTGAGTTGCACTAAAGAAATATTGCTAAAATTGGCAGGCAAGAGATAATATTTATACAGACACACTGCGGAATTCAAGAGAAAAGAATCCACGAAAGGATGCAGCAGGCAGAAAAGATATGTGGACAGGCAGCCACAGTTGAGATTATAATCCAAGAGAAAGAATTATGCATCACTAGTTGAACACATCGCAAAACAGGTAGTCGCAAAATCATTAACTCCCAGCAATGCGGACAGTAGCGTAAGTTAATGGTGACCTCGAAATGAATAAGATCATGATCGATGGAAATATGAATCCGTAATACATTGTGACTGGTCTGTGCTGAATAAGATATCAGGATATACATCTCTGCTAGAATGCGTAGTCATGCTGATTTGATCGTAGCTTACATGTCAATCTACTCCAGTTTATGAGTGGTTTTTCAGGCAGTAATGTGGTTATCTAAGACAAACTTCGAGAGTTATTGTGTCGAACTCTTAGTGTAGACATTTCCAGATGTGACTGTCATTGGGATGTATCTGCTACAAAGAGATCCAAGATGCACATTAGGTGTGTGTGTGTGTCTTTTCACTTGTAAATATATGATGTACTGTCTTTAACTATAATTGTAAAATTCATTATGGTGGAAAGGTACACTTATGACTCTTCAATGTTCCTCTGAAGTAAAATCTTCTGTCAGTTTAATCTAAATCAGAAAATCAATTCTTCTTGAGCGACACCTTCCTTTAACTTCTATGTGAAATTACACGCGCGATTATAATTTCCAAGTGCTACATAGAACTATATTTTACGTAATCACATACTTTTGTTGGAACTATTTTTCTTCTCAGATAATTTGTCGAGCTACTAGCATTTCCAACTTCAATTTTGTGTCAGAGAAAAAGGCTCTATAATAAGGTACTTAATGGCTAGCAAGTGAAAAAATGGATTGCTTACCAGTGTGTAAGAGGTTGATAAAATTGATCATAATTTGCTTATTTCCAAATAATAAAATAGGATAGACAAAACAAGAGAAATCACAAAACCTAGCAAAGTGAGATTTAAGTGCTTTAAATGAGAAAAGAGAAAACTTCAAAAACCCAATGAATGATGCCTAAAGGAAAAAACTAGTCACTGAATATATCAATCTTCTTCTTCTTCTTCTTCTTCTTCTTCTTCTTCTTCTTCTTCTTCTTCGTCTTCATACGCTGTCAGACGTCAACTTGAATTTGTTCGAAGAAAGCAGCTGTCATCCTAAGGCTGTCGACACTGCCATAGAGCTTGTCTAGTGTTGGTACTGGTGATGGCTACATGTGCTTTCTCTGGTCCTCGTACGTCGGGCAATTTTGCAGCAGATGTTCAGCGGTCATTTTCCCTGTGCCACACGAGCATTCGTCAGTGCCACCTATCTTCAATTTATTGAATAGATGGTACCTCAGTCTGTTGTGGATTGTTCGGAGTCTGAAGACAACGACGTGCTCTCTTCTGTTCAGCTGGTAGTAGGCATCAGTTTTTGTGTAGCCAGTGTGTTCTGTTTCCAATTTGGAAATGTATCTGGCCCTAATAAGCCCTTTGGACTCTTAGTAGGTCAGACTAAAATCTGGTTGTGGTAGTCTTGCATCCTCTTTTGCCAGTCTGTCTGCCTCCTCGTTGCCTTGGATGTTATAGTGGGATGGAACCCACTGTACCACTACTATTTTTGGTGCGGACTACTGGCATAGTTGACAGAGTACTGCTCTTAAATCATCAAGTTCAGTATTTTTCTGGCTTTTTAGTGATGTGACCACGACCAGGGCATCTGTGAGAAGGACTATCTGGAATTCATTGCTTTCGCCTGTGAGCATTGCTTCTACTGCAGCTTTCAGTGCCTCTGCCTCCGCTCTGAAATTGCTTGAGAATTTTCCAGTTGCAACTGACATTGTTATTTTTTCTACCATTTGGTAGGCTCAGGAATACCCCTGCCCCTCCATTCTGTGTTGTGTTTGTTACAGAACCGTCGTTGTATGCATGGGTCCAGTCCATGCTTCGGTAGTTTTCCGCTATGTACCACAGGGTTATGTCTCTTCTTTCTTTTTCAGTCTGGCTGTTCTTGTTTCCAATACCTGGTATATTTTCTACCACCTCCGGAATGATATGCTGCTTCCAGATGGGTTTGCGTACAGTAGGGATGGGCTTTGGTGTTGTTACGGTGTTCATAGGGTCTTCGCTCATTTTTACTTTGGCTGTTTCTGCAAAGTTTCGCCGCTTTAGTTTCCCATTTCTAAATCTATTTAGTCTCTGATGCATTGGATGGTCTGTCAGTCTTCTGAGTTTCTCTGCTTGCTGCTGGGCTCTGCAGTCTATTCTGTCGGTCATGGATTGCAGATTTGTAATCTTTTCAAGTTCTACAATTGGCGTTGACTATGCCTCCTGTTATAACTCTATTGGCTTGGTTTTGAAGTTTGCTAATTTTATCAAAGTTTGCCTTTGCTGCAATGCCATACTCGAGAACTGGTCTCACTCTTCCAGTGTACAGTTTCTTTAGTATTCTTTCGTCTGCTCCCCAGCTTGTGCCAGCAAGCTTCCTCACGATTGCCATTCTTTGTCTGGCTCTCATTCGGTTTCTCTCGATCTGACTTTTCCATGTCATGCACCGTTCAAATGTGACTCGCAGGTAGTTTGGGTTGTCGTTTGCCCGCAGATATTTGCCGTTAAGACTTATTTTGGTGTTCTATGGTTTATTTGAAAGCGAGAATATCGTACATGTTGTTTTCCTCATTTATTTTGACCAGCCATGAGATCGCCCACTCTTCCAACGATGTTAAGGCCTGCTGCATCCGATTATTTGCTACGGTGAGTTTTTTTTTCAGAGGTCCACATAGCCAGATCGTCTGCAAACATGGAGCTGTAGACTCTTCTTTGTATATTCTTTGTGATGTTGTTTATATACACTAGAAAAAGTGTGGGTGACAGTACCCCCCCCCCCCCGTCCCCTCCGCCTTGAGGTACTCCTTGCTCCAGCGTCGCCTTTTTTTGCTCATCAGACCTTGTACTTGAACTCTGGCTGTTCTGTTTTCGAGGTAGTGGCTGATCCATATGTACATATTTTCCCACAAACTTCACTTCTTGGTAGCTTGACTTTAAGTCCCTCTTTCCACACCTTGTCAAATGCCTTCTCTAAATCCACCCAAACCGCTACTGTATGCTTATTCTCCTGGTAAGCATCCTCTATTTCCTGGGCTATGAGAGTGATCTGGTTCTCGGTGGATCTGTGCTGTCTAACACCAGCTTGCTGTTGAATTAGTATGTGTTTTGCTTCCATTTGGATCTGTTCTATCCTTTTCTTTCTTTGGTACTTGTATAAGTACAGCATCTTTCCATGCCTGCGATACAATTCCCCTTTTCCAGCTTTGGTTCAGGACTGATAGTAACTTCCTCTTTGCTGTTTGGCCCAAGCCCATCAGCATTTCATTTGTTATCTCATCTTTTACGGGCGATTTCTTTTTCTTTAGAGTTCTCATGGCCTCATCCATTTCGTTCATTGTTAGTTTTGCCATCATGTGCTCCTCTGGTGCCATCTTGATGTTGTCGTGGCTCTTTTGTTCTTTACTTATATCTGTATGCCTGTCTGTAGGGACATCGGTGTGGTTTGCTCTCGCATAATGTTCGTAAAGGCGTTTGCTGCTTTTTTTTTCTCGGTAAGCATGTTGTCGCTCTGCTTGATGGTAATTTGTTTATTTGATGGTGTTTCGTCGTTCATGGCTCTGACTAAATTCCATAGTTTGTTCCCTTCTTTATCTAAATTGAGGCTTTCTGTTTTGTTTTTCCAACTGTCTCTTGTTATTTGGTTCAGTGTTCTTTTGTATTTCGCAGTGATGGCCTTGAGGGCGATATTTGCTTCCATAGATTGCTCTATCTCTGCGATGTCCCTGGCATTTGAGACTTCATCCTCTGCTTTCTGCAGTTCATGGTTCCAATATGGCTTGTAGTTTTTCCTTGTCCCTCTTGGGATGGTTTCAGTGGCTGCTTGCAGTATTGCTTTGCTTAGGCTTTCCACCATAGGTTTCATATTGTTATTTCGTGTGTTGATAGTTTCACACAGTCCATCTGTCAGCATTGTAAATCTGTCCCAGTCGGCTCGTTTATAGTTCGAACGTGGCAGCGGCTTTATTTCTTAGGGGCCTACTTCTATATCAATTTCTAACCTAATTGGCCTGTGGTCGCTACCTGCCAATTGGTTGAGCACCTGACGATCTATTTTGTGGTGAATATCCCCCGTGGAGAAGGCCAAGTCTGGAGTAGAGGTGGTATGCCATGTTCTAGATTAGAAGCTAGGGCTGCGTCCGGCCTATTGATAAGATATAGATTTGTGTCTATCTTCCAGTCTTCCACGTCATCGCCTCTGCTGTCTGTTACTGAATATCCCCATCTCTCCGAGTGACTGTTGACGTCTCCAACCACTAGGCAGCTGGAGTCATTGATTTCCATACTCGAGAGCGACAGGTCTTTGTTGGGTGGGCCATACAGTTTGAATATACGGATTTTCGTTTCCTGTGTCATTATGTCGACTCCTACAATTTCTGCTTGTCCCGTGTGATTTACAGATACTGCGCTACTTGGCGTGCAGTTTCGTGTCAGTATCAGAACCCCTCCTTTGTGACCTTCTCTATCAAGACGGAAGGTCTGGTATCCTCTGATTGAGAATCTATGGTTTTTATTGAGGTAGATACCACTCAATGTGAAAGAGATCGTAAAAGAGACAACAGAGTTTATATCGGGTAAGAGAAAAGCAGAAAACAAGATACCATGCGCACAATTGAAAAGCTAAGCAAAATGGTTCAAAAGCAAAACATTCAAACGGAATAAAAGGAATACAAAGAAAGGTATTGCTAAGTATAAGAATTTCAAGAATGAATTAGATCGAGAATATAGGATGGCGAATAGACGATGGAATTGAAAACCTTTAAAGAATAGGGAATGTTGAACAAGTACATAAGAAAGTAAAACAATCCTTTTGGAAAAATAAGGGTATACAATCCAAGATAATTAATAATAAGAATGAAAAACCAATAACAGATCGAGAGAGTAATGAAGAATTAAATGAAGAAAATATGTTATGTAAGTGTATGAGGATGTGAACCTGTATCCGGGTCAAATGACATTTCATAGGAAGAGAGGTTACATGTAACCTGAGAAGAATAAGGCATTTGACTCAATCCAGAAAACCAAAGTACAGGGATAGAAGAGATACATATCAAGCTCCTCAAAACAGGGGGAGAGACTTCACCAAATTTACTCTTTAAAAATGTTAATATGTACAACAATGGAATATAGCCAAAGGAACAAACACCTTTAATAATAATTCTTTTGTCACATAAATAGAAAGCAATATAATGTGAATTTTGGGTGATAAACTTAATACCACATGCATTTAACATTCGATTAAAGATAAATAAGAAGAGAAACGATGGCAAGATATAGGTGCTGCTAAAAGGTAGTCAGATTGTATTTCGCAATGTCAAAGTTACACGGGATGCAATCGGATTATTGCGGCTTCCCAAGAGTGATCACTATTTATCTTAGTCTTAATCTTAGTCAACCTGTGCATCCACAAGGGCATTATCCCTTGTGCAGGTCTCAACTCTTGTGCGAGTTGGTAGTAACCGGGTGCATTTCTTAAACTTAGCGGGCTGGGCTCGAGCAGTGCTATGATTTTTGCTGTTGTGCTATGTCTAATCTCGGTTTCCAGTCGATTCTGTCTCGGGCACAGGTTGTTCAGTGGATAGCTAACTTGTTTCTTTCAGGAGATGACTTTCTGCAAGGGACTCACCCGGGGGGCAACTCTTCCCCTTCTCTCTCCTCTTACCTCACTCTGTTTCATTTGACTCTGTCCTACAGTCACACCCTTGCACAACTTTCACACGCTCCCTCGTGGTAAGGCCCTTCCATTGCACTTTGGTTGGGTTAGCTTCTGAGGGCGCACAAACCTAGCATAGGTACATACAGATGCACACATCCATCCAAGCACTGGTTTATGCGTCATGATATCGCCCAATAGACTACGGTCTGGGGTGGAAAATGGCGCGCCTCCGCCAGTAGAAACTAGTGAGAAAAACATCTAAGCAACAACATTTGCAAATATTGTGCAGCTTGAACTAATCTTGCCATCTATGGAGGAGGGAGGTAGGGGGGGGGGGGGTGTCTGCCAGGTGGTCTTTTTTTTGCCGCTCGCGAGTGGTTGCTGTGTTCTAGCGTTCGTCTTTTCTTTTGACTACTTGGCCAGCCCAGCGGTGCTTGGAGTTGATGGCATGATGTATGACGTGTGACAATGCCCAGATGTCACGGCTGTGTAAACCCATCTGGTGCTGGTGCTTAAATTATAGGCCTACGAGACGGCGCTCGAGCGAGATATGTGCTGTCCTTAGCTGGTTCTCCATGGCTTTTGTCAGAGAACATGTTCCACATCCATAGCAAAGCGCTGGTAGGACAACCGAGTCGAATATGTCTGCTTGCCGTCTGGTGTCTCTTGTCGCGTCTGTTGCTGCCTTTATCGAGTTGAAGGCGGCCCATCCTTCACGACAGCGCCTGGTAACCTAGGACTTCAAGTTATTTTCCATATTGAGGAGGCGGCCGAGGGTGATGTATTCGTCGACATCTTCCAATGGTGTATCATTTAGGGATACGGGGTTGGCTCCCTAAAACTGTTGCGCCTAGCTTTCGTTTTTTCTTTATTTATTATGCGGTCTGCTTTATTACCGTCAGCTTCCAGCGATGCTAGCATCTGTGTCGCTTCGTCTGGTGTCTCTGTGATAAATGGGATTTCGTCAGCGAATCTTAGGTGGTTGAGTTGCCGCCCATTAATGTTGATGCCATACTCGCTCAGTCGCAATGTCTCATCGCTGACTCCAGACGTACCGAGGTTGGTTGAGATGGTGTCACCCTGTCGTACACCTTTCTATCTGTCATGAGAATGGACGAATGATGGTCGTGCATTCATTATTGCAACGTTTCAACATGTCTATGTTGCCAGCTTCGACTCCCTGTTCTTCCAGAGCTTTCCACACATATTCCGGTTTGACCGAGTCAAACGCCTTTTTGTAGTCGATGAATGTCAACACTAGCCGTGTGTGGTGCTCTCTCGCTACCTCAATCAAACAGCAACACGTAGTTATGTGATCCAGATGTTGCAATAAATAGCTATCGAAAAACCAGTCATTAAGTTAATCCAGAAATTGTATGAAAATTACGAGACAATTATTTCAATCAAAGGACTAACAGATTTAGTTTCAGTAAGACAGGAGGTATTTTTTTTTTGCGTTAGCCTTATTTATCTATTCCCCAAGGCGTGTGTGCGTTACACTGTGGTTTTTATTTTGCGCCTGTCGGCCCAGTGCATCCGACTTCAGTATGCATTATATGTAAGGGTCTGCTTCCTCCTGCATTGTCTAAGGGTTTGCTTCCCCGGGGTAACGGCCGGTGCTGTGATGGGGATCGAACCCAGCACCTTCTGGTTGTGAGCCGTGCCACTTAACCACTAGGCCACGCCGTCCCCCTAGACAGGAGGTATGACTTTCCTGCTTGCTTTCATTAAGTCTGTGTAACACATATTCTGAAATGATGATGGAAAACATTTCTTAGAATTGTAACAAGGGTGTCAAGAACAATGTTATGAAAGATGACGCCATCAAATATGTCGGATATCAATCGACAGTGCGAGGGTTAGTAACAGCATTGAAAAGTTTGCTTGTAAAATGAACAGCAAAGTCAAAGTTTGGCATGAGATTAAATACATTGAGTGCAACGACCACAGAAATAGCCCATCAATATAAGGAAATAAATATAATCATTAATGTAGAAATAATCGAACAAGCACAGAAGGTTACACAGTTTACAGAAAATAACCGCAACGGAATAAAAATTAAGACAAGAATTACATTGACAAATAACATTTTCTTATATAAGTTATATAAGCTATCTTATGTTTGCAATTCTAAACAACGTTTAGTCAATGTCTAACAAAATATATATTTATGAGATTACTGGTTTTTTCTTAACCTCTATATCTATCAAAATGTGCGTTAAGTGCTGTAGGGATCTGAATGGTCTTTCTTGGGCTCATTGTGTTGCAGGAGTTGTTGTAGGATTTCTCTTATGTCATCTATTTATCTACCATCTTTCTTGAGCCTGGTAGCCATATCCACATGCTATGTAAGTGTGTAGTGTTGGTTGGTCACGTTGAATTCTCATGACATTACCGAATCATCGTATTTTTTCTCTTGAAATGTATTTAGTACAAAGGTTAGTTGTCATCAAATTCATAATGTCTTCATTTCACGTTTTATCTTTCCTGCTGAATAGTGTCCACTATCAAATTGCACCGATTTTGAAACACCATAGAACGCTTCTTTCAACTAAGAGGAGGCTGGTAAATACACTATTTATTCCTACCTATGTCAATCTTGGTCTTTACTAGGAACCAATAAGAGTAAGAACCAGAGCTATGAGAAGTGCAGCCGCAAAGACAATCCGCGACCGAATCCGCAACACCACGAATGTGGGGCACAGTGAAGCCAAACCCAATTAGGGTATACATTGACTATCAACAAATCAAGTGGTTTATTTGTTTAGTCAGAATGCAGTATGACCATCCTGCATCATATGCAGGTCTCCGGTCCACGAGCAAGAGGCAGATCTCGACGTCGATGGACCAAGGGTGTCTTAAACACTCAGGGAGATACACATAACGACAGCACAAGCCTCTCATTTGTCGATAATAGCGATGTGCTATGGCAAGAACAGTTGGATAAAAGAAGAAGATGGTAACACCCTTGCTTTTCTTAGACTTTTTATTTCACACGTTGTCTTTTTCCTATCATGTGCTTCAGATACGAGTCTAGTATGATACGTGTAGCACAGAGTTCACATTCATATACTGATTATTAGTTGTTGCTTGTTGCTAAGCCGGTATTTGCATGTTTAAGTGATGGTGGCATGTGGAAAGTAAGAGGATATCTGACAAAGAATTTCAAATTCTCTAACAAGTCTTCAATCTTCTGTGAAAAGACTTCTCAAATATTTTAACTTTTGGACATACTATATTTTGATGCTATTTACACTTTTGTAAAGTTGACCCGTGTTCTGCTAATTCTTACAATATCTGCTAACGATAGTATAATCTTCTTTCACAGGTTGTGTCTAGAGCACTCGTTTAATTTTGTTAGCTATCGTCAGCCTCGTACATTAGGCTTTGGTTATCTAAAATAAGCAGTTCATTTATTGAGCAGAGTTCCACTTTTGGTGTATCAATTATCCTTGGTTCTGTTGTTGTACATGTAACTGTTTAAAAGCAATGATGAAAACAAGACATCCTTGGCATTCTTTCGCGGCTAATTCACAAGCTCCTGTGATTCCGTTAGTTGTTCTGATTTCATTTATTCAACAGCTTTCTCTAAACTATTAGATAATAGTTGTTTTTGTATTACTTAGTCCTTTGATATTATCCAGGGTTAATAATAGACTTAAAATGATAAAGATGTGTTTCATAAGATGTTTGCCAGTGTGACTAGTATTAAATATACTTAGTCTGAGTAAAGGATGATGCGACCTTGGAGTGGTAACAACCTACTGAGTTGTTCTTTTTTTCTTTTTCCGTGAGACGTTGTTGTTCGCTTCTCTGTATCGCAAGAGCTTCTTTTCACCCAGAATGAGGTTGCTCTTCACAGTACATCTCCTCTTGAATCGGTCTGCAGCTTCGCCTTTCCAGGATGTCAGACTCATGTCCAGTCTCTCATTTAATGCTTGCACACATCTTTGGACCTCATGCATGGTATACCCATTGTTCTGTTACAATCCACCAACAGTCCAAAGAGGATATATTTTGGTATGCGACTATCTTGCATGCGACGAACATAATCAAGTCATCGTAGTCTTCGCTGCCTAAGAAGAATGTGCATGCATATGATACCGGTACGAAAGTGTACCTCTGCATTTGTGATTCTGTTGTTCCGTGTTATTTCAAGTATTGAGATGTAGATTGAAGGTGTGCTCATCTGTTGTTCCGTGTTATTTCAAGTATGGAGATGTAGATTGAAGGTGTGCTCATATTTTGGATAGCCTGCCTAAGATTCGCTACCATATAGGAGCGTGCTGACGAAACATGAATTGTACACCGTGGTCTTGGTTTTAAATGTAAGTTTCTGGTTTTCCCCCAAAAATGTAGCAGCAGCTTTGTCAATGCGAATATCTATTTCTGGGTCTAGAGAGAGCTCTTGTCGTTGATGAAGGACACCAGATATGTGAATTGGTGCACAGTTGCCAAATCATAAATATCAATGTTGAGAGTTCGTGTGGCATCTACTTTCTGTCCCAGTACATTTGTTTCTTGAATCTTATTGTGAGACTAAAATCTTTGCACGCCTAAGAACAACGATCTATCAACCTCTGATGTTTCTGCTAACTGTGGGGGACAATTGCAGCATTTTCAGTGATAAGCAAATTCAGATGGTGATCAATCTGATCTTCGTTTTAGTCTTGAGCCTTGCAAGATTAAACAGCCGACCATCCGACCTAGTGGGAAGGCAGATTCCTGCATTCGTGTTACCAAATGCATGCTTCAGTAGCAGAACAAAGAAGATTCCGAACAATATCGGGACCTTAACCAGGATTTGCTCCTTACCACCACTGCAAGTACCAAATGGCTGTGATATGCTATCATAAAGTAGAACTGTTACTTTAGAACAACATTATTAGTCCTAGCAATTTGCTTGGGCAGCCTATTTTAGATATAATTGTGTGGAGTCTTATCTCTGTTCATCAAACTAAGTGCCTTTGTCAAATTGTGTGGAGTAGATCTCTGCTGACCAAACAAAGTGTCTTTGTCAAATTGTGTGGAGTAGATCTCTGCTGACCAAACAAAGTGTCTTTGTCAAATTGTGTGGAGTAGATCTCTGCTGACCAAACAAAGTGTCTTTGTCAAATTGTGTGGAGTAGATCTCTGCTCATCAAACTAAGTGTCTTTGTCAAATTGTTTAGAGTCTATCTCTGCTTATCAAACTAGCAGCCTTTGTCAAAATATAAAGGTAGATATAAAAGATTTGATTAAGGACGGTAGGCTTTTCCTGAAGATGCTAAAGAGAAACAGTCGTGTCGATCGATAATGTTCCAGATCCGAATCTAGACTGTGACTCAGGATACACAATCTCAGCCCATTATTTTAGGCATAGTAAAACGACTATAGCAAAGACTTTGCCTACACCCCTAAGAATTGAGTTATTGCAGTCACTTCTATTAGCTTTATTTGTGTATAATGTTACAATATGTGCATCTCTCATATCTTGAGGTATAATAGCTTATTTCCAGTACTGACACAACATCCTATATATATATATATATACGTTGCAACAAATATCACATACTGCCCTTGATAACAATCAGGTGGGATCCAGTAGCTGTAAGATTATCTGCCTGGAGCCAATCTGTCAAATGACTTATCAAGATCTTATATACATTGTTCTATGTCCAGTTCGTCCATTTTTGGATAGTATTTGATAACGTAATTGCCTTTGAGAGTGATGACTTTGTCACACTTTTTCCTTTGTCTGTTATGTTCCCGCCAGTGGTGGTTTGATTTGTTTCTACTTACAGGACGAATAGGTTTTTTTAATACCAACCAACACTTCTCTGATGTCGATGTCTGTTCGGCAATATGGATTCTTTAATTGTACTCATTTACCAGTACTCATTTGTGCAACGACAAGCTATTTGTTTAAAGTGAGTCTGTGGAGTTGAGGGTGTAATGGGTACCAGACTTTGGTTGCTGTTTGTATTTATTCCGAACAGCGCGTTGGGCTCCTATTGTCGGATGTCATAATCTTCACTTTCTTTTCAAACCAGTTATCTGGTATAATAGTTATTCTCACAAATGTAGGAAGTGCAGTGCTATGGGTGGCATTTCGGAGATGTTATCTGGTCTTTGTAACGGGGGTGTTCCGATGCGGGATATTAGGTCCTCTCGTTAGATGTGTTACATCTCTTGATCAGCGCCAGGTATGAGATTATTCTTTATTCGATGCGTGACTTTCCTTTTGTTTGGTTTTTTTATGTGATGGAACTTCATTGGTTGCAATCTGATGTTACAGCTAACCAATGAATGATCGGTATCTCAGTCAGATGTGGTAGACGCGCGTGGAGAGCATACACTTGTCTTCTGACAAAGATCAGATCGAGATGACGCTGGCTCTTTGATTGTAGGTGCATTCACGATATCTTAGGTTGAGATTTTGTCTGGAAATAAACTTTGGTCATACAAAGTTTATGATAGACAGAACTCTAAGAGTCGGTGGCTATTTTCACAAATTTTCCTGATTCCAAAATGACGACCACGAATCGTGATCACAGTTCACTCTGCCTGTGAGGTCACTTAGCAGAACAAGATGTTCTTCACTATGCAGACATCTAATGACTAATCTGTGACTGCATGTGTGAAGTGCAAGGCTGGTGAATATGCAACAACAAAAGTGGCAAGACATCCAGTGGTGTGGAAAGTAGTGTAAGCAAACGCTCTTCACGGTTTTCGCATGGTCCAAACAAGTATTTCAAATATATTTTCACTGCAAAGCTTGCGTCTTGCTGGTTTTTTTGTGTTGGGATCTTTTTGATATCTAGTCCGATTACCGTGTTCCTTGAAGTGCCACAATGTCCACGTCAAGTCTTGCTTATTCAATCACTAATAATGAGTGTATTTCCATCACTTGTATCATGCAGGTTATTAGACATAGCATTCACCACTGTACGGATAATCCACCATTCTGTTTAACTGCTACCGCGCGTGTTGTGTTTACACCGCAGAATGAAGCTGGAAGCTCTCTAGATCATACGCGTGGATATTTTTCAATGGAGATCAAACATTTATCCATACATCTGGTCCCCCTCTCGACATAGCTAATTGATCCATATGAACGACAACAACCAATACAGCCTGGATTCAGCGACGTCACAGAAGATGCCAGATAAGCGATGGAACCAGCACTAGAATACCTAGAGACACCAACTTTGGAATTTCCTCAGTTTAATTTCGAACAATTTCCCGTGAAAAGGTATCTCACAAAACTACGGGCACAAGAATGGTAATACAAGATTAACAACACAACAGTAATGTTAACAAACCTAGTGTGCTTTTCATGACAGTTTAAGAAAAGGATGAATATATCGTTGATTTTCCTCGGATTCAAATTAACCTTTTGCTTGAGATATAAATACACACTATATTCCCTATATTTTTATTTAACACACCACATTATCCTGGTTATAGTCCCAAACAGGAGATAAAAATACGGGAGCACGTCTCATTCGCGAGGACCTTTACAAGGCACATCCCTCTAATCAATATACTTAACAAATAGAAATTATACCGATAAGAGAGACTACATTTAGAAAAACTATGGATAAATTTCGTGACACAGAACAGTACACTGCAATAGTTATAGAAGCTGTTACACGATCTGAAATAGTCAGTGATGAGTTGTACTTATTTATCTTGTCAATAACACAGGGTGTTATCTGTCAATCTGCTACTGTGTTCGGACTGATATGCAATATTATCAACATCGTCGTCTTCATCAAGCAAGGATTTGTGGACTGCGTAAACATCAGTCTCGTATCTCTAGCTATCTCTGATCTGATGTCCTTAGTTTTTCTTTTTTGGATCAACCTTTGTTACACTCCAAGTTTCCAGCAAGCAGCCTATCCACTTATGACTCATGAGATCCAGCTGATCAGTGGAGGTTGGCCTCATATTGTATTCACTCGAATATCAGGATTGATAACCATGTTTATCAGCATTGAGAGGTGCGTGTGTGTCACTTTTCCGTTAAAAGTTAAAACCAACTTTACTCGGAAAACACATGTTGTTACTATAGTAACCATATTCTCTGTAATTTTAAGCGGTTCAACAGTTGGGTACGCTATATTGGGAATAGACTGGAAGTTCTACCCAGACAAAAACTTAACCTTGATTGGACTTATTTATCGTATGGATCCCTACATGACAAGACAAATTGATTACATCAACTATACTACTGTGGGCGTTTTCTTTCCCTTAGCATGTTTCTTCGCAGTCGTTTTCTTCACGGCTGTCCTGGTTATCAAGTTGAACCAGCAGGCAGCCTGGAGAAAGTCGAGCTCATTTATGGTCAAAGACACACAGTTGAAGCCAAGTGGAAACACACAGATCAGTACAAGAGATCAGAGGATAACAAAGATGGTTGTGTTTATTTCCACTATTTTTATTATCTGCTTTATTCCCACGGTTGCAATGTTTGCCGCTCCGTGTGTTGAGCCGGAGCTAAATTATAGTGGATTCTACAGGAATCTGTTTATGGTAAGTATGTATACCTCTTTTATAGCTCAGGCCATAAACGCTAGCATCAATATCTTCGTTTACCTTGTGATGAGCACTAAATACCGAGAGACATTTTACATTATTTTTAATAAAAACAGATCAGGTGTGGCACAGTTCCGACACCAGGACATCAATAAAGTTAGACCTATGGTGCGGCCAAGGGATCTTCCTAATTGAAAATGAACATACAACTTAACGAATACAACATTATTTATAATTATCTTTCCAGAGGATGCAAAATGAGTTGAGGTGGTAAACATTATCAAGAAATTGAGGCTATGAATGCATGAATTACAGTATTTCCATTATGATAGCGCAAGACAAACAAGAAATAATCAATATGATTACACAAAAATAAATATATTACGGAATCTGTACACATCAATAAGTGCATACGTTCATAAATAAGTTCAAATATAAATATTTATAACACAAGACAATAGGAATATGCATATATATATATATGTATCGAGAGTCATACGTATATACAAACAAAAGTATAAGCAAACATATAGACATGCATGCATAATGATTCAGAAATGCATGTTTAAACACTATAAGAAGAACAGTTAATTGACATGAGAGGTTGAAGATAAACGAAAAAGCGAGACAGTAAAAAAGAGTAATGTAAGTTGAAGCCAGCTCAGTGGTACAAAATGTACTTGGGGCGCTCTCAAAGTAATGCCTCCTATTTTATTCCATGAAAACAGCTAAAAAGAGCACAATAACACCATATGATAGAGCAATGTCTTGCCCTCAAAAAAGTGTTTTTCAACATAGTCACGACCATTTACTATACATCTTCTCCAACAATGAACAAGAGCATACAAGCCGCGCTCGTAAAAATCTACACTAGAGGAGGTGATCGACGGATTTACAGCTGCTATTACGGCGTCGTTGCAAGGAATATGTTGCCCACGCAATTATTTCTTTCATTGGAACGAACAGCTGGAAGTCAGAATGCTCCAAATCCAGACTATACGGTGGGCGTGGTAGGACATTCCAGCCAAGGCTGATAATGTGCTCAACGGTTTTCAAAGTGGTATGGGCCTGGGGTTATCGTGTTACAAAAGAAAGGTTGTCTTCTTCTCTGGTCTGACTTTGGAATGTTCGAGTCTTCAGCTTAGTCATCGTCGAAAAGTTACCATGTAACTGGCAGAGTTGATGGTTTGTCCAGGTTCCAGAAAATCAAGAAGGATTACCTCTTTCCTATCCCAAAAGTGCAAATCACTTTACCCGCTGAGGGTTGCGTCGTGAACTTTTTCCTCGATGGGAATTCGCATTTCGTTCCTCCATAGTCTACCGTTTTGACTCAGGATCGTAGTGGTGGCACCACGTATCATCACCAGTGATCCATGAAACTGTCACCTTCATCCTTATAATGGTTCAAGGGGTCAGGACAAACTTGCATGCAATATTATTTATGTTCCTGTGTGAGCACTCGTGATCCAAACCTGGAGCAATTTTTCTGATAAATCTACCTTGCTAACATCGTTTCCAACGCATTAATATCCAGCTCCGTAGACAGTTGTATTCATCCAATTTGCGCGGATGAGCTGCTCAAGAAGTTCTTCATTGCGCAGTGTGACAGCTGTGCATAGAGAAGACGTCTGCTTTTGTTCACGACGGGTACAACAAATTGTTCGACCATAACCTTTTTCATGTCGGCTGAGATGGTGGCTGCGTAGAAAAATAATGACACATCACCTGAACGATATTCTAAGCTTGAAGAACATGTATAGCGCATGTGTAAATCTTCCACATTCATGAAATTATCTCATCAAAGGTAAAACTTGTCAAATCTCCCGTGTATGTACCGATCGAAGAGGGAAGGATAAGCCAATACCCAAAAATTCCCTGCTAAAGTCTGATGTGTTGAACAAAAGATGCAAATATCGCAGTCAAGTTGTAAACCACAATGCATTTCGTTCTCTAAACTTCATCCTGTAACTTGCAAATCCTTTTTTCAGGGCTTGGTAGCGGGAGTTTGACAACGAACGACAAAGAAGAAGATATGTATATATACATATATATATATATATATATATATATATATATATATATATATATATATATATATGTGTGTGTGTGTGTGTGTGTGTGTATGTGTGTGTGTGTATGTGTGTATGTGTGTGTTTTTCAATTTATTTTTTTAAGTGTATCACCTACGAATCAACTTTATTACTTATTTATTTTTGCCATTGTATAATACACGTGTTCTTGTGTGACCATATTTATTCTTGTTTGTCCTAATTTGTCATAATTGCTTGCTTCGCTGTGATATATACATTCCTGGTCACTCTCTCGCTAATGCTTGCCGTCTTAAGTGGTATCGTATCTGTTGTGAAGCCTATTATCATTGCTGTTGCTATAAATCATGAGGTATTTTCGTTTGTCTCTGGCTATGATAATGTGGATTTTGTTTTGTTTATGTTTCGTGCGGTAACTGTTTGTCGTGAACTTTTTAACTTCAGAACCACCACAGCTTCGATTTATTTTGATCATATGTAGAATCCATAGTTTTGAAATGTGCCGTTACTTAAAGTAAAAGAAAATGCAAATGAGGCAGTGATTAATACGTATATTCGTCGATTAGAAAAACTTTTTTTATAGCAAAATGCTAACACAAAAAAACAAGAAACTTAGACAGAGATAATTTTATTCAAGATACAAGACTATGTACAATAAATAAACCATATCCACTATATTCCAAATCGCTGGCAGTTCTTTATCTCGTTTGGTCTCTGAGATGCCAATGATCTGGTAACTCAATCTGCTACTCTCGTCAATAAGGTGGCTCAGCTGTGGTGCAAAGCATATTGGGCGGCAGTTGTAGGTACACAATGCACGCCACAGTCCGATCCCTTTGAACCAGCTCGGCCTGCAAAAACGGTGTCCGGAAAAAACATAATTTTTTGAACGGAGTCACTCCTGACATCCATTTTTTACTGCTGACTACGCCCTCCATATATACACGATATTTTGCCGGTTAAAGTATCGTGTGTTCGATTACAAATGGCTTTTGAACAGTTTTAATTTTGTATACGCCGTTTGGAGCAAGCCGACTTTTTGCGAAAGGGGAAGTAGGTTGTTGAGAATGATTTTTATCGCGTAGATCTGTTTATTTTGTTTGTTTAAATGAAAGAACTACGTTTGAATTGAAACTAACAGTTGTGGCGATATTGTAAACACAGTATCGATACGTTGTTATGGTTTCCATGGTTTTCTATCGAAGCGACTAGGCCTAGTGGTCGAGTCCAAATTTTTCCCGAGATTTTCATAAATTTTCAACTTCATCTTTTTAAATCTCAAAAACTAACAAACATACAACAAAAACAATAACACCCACATGTTCGTTATGCTATTGTGTATCTACACGCCAGAAAATTATATTTATTGACAAACAAACATAAAAGTTACAAATTTTGAAAGACGACTACCACAGCGACTAATTAAGAAAATTAATTAGGTCAAATTTTTTTTAAAAATAATGTGGAGTGCGTAAGGTTAAGTGCGTATCGTGAGTCCGAGTCTGGAGATGGACTTTGGTTCTGAGAGTAGGGCGCCTTTGTTTACGCGCGTCGCTTGTGTTAGCGCTACCGGGCCGATTAGTAGAGACGGATTGCAGAAGACTAGGCCGTTGTCGAAATTCTACGTAGCCAGACATGTACTATTAGTATTACCCGACGGGGGAGGGTGATGGGGCCTGGATTTTGGGGCTGGCCCCGAACATTGCCTACCTCTTGTCACAATGGGGTTCATATTTACGTGAATTTGACATGACACCGTCAACGCAAACAACAACAAAAAAGCAGCCATTTTGCTGGGCACTGGAAGTACATATTTCCACTATATATTGACAAAGCAGTTTAAAGTATTGTTGCATTTTAATATATTACAAGTCGCTACCGAACATTTTATTCTTAAAAATAACTAGACATCATTTTACGATCTCTGAAAACCTGGACGAAAATGATTCAATCTCCAGCGCACGGTACGTTAGCCTGATCTTCTGTCTTCTTCTTGCTGATTCTGTAATGCCTTTCAGCTGCAGGTTGTGAAGAGATTTCTAGAACGAGCTCGACTGTATCATACATGTATGCCACATGCGCAGTGGCTTTCACCGCCTCAGATATATAAGCCACTTTTTTTCATGGTTGACTTTTTGCCTTGAAAATGTTGTATTTATATAGCATTGCATGTTGGTGGAGTGCTGTGTGGTGGCAGGCTTGTTACATGGTCAAACGATTTTAGTGACCGTCTTGTGATGCAGTCTAATAATGTTGTTGCTCAAACTAGTCACCTGTTGTCATCGTTTCTAATCACGTATGTCCTTGTTACGCTTAATATTTTTGGCAGGCATTTCATTTCTGCTGTTACAATTTGTTGTTTTTCATTTAATGGTAGTGTCCAATTTTGACATTAATAACATTGTCGAGACGAAAATCTTGTTGTATAAAGCTCTTTTGGTAGCTATTGTCACGTGCTTGCAATTAAGTGTTGGAGTTAATTGCTAAATGATCTGATTTGCCGTTTTGCTTCTATATTGTATTTCCCCTGTAATTCTTCCCTCTGCTAATAATGTGCTCACTAAGTATATGAAATCTTTCACTTGTTTGATTTGCTGTTTTGCAAGGAAGATAATGATGTCTCCGGCAATTCTAGATATTTTCCTTTTGCTCAGTTTTTTCTACGTTGATTTTCATGCTGTATTCTTTACATGTTGCAATTCAGTTATCAATGTGTTTTTGCAATTGTATTTCTGTAGTTGCTGTGACTGCTTGATCGTCAGCGAAAAAAGTTCGTTTAGGAGTGCACCGATGTTAGTTAACGTGACGAGTACATACTTACTTACTCCTTGTATTCTTCCACTGAAGCCGTGACGCGTAATGAGGAGCTGTAGATCTCGTTCTTGTGATAGATGTATTGTTGTGAGCTAGTACTGGCATGAGATGTCTTTGATGTTTTTCTATCAATTTTGCTCTCGGACTTCCCATGGCTCGAAACACCAAAAGCATAAGCAACGTGATCAATAACTTGTAAATATCGTATTATAATAATAAGTGTCAGTTCACTTTTGATTGATTTTATTTTCTGATCTGTGCCATTTTCAAAACTATCGACATTTTAGGACAAATTGCTAAACATTGTAGGTCAAAAAATGATATTATCTTCTAAATACTTGTTATTCACTATGACGTTAAGTGCCATCAGGAGATTAAATTGACTGTCTTGTTACAAGAGAATTACGTTGGTCGTGTAAGCTCTAGCTGTAATATTTTTGTTGGATTTATCGTTGCAATTCTCTCCTACTCGGCCTTGGGAGCTTTTCGTTGTCTGCGAAGTTGTTCATGTATTGATTTGGGTACTTCGCTTCTTGTATTGATTTCTACTTGTGATGTTGTAGTTCTGCGGGCTTATTTCTTCTTCTTTCGTTCGCTTGAAAATATGTCTATATCTGAAATGTTCTCTCGTATAAACTTCACTGTCTTTTGTAGTTCACATATAGGTCCATTCGGTTTCTCTTCTAGTGTTGTTTCTATGGGCCAGTGGGATTTTCTCTGTATATTATATTATGTGCAGTTCTGTAGTATGTGTCCTGCAGTCTGGGGTGCATGTACAGGCAGCTGAGTTGTCAATCTTCAACTTTGTGTACATGTGACTGCGGAGTCGGTTGTGTCCTGTTCTAAGGCACAACACTACAGTATGATCTGTCTGTTCATCTTTTATAATCGTCCGGTGTTACTCTTGGTGACTTTCTGATTTATTTGATCATCCTTATCTTCTGTTGGTATGAAACTTGTACAGCTGGTTGTTCGTTTGTAGCACCCTCCTTTGCCAGTCGGTCTGCTCTCTCGTTACCTGGTACTCCACAATGAAAAGGTATCCACTGCATGACAATCTTGCGCTAGTTGCTCAGTTCAGACAGTAGAGCATGTAGACATGGCAGCTTTCCAGACCTCAGTGCTTGGAGTGCCGATTGTACATCTGTCAGAAATGATACAGGTTGTGGATCGACATTGGTATTCAACAATTTCTCAGTTGCCACCTTGATTGTCTGTATTTCTGCATCATATGTATGACATAATTTCCCGGTTGGTACTCTGACTGTATCCCTAATGTTGTTTGAGTATTCTATGTACACGCCCGACCCGCCATTCTTTACTGCATTCTGTGCTGACCCATCTGTGTATGCTCTGATATAGAGGTCTTGTGGGTATTCTTCATCAAGGAAATTGAGAGTCACTATCCTACGTTGCACATTGTTCTGTTCATCCTTGTCTAATATTCCTTTCACTTTTGTTTGAATGCATACTGATAGGTCATGCTCCTCTCTCCAAGGGGATTTGTTCTGGAACAGACTAACGGGATGTCAACTTCAGATAGATCTATAATGTGCCGGCGAAGTCGTTTTGGCCTGGTGCATAAAACTACTTTTTTCAGTCTTCCCATTGCTAAATTTTGAAATCTGTCTTTCATTGGATGGATCGGCATGCAGAATAACTTTTGTGCCTGTGTTAATACCTTCGTGTTTCTGCGTTCTGTGCTTGTATACTCCCTATTGTCTCCATCTCCACTAAAGGTCTTGATTTCATTGCTCCTGTAATGACCCTAAGTGCCTGGTTTTGCACATTATCCACCTCTTTTAATGCAGCGTTTGCTGCAGGGCACCATGCTGCTGATCCATATTCCAGATGTGGTCGTATACCTTGTTGGTAAACTTTCTAAAGTATTTTCCCGCTAGCTTCCTATGTGGTTGCACTTAATTTTCTCAGGATGACTAACTTCCTTCTGGCTTTTTCGGCTGCCATGTTGACGTGTTCCTTCAACATAAACAGGTTGTTTGTCTTCTTGCAGCTGTTTTCCATTTATCTTGATAATTCCAGCTTTTTGTTTTGGGAGGGAGAGTGAAAAGCGTAGTGCTGCATTTTTCTGTAACACCATCTATTTATCCATGAGGTCAAGGCATTAATAGCTATTTGTAGCATGCTCATGTGTACACCATATTACCAAGTCGTCTGCGTACATTGCAACTTTTGTTCCTTGTGGAAGTTCAGCAATCAGGTAAATTGATGAAGACTATGAAAAGTGAAGGGGAAAGAACCCCTCCCCGAGGTACACCGTGACACAGTAGAAATATCTCACTCTTGAATCCATCTAGTTGTACTCTGGCTCTTCTATTATGTAAGTATGCTTTTATCCATTTGTACATCCTACCTATAACTCTATTATTTGTCAGTGTCTTTAAAAGACCGTCTTTCCAAACTTTATCAAAGCTATACGTAAGTCTATCCATGCTGCTAGTACAAATTTCTTGTCTTGGACCGAGTCCTCGATCTCTTGTGAGAGGGAGGTATGTTGCCTGGTCTTAAATGGAGAAGCATTTTCTAAAACATTCTTGCTGTGGCGCAGGAAGGTTTTGACTGTCAAGATAATACTGCATCCTTAAGTTGGTGATACGTTTGATTGTTTTACAGTTAGCCATAGACTTGTCTTTCCCTGGTTTTGGGGGTGGTATCATCATTGCTTCTGTCTATAGCTGTTGAACTTTACCTGCTGTCCAACAAATGTTGAAGATCCGCAGCAGATTTATTTTTCCTGCTGTTCCCAAGTTCTTGATCCTTTCGTTGGACATTCCGTCTGTTCCTGGCAACTTTCTCATTTTCAATTTGGATATTGCAAACTCCAGTTCTTTGTATATTTGTTTTTTTGGGTTTTTTTTTTTGCGTTCGCCTGATTTCTCTAATCCACACGGCGGAGTGCGTTGCACTGTGGTTTTTATTTTGCGCCTGTTGGTCCAGTGCATCCGACTTCAGCATGTATTTTATGCAAGGGTCTGCTTCCTCATGCATTTTCTAAGAGTTTGCTTCCCTGGGATAACGGCCGGTGCTGTGGTGGGGATCGAACCCAGCACCTTCGGTTTGTGAGCCGTGCCACTTAACCACTAGGCTACGCCGTCCCCTTATTCGTTGTATATGATTGGTGCCTTCATAACTTCGGGTATGGTACCATCTCGTCCTTCATTTTGTCGTTCCTCACAAACAGACTTTGTTGTTTCTCTTGGTCAACTTCAATATCTTTCTCAAAAGAGTCGGCAAAGTGATCAGCCGCTTATTTGCATGTGATGATGTTTCCATCTTTGTTTAAAGCAAGCTTTGTGTTTCTCTTTGTGCCCTCATCATTAAGTTGTTTTACCAACTTCTACAATTTCTTAATATCTTTTTCAAAGTTCATATATTCTATTTTCTTCTCCTTCCCCCTCCTTACATCAATTTCTCCTCCTAGACTGCAACTTTCCCGTTTGAAATTTGGCCTTAGCATGTTGATAGTTTAGGTTATGTTCTTGACATGGGCTAATCTCTGCTTCCTTTGTAATGGTTTCTATCTCGCTATAAAGTTTCTCTAATTCATTGTTCCAATATGGCCTATATTGTTTTCGAGCCCCTCTAGGTATTGTTTCGTAGCCAGCCGTAGCATACATCTGCTGAACTTACAGACTACCTTATTTATGTTTTTTTATCTGTAGTCCGATCTCTAGTCAGTTCACTAGTCCGATGCTGGTACATTGACCAATCTGCCTTCTTGTAATTCCATCCAGGCAGGTTACTACTCTCCTTGACGTATTAATTTATCTGGGGCTGGTCTCTCGGTGGCTCGATTGACTCGCATCCAGTGTTCGTACAGCGATCTCAGTCCCGCCAGGCGGAGTGACAGCGCGGGCTTGCCCAACAAGTTCGCCCGCCTGTCCCCGGCACTGTAGCAGGACCAATTTTTGTGGAGTCGTACCGCTGGTAAGGGTGCGTTACTGTAGTCTGTATCGAGAAGCTTTTATAGTCCGTGTGGTTCGAAGGCTAGCGCGTATAGCCAATCTCGACAGTTCGTCTCGCTTGTGGTCCTTCTCTCGCAATGAGCTTTGAATCGGCAAATGGAAAGCAGGAATCGTGCCTAAAGGCCCTGTTCTCGCCCGACCAATCGGTCGGAGAAGGGCAGGCCGGCAGCAAAAATCGTCTCCAGTCCGAGTGCAAATCATCGCCGGGGTCGTTGGGATCCGTTCTGCCGAACGAGCCCGGTCGGTCGGTCGGTTGGTGTATATACGGGCTCCTGCCAGGCGGTCCTAGGGAGACGGTTGATCAACGAGCGGTGGTTCGGTTTCTAACAGCTGAAGGATGTCGACCAGTTGACATTCTTCGCAGAATGCAGGCAGTGTATGCGGACAAAAGTCTGTCGAAGACAACAGTGAATAACTGGACAACGATGTTTAAAGAAGGACGTGAGTTAACGAAAGATCTGAGAGTAGGTCAGGCGCAAATTGTTGTGTTGACTCACATCCTTCCTTATGGCGGTGTTGCGGATGTGGTCTTGTAGTGAAAGTTGAATTGAGTGTTCTACACTCCATCGCTCGTTGGATAGTTTGAAGCCGCGCCATGTAACATTTCCTCAGCCATATAACATGACTGATATGACTGGACTGTTGAAGGTTTGAGCTCTCGCTTCGTTGTTTTTCATCTATTGAAGTATCGTCTTGATGCGGTTGAAGCTACACCACCCCTCTGCTATCCTTCGTGAGATCATGTTATGCATTTCATGGAAGTTCGTAGGAGCCAAAGTTGATGTACGAATTCACGTTTTTGCCGGGATCAAATTCCAAGCCGCATTTCCTCGCCTGGACATAATCTGTTTAACATGCATTGTGTCTTTAGTCTATTTATTTTTAGACCAACTGCCTCGTTTGCGTTGTTGAACTCGTTGTATCACGCTCAGCTTACTTGATGTTCTGACTGATGATAAATATGTCATCCGCAATCCAGATCTGGTTGAGCATTTCTCCGTCTATGGTAATATACTTATCATGCCAACTTAGTGTGCGGCAAATTTCCTCAAGGACTGTGGTGAAATGTTTGGGAGAGATTGTATCGCAATGTCGTACACCATGCTGAATTTGTAATCGTATGTTAATTGGCAGGTAGAAAAGGGTAATAGTGATAGATCAACCCTCGTTTGTATCTGATATTAGCCACGTATTTTGTCCCTCGATGCCTTAATTTCGTAGAGATTTGTGACTGCAGTCACTTCGTTGTTATCGAAGACTTTTTCATAGTGCACGAGCACTAGGCATAATGGCATACGCACTTCCCTTGTCTTCTCCATTAGCTGGTGGAGAATGTGGAGGTGATCAATGGTAGAGTAACCCTTCCTGAATATCGCCACACTCGTGACTGATTCTGATCAAGTTATTTTTCTAATCTGTTTATCATTACTCTCGTGAAAAGCTTATACAGGAATGAAAGCAAACATATCGGACGGTAGCAGAGGCACTGAGGGCGGCAGTAGAAGAAATGGTGACAGGCAAAAGAAATGAAAGCCATATAGTCCTGTTTACAGATGCCCTGGCCGTAGTCACAGCGCTAAAAAGCCAAAAAAATACTGAACTTAATGATTTAAGAGCAGTACTCTGTCAACTATGCCAGCAGTCCGCACCAAAAAGAGTAGTGGTACAGTGGGTTCCATCCCACTGTAACATCCAAGGCAACGAGGAGGCAGACAGACTGGCAAAAGAAGGTGCAAGACTACCACAACCAGACCCTAGTGTGACCTACGAAGAGTCAAAAAGGCTTATTAGAGCTGAGCTAGATACATGACCAAATGGGAAACAGAACATACTGGCTACACCAAAAACGATGCCCATTACCAGTTGAACAGAAGAGAGCAGGTCGTAGTCTTCAGACTCCGCACAGGCCACAATAGACTGAGGTACCACCTATTCAATAAATTGAAGATAGGTGGCACTGAGGAATGCACGTGTGGTACCGGGAAAATGACCGCTGAACATTTGCTGCAAAACTGCCTGACATACGAGGATCAGAGAAAACACGTGTGACCATCACCAGTGGCAACACTAGACAAGCTCTATGGCAGTGTCGACAGCCTCAGAATGATTGCTGCTTTTTTCGATAAAATACAGGTTGACGTCTTAGAGCGTACGAAGAAGAAGGACGCTAGCTCGCACGGTCTTTTGTGTCCCCTTTTATTTGAGTTAGTCTTATCTTTGAAGTTTTCAATTGTTTAGGGATGTGACCTTCATTTACACATTTATTGAGCAGTTTTGTCAGCTCGCTCGCCAGTTTTTCTCGTCCTGCCTGAATAACACTGTACAGTGACTCCTTTCAGTTCTTGGGCTTTTCCTCTTTTCCTATGTTCATATGTTTGATCTGGCGTTAGGATCTCAGGTGCTGACGTGTAATCTAAAATTAGCGGCCGTTCGTGCATTACTGCTTTGGATGCGAAGAGGTCAGTGTAGAACTTCTGATATTTTTCTACAATTTTTTTCTCTGTCCGTATATGGTTGTCCACTTCCAATTTTTTAGAGCTGTCAAAAACATGTTTTACTGGTCAAGCTATTTTCGATATTTGATCGTTCTCTGTCTTGTCACATCTGCTTTGAATATACTCTGTCTTGTCTCAGACTCTTTCATCGCACTCTGTCTTGTCACAGCCGCTTTGATCGTACTCTGTCTTGTCTCAGCCGCTTAGAATATACTCTTGTTTTATCACAGATACCTTGAGCGTACTCTGTCTTGTCTCAGCCGCTTATAATATACTCTTGTTTTATCACAGACACTTTGATCGTACTCTGTCTTGTCTCAGCCGCTTAGAATATACTCTTGTTTTATCACAGACACTTTGATCGTACTCTGTCTTGTCACAGCCGCTTTGATTGTACTCTGTCTTGTCACAGCCGCTTTGCTCGTACTCAGTCTTTTCTCAGCCGCTTTGAATATACTCTGTCCTGTCACAGACTCTTTCATCGCACTCTGTCTTGTCACAGACTCTTTGATCGTACTTTGTCTTGTCACAGCCGCTTTGATCACTTTGTGTAGCCTATGTTGGTCATAATCTTCTTTCAGTTTGCATTTAATCATTTGGTTGATCTCAAACAGTTCCATTTTACTAATTATTCTACTGACATTTAGTCGTCTTCTGGGTGCAATGATTCTTAGTGTGGTATCCTTGAATCGACTAAAGTTTTGTCCTCTGTTTTGCTTCTACCACATTGATGCAGTTATTCAGCTGACCCATCAGCTGTTCTAAGTGGCAGGTTGGAGACCCTGTACATTGCCAGTCCTGCCGTCAGCTGACCCAACAGTGTGTGTGCGTGTGTGCGCATTCATGCGTGCGTGTTTGTGTGTGTGTGTGTGTGTGGGTGGGTGGGTTGGTGGATGGGTGGGTGTGTACACACGGATAGACAGATACACAGATATGTGCGTGCGTACATGTGTTCGTACATATGTGCGCACAAGGGGCTTGTCATAAGTCTTTACCCTGACCATGAATTTTAGGAGGAGAAAGTTGAAATTTGGCACAGTGCTTATTCCTTCTCAATGTAGCCACCACTTGAATTTATACATTTCTGCCATCTTTGCGTGACCTTGAAAAGACCTTCAGAATAGAGTAACCTATTTTTCGAACTAAACTAGTTATCACAAGCCAGTATGACATCTTCGTCAATGTCAAAATGATTATCTTCCCATTGTTTTTTTAAGTTTTGGGACAAGAAAAAAGTCTGCTGGAGTTAAATCCGGAGAATATGGTGGGTGTGGAAGAATTTCAATATTCAAATCTTTGGCTGTTTGCAGAACAAGCCTTGCTTTATGATAGGGCGTGTTGTCTTGAAGCATAGGCAGAATTTGAGTGCACGTTATCCCTTGTTTTCTGGTCACAGTCTTTCTTAGTTTGGTAAGGAGATCTGCATAATATTGCCCATTAACCGTGTTGTCATGAGGCAGGTAATCTTTCAATGACACATTTGACGTCCCAAAAAACAGTCAGCATCACTTTTCTTGCAGATTGCTGTGCTCTTGGCTTGACATGTTTTGGTAAACCATGGGTTTTCTACTGCATGCTAGAAATTGTGAATTATTGGTCATAATGGTGAACCCAAGTCTCATCTATTGTCACCATGGTCGGCAACATATTTTTCGACCGACATATTTTGAGCAACGCAACTGGCCACAGAAATCAATCCTCGTTTGTTTCTGTTCACATGTCAGCAGATACGGGATCCAGCGGGCACACACTTTTCTCGTGTTCAGTCTGTTGTGTAAAATTCTAAAAACTGTACTTTCATTCAGTTTTGTTGACCTAGATATTTCTGCAATTATCATTTTCCTATCCTGGTCAATTATTTTCTTCACTCTTGCAGCATTTTCATCGCTGCACTCTGAGGATGGTCTTCCTGATCTTGGAAGATCAGTAACATGGGAACTGCCTACACCAGTTTTTTATAGAAGCAAACGAAGGACAGAATTCCTCAAACACTGGTTCCATCTTCTTGTGCATTTCTGTAGATGTTTTCCTACAACATTAATAATTTTATCACAGTTCCGGCTTATGATTTCTCCATTGTTCTGACAAACGATTAGAGTAGCAGATTCGGCCAATGAGATGTGTTGCGCCATGTACCATACCCGATAAACCCATCCAGGAGGAAAATTCATACTTCTCAAATCCAGTACAAATTGATTGAGTGACATATGTGCCAAATTTCAACTTTCTCCTCCTACTCCTTCACAGTCAGGGTAAAGACTTATGAGAAGCTCCTTATTTGTATGTACATTAATCCTCCCTCAACTATGCACCTCAGGAAACTACAAGAAACTCAAGAAACATTTATGTAATAAATATACAGAAAAGTGAGTTATGAACTTTGACAGTATTTTATTTGTTAAATTTCATTTGTTTAACGTTTAACAGTGCATACATAAACCATATTCAGCTGGGTCATTGGAGAAGCCACATCACAGTTACTGAAAATATACACAGAAATGAAAGAGAGGTAATTACTATCATGTGGTTATGTCTCTTTTCCCCCGAACCTTCTTCATATCCTACAATGATGATTAATTATGTGGTTTCAAAGTGCTAAAATAACACCATTCTAAAATATCCCAAATATGTTTAAAGATCTAATATAACTGATTTCTTTCAAATGTTGACATAACTAATTTATGATAAATGTAAAATACTAATTTTTGTTTACAATTTTAATGACTCGTGTTTATAAAGATATCAAAATAATTATTTATCTGTTCAAAGTGTTAAAATTACTTATTTATGTTAAATATTAAAATAATTCATTGTTATTAATGATATCAAATAATTGTATCTGGCAAAAGTGTTAAAATAACATCATTATTGTTAAAGACGTAAAAATCATTTTATAAGTCAAAAGTGTTTAAATAACTCATTTCTATTAATTGTTAAATAATAAATCCGTTCACGTAATAAAGTACAGCAATTCTTGTTAAAACCCCTGCAATAACGCGTGCTAAATGACGATATAAAATAAATAATTTCAGTTGACATCTATAAAGCAGTTAATTTTGACCAACAGCTTTAAATCAATCTGCTTCTGATCTACTGACTTACCGCAACGGGGTTACATCTGTCACTAGTGAGTGAGTACGCTTCGGCCTCTCGTGGGTTATAGTAGACTTCAGATGAGCATGTTTCTTGCTGTTTAAAAAATAAATACAATCAATTTAAAGATGATTCCGTAACAGACACTACTGTCTAGATCAAATGCTAGAAACTATCTTGTGCTGGGTCTCCGCTACTTTTGAAGAGGAGTTGTAAGTCCCCTTTATCACTGACTTGTCTTTCCTACCAGTAAGTCAGGTATCCATTTACTGCTAGCAAACTAGACAGTGTCCTAAGGGAGGGATTGAGCCCAACATGCTCTCCGACAACTTTACTAGTCATACGCTCAACTTGTGGAATTTTAAAACATGTACATCGTACCATAATTTATCGTGCAGAGGTGTAGACAACTGCACTTGTGTATATGTTCATAAGAGAAGACTGGTTGGGTTTATGGTGTACACATGTACAAACATATATAGCCCTGCATAATTAATTGTAGTTCAAAACTTAAAAAATGTAAGCTATCAAAATAATGGTCATTGTGGTCAGTTAATTTCCGGAAATGTGCAAAGCATTATCAGTTACGTAATGTCATCTCTTTTTTTTTTAACACCAAAAATAGCCACATTGTTGGTCACTGTCAAGAATAAATGATCAAGAAACACATATTGAACTACTATTTTTGATTGTTTTAGGAAATCTAATGGTTAAAAAAGGCTACTCAAACATCGGTTGACATCTTTACATTATTAATGATCATCAATCTCTATGGATTATACTACTTTGTGTGATTGCCTAGTTAATCGTGGCATTAAAAAACTGTATGTTAATAATAAGCTTTACTTATTTTATAATTGACTATCATCAAAGCCATGATGTCAGTTAGTTTATTATAGTCTCTTGTTTAGCTTATTTTTTTTCTAGGGTTTTTTATGTTGCCAAGTTGTGTTTTTATTTTTAATGTAGATGATTTCTTCTTTATGATGTTTCTTATTTTGGAAATTGGTTTCACTCAGCACACTCATATTTGTTCTTTGGGAGGTCAGTTGAATTTATATAATAATTATATATATGGAAATATATAGGGCATGAACTCGACAGTACCAAGGCACTGCTGAAGGAATGCAGGATTCGAACGTCCATGTAGCATATCCTTTGCAGAACATCGCTCCCATCACAGCAAGTCTGAAAAAAAAACTCTATCTCTTGCCAAATCTCCAGCCTGCTCCAGAGTCATGCCTAAGCATTCCTTGACATCTTGGTGCCATCGACTTCTTGGTCTGCCTCTGCCTCTCTTGCCTTGCACCATACCTTCCATTACTGTTCTCTCAAGACCGTTTTGTATTTTCATGTGGCCAAATTATTTTAATTTTCTGTTCATGAAGGAGCTAATGAATCAGCTCTCCTCTATGTCCAACTCTTGTTGAATGGCTGCATTTCTTTTTTCTGTCCATGCATTTCTGAGAACTGTTCCATAATGTTAGATGCCCATTGCAAGCAATGATGGTAACATCATTAGACAGCTATGTCTAGATTATGTAACTTGCGCTACATTTGGAATATAGTGAGGAAGAATATGTGCTGGTCATCAACCTCACGATCTAGTACCGAACTACTTTAGGCCAGTGGCAAGACATACGTCAAGGCAACTGGGGATAATTTAGGACGTAGGCACTCTGGTCACTCTTCCTTTGAAACCAGGACTGAGCCACGAGTCTAACAACATCTGCAAATCAAACAAATTAAAATATAAACCACAACTGCAAGAATGCCGAAATTTAATGTTGCACCAGATTTCCTGTTAGTAGTCAGCTGCAGTAAAAGTAGAAGGAGAAGAAGAATAAGAAGAAGAAGAAGAAAAAGAAGGAGAAGAAGAAGGAGAAGAAGAAGAAGAAGAAAAAACACAGACACTCAGAGACTACTCACCACAGGAGCATTATCACTGACGGTACACACTACGTTGGCATTCTGTTTCACGTCATTCTGTGTACATGTGCTCAGAGCATAATAGACAACATAAAAGCGGTAGATAACTCCATTTACGACCTGTTATGACAGAAACATATATATTTAAATACAAATAGTAAACTGTCATTTTTTTGTCTGAGGCTAGCAACTTTATCATGTAAAACAATTGCTACTGAAACTATATCTGGAAATATTCAGATGGAGGCTTGGTGTAAAGAGACCAGCTGTAGTGATGATCCTATGCTTCTAGGTGAATCTATCATGATCCTATGCTTCTAGGTGAATCTATCATATTATTATTTGGGGAGGGGGGACTTCACAGTAAAGTTGTAAGTGGCATGTTTCTAAACACAAACAAATGTATCCTCACAACAGGAAGGTTGTGTCCCTGTGGGAAGTAGGCCTTTTGTTAAAATGCGTGTTGAAATTGGATGCAGTACAGTACAGTGCACTCCCCCTAAGGAAACAATATAAACGGACAAATAAATCATGACAATGTGTAAGGCGTGTTCAAATGAAACCGGACCAAACTGCAACAAGTGAACATACGTACGATGTGCATGATGAGGTCACTTCTGGTGTAAACAACACACACCAACCGTCAAGTTTGCAAAATTGCATTATCCTCTGACTCATAGTTTCATCAGCAGACCGTTGAAAACATGGCGGGTGTGATACGGAATATGTCCAGAATTGATCAGCGAACGGTGATTCTGTTTCTAACAGCTTAAGGATGTCGACCCAGTTGACATTCATCGCAGAATGCAGGCAGTTTATGGGGACAAAAGTGTGTAGAAGACAACAGTGAAGAACTGGACAACGATGTTTAAAGAAGGACGTGAGTTAGCGCAACAAAATGCGCCTGACCTGGTCTCGGAAGATTTTTTGTTAACTCACGTCCTTCACTGCTGTCTTCGACACACTTTTATCGGCATACACTGCCTGCATTATGCGATGAATGTCAACTGGTCGACATCCTTCAGCCAGCTGTTAGAAAAACAAATCACCACCGCTCGCTGATCAACTCTGCGCGGATTACGTATCACACCTGCAATGTTTTCAACGGTCCGAACATATAGTTTGCCGTATTTTCTCTAATTCCCAAGGCGATGTGCGTGGATTTTATGTTGCGCCTGTCGGCCCAGTGCATCCGACTTCAGCATGCATTTTATGTAAGGGTCTGCTTCCTCCAGCATTTTCTAATGGTTTGCTTCCCCGGAGTAACGGCCGGTACTGCGATGGGGATCGAACCCAGCACCTTCGGGTTGTGAGTCGTGCCACTTAACCACTGGCCCACGCCGTCCCCTACCTCACATATAGTACTATAACAGATATCGACTGAGGATTAACTGGCTCGGAAACGTGGGATGTAACTTTATGGCATCACATTCAGATTGTCATTTTGTATAAAGATGTCTTTGACGTCATACTTCATGTTAGATACTCAGAGATCATATCAAACACAGCCATACAGCGGTCAGATAGCTGAAGATTGAAGAGAGAACACACCACGAGGAAGTAGGAAAAGGCAAAGGCCGCCGTCCATCGTAGACAATAATGGCATAATTAATTTTGCTAGCGCTATTTTTAGTAAGGATTAACTGCGCTACTTGTTATCCTCACTCTCTCGTCTCGAGCCGCCCGACCCCAGTGGCAAATCAAGGACAAGACGACTAGGGGGTGACTACGAGATGCATGGGACTCCGCATCAAGCACCCGTGAAAAAGACGGCGGAGTCCGGAGTCGAACCCACACCACCTGATCACGAGGCCGACAGCTCAACCACTTCGCCACGGAATCCCCAAAGTAGTCTGAAGAAGTAGTCTTGGAATATAAACAGACATGTTTTTTTATTATTCTTTTCCTGTCACCCCCACTTGGTGGAATATGGGTCCAACACTGCATGTGTTGAAGCATAGGTCCAAGTATAGGTCCAAGCATAGGTCCAAGTATAGGTCCAAGCATAGGTCCAAGCATATGTCTAAGCATAAGTACAACACTGCATTTGGTTTACCCTAACCATCTTTTAGGGAACCGTGAAATCATTTGTTGCATTGTGATTACAGTGGCAATCGTTTTTGTATGATGAGGTTGCCAGCAGAAAGGACAACCTTCCTTAGTCTCATCTTATGACACGCTGGAATGGAAGCAGGGATCGTATTGTCTCTAGAACAACTCGGGTGAAACAGACAAGTGCTGGATTTAACATCACATGGAAAGTTATGGGGCACAAAAACAAGTGTCAAATAACAGCAGCAGAGTTTCCAGTGCAGCTAGATATTCTATAAACGAATTCAAGAAAACAGCCTGAAACAGGAATGGGTGGAGAGCATTCATAACAACATTATGTTCCAACAAGAAGCCGATGAATTAAGACACTAAGTCATACTAGCGGTGGGATCAAGATACTGAGCAGCGCATGAGCGTCAGGGCCAGCGAACCAGAGCTGCCAAGACCCTTCTACACCTCCACGCGGTGATCCTGGATAACAGGCTGCAGCAGGGCAGACTGGCTAAGGTGAAAGGATAGAGAGGGAATGCTAACCTGGTACTAAAAAAATGCTTGCTGAAGTCAGATGTGTTGGACCGAAAGGTGTAAATATCACGAAAGGTGTAAACTACAACACAACGCATTCCGTTCTCTGGACTACATTCTGCTACTCAAACCCTTTCAGTTTCCATACTAACAGAAGTTGTCTGAAGATTTGTCTTATGTTAGATAATGAGTCCTTATCGTGTCCAGGAAAAAAAAACCCAGAGCCAAGCATGTTGTGAAAGCGACTAAACAGGGTTGGTTATGCGATTTGCAACATCATCATGTAAAATTAAATGTTACAGAAAACACCACAGACAGAGCAGATGTGAGTACTTTGACACAGGCTTCATTCAAAATGGTTGGACATCTTCTTCTTCGGCGCTCATCCTGACAAGGACGGGGTGCCATAGTTGTGTCTCAGTTTACAGCAAGGCTGCGATATTTTCACCTTTTGGCTGACATATCCAGTCATGGATATCATGTATGCCGTTACATAGATCCCTGTTATGTTAGCCAGACTACGCTAGTGCAACCTGTTTCCATGACCACCATTTAGAGATAGATAGTGTCTTGATATGCTCAGGTTCGCTGACCCAGATGCTAGCAGTTAGCTATAAGTTGCTAGCTACTGTCCGTTCATTATCTGTGCTGCATCTTCGATCCAAGCTGAACATTGAAAATGTTTCCAAAATGTGAGTAGAAGAGAAAGTACTCATGACCATGACTGCAGCTTTTTGTGGACTCTATCTATGAAGATGCCAATTAGCTCTGGCTGACATTCGTTTCTTTTGATTCAAGCTGCCATCTGATAGTATATGAGGAATACGATGTTCCACATTCTATGTCTCTCTTTCTCTCTCTCTCTCTCTCTCTCTCTCCATCTCTCTCTCTCTCTCTCTCTCTCTCTCCCTCTGTCTCCATCCCTTTCTTTCTGTCCTCCAGCAAGAGTTGAAAAATTGTACTAATACTGAAAAATAAGAAGAAATGTGGGGAAGGTTTCACTAATCGACATTTCTCACCTGCTTTGTGATCTTGCTAGCACCGGTGGCCTTGAGATAATACAAGCTGTTGGACTTGGCATTGAGTTTGCTCTCCAGGAATTGGACAGCCTTCTGTACATCAGCGTCTGAGAAACTTACATCCACCTGGCCTCCAGCAAGTTGCCGGGAAGATGCAATAGCCTAAAATGGTAATGTATAAGTCTTGTTAATAAATCAAAGAAAAATTAAAATAATCTAACTTGAAGTATAGCATAATGTACAAACCGATTAACATCTAAGGGACAGATAAATAGGTGGGATCAAGATGCTGAGCAGCGCATGAGCTGCAGTGGTCAGTGACCCATAGCTGACTGCTAGCATCAGGGCCAGAGAACCATAGCTGCCAAGACCCTTCTGCACCTCCACGCGGTGATCCTGGATAACAGGCTGCAGCAGGCAGACTGGCTAAGGAGAAGGGATCGAAGAGGAAATGCTAACCCGGTACTCAAAAAATGCTTGCTGAAGTCGGATGTGTTGGTCCGAAAGGTGCAAATATCGCAGCCAAGCTGTAAACTACGACACAACGCATGCCGTTCTCTGGACTACATTCTGCTACTTAAGCCCTTTCAGGGTTTGGTAGTGGGAGATTGAGAACGAAAGACGAAGAAGAAGAAGAAGATAAATAGGTTTGTTGCAGTTGTTGAATGCCACAATAAATAAGTTTGCTCTTCAAATTGAGAGTGACCCATGCCTCTCTGAAAGACGCTTGGTCAGAATTACTCTCAGTAGCCAATGCATACAGAAGCTTCACAATTCCGATATACGAAGACTGTCCTTGGTAAATGATGTGGTAATCTATGCAGACAAGGCTAAACACAGATAGGCAGGTCACATGTTGCGACGAAACGATGGTAGATGGAGCCCCCGAAGTAAAAGGAAATATCGGGGAAGACCTCAAATGGGCAAACTCCCTTGCTGCACACAACACCATCCAAGACAACTCTGGAGGAGGGCTTACCATGCACTGGACTTCTGTGTCCGCTGGAGACGAAGTTGGAACCCGCAGCTATACTTAGGAACTGGTCATCAAGATCTAGACTCTATTGTGTGCCTTGAAAATGGCATTAAGCGTCAGGTGTAGCTTTATCCTCACATCCTGAGCGTGCTGATGAAGGTGGACCAGGGTCTTCCAGGATTTTATACTATGCTTCACTTCATCTGCATGACGCTCACTACTATGGGGATCACGTCGATCCCTAATTCGTTAGCCAGGCAACAATTAAGCAGTCTTGTTTTTTATTGAATGTCTACAATGAGTAAGTTTAAACTTGTATGCGGCCTGAAAGGGAAAAGTAGTTTTCCTCATTTTCTTAACGTCCTGATGAAGGTGGACTAGGGTCCTCCACGCGGTTGTGCTGTGTTTCACTTCATCTGTGTGTCACTCACTACTATGGGGATCACGGTTTCCCCAGCGTCGTTGCCATAAAACAGTATGTTTCCAGTGAGAACTGTATGAAAGTGAGGTCTGCGCGTGGTCAGTATATTTTACCTGACCAAGACTAACATTGTTTGATTAGACGTAAGTCTCCTCCATCCAAGGGACAGATATATAGATAGATAGATAGATAGATAGATAGATAGATAGATAGATAGATAGATAGATAGATAGATAGATAGATAGATAGATAGATAGATAGATAGATAGATAGATAGATAGATAGATAGATAGATAGATCAATCAATCATATCTTGTCTTTCACATCAAATGAACCTAGTGGCATGTCACAGTTTACCTGGTGGTATGTGAATATTTATTTCTAGCTAACTGTCAGGCCTCCATACTAATGCCTCTGAACAAATGTGTAGCTAGTTCAAAGTATTCAGTATGCTTCTCATATATTGATGCAGATTGAAGCCATGTCCTTACAATAGTGTGTGTTGGACAGGTCTGTAACATGTAAATTTATACTTGACTTAATTTTAGAAAAGTCACAACAGTAAGGCAGAAACTGGTCACACCATCTCTCAGAAAATGAGATCTTCCACAAGGAAGTCTATACACTTCTTCCACAACTGCAGTAACTGTTATGGGGCCATATTATTTAAAAATAAATTTGAAACAATATTAACATGAACAAAATTTGCTGAAAGAGAATTTATTTCTGTTGAGTATAATGATTGTTACAAAGCTAGAATTGCCCGATGTTATACTCAGGCCAACACCTAGTTATAAATGTCAGACAAAAACCATTCACAAGACACAATGAAGAAGGATTGCAACAATTTAAATGCGATGTTTAGGAAAAGTGGTCAGAGTCACTAGAAGAGACACATTGAGAAACTGACAACTTCAGCAGAAATTGAGAACAGAACCACACAAAGACAGGCAAAGAATTAAATAGTTTGGAGATGTGACAAGAATGTTTCAAATCTATCTAATAGTTTAGGGATGTAACAAGAACGTCTCAAATCTATCTAATAGCTTGGAGATGTGACAAGAATGTCTCAAATCTATCCAATAGTTTAGGGATGTGACAAGATTGTCTCAAATCTATCTAATAGTCTGGAGAGGTAACAAGAACGTCTCAAATCTATCTGTTCTTTTCTTTTCTTTATTTTCGTTCGTGTTATTTCTCTATTCCCCAAGGCGGTGTGTGTTGCACTATGTTTTTATTATGCGCCTGTCGGCTCAGTGCATCCGACTATAGCATTCATTTTAAGTAAGGGTCTATGTCTTCCTGCATTTTCTAAGGGTTTGCTTCCCCGTGGAACGCCGGTGTTGTGATAGGGAACGTACCAAGCACCTTTGGTTTGTGAGCCGTGTCACTTAACCAGTAGCCCATTCCGTCCCCAAATCTATCTAATAGCTTGGAGATGTGGCAGGAATGTATCAAATTTTTCTAATAGTTTAGAGATGTGACAAGAACGTCTTAAATCTATATAATAGTTTGGAAATGTGGCGAAAACGTCTCAAATCTATATAATAGCTTGGAGATGTGACAATAACGTCTCAAATCTATCTAATAGCTTGGAGATGTGACAATAACGTCTCAAATCTATCTAATAGTTTGGAAATGTGACAAAAACGTCTCAAATCTATATAATAGCTTGGAGATGTGATAAGAATGTCTCAAATTTATCTAATAGTTTGGAAATGTGACAAAAACGTCTCAAATCTATACCCCATACAAACCTTTAACACCATACAGCCGGGCTTCAGTCAAGTGGTGGACCAAGTAAACATTAGCATTATACATGGACAGATGAGATGAAATTAGATGACAAAAAAGACCAACCTCTACCACACAGCTGGGGGTTCCTTGAATCTGGGTACTGTCTTCACCATTAACCCATGGTCGGCTCCATACAGCCACACTGCATAATTCTTTCTGAAATTGTATATTTCTCACATCACTAATAGCTTTCCCAGTGTGACTTTTATGAATAATAACTAAAGCACAAAGAATAGGTCTTCTGCATCTTCTATGTATGTTGTAAAAAGTGCCTAAAGAGAGTTATGCATGTAACTAGGTATCTCATCATGTTGTTGATGTCGTTCAAGCCATTTGTACTGAGTTTATTTCAACTCTTGTTAAAGGTATAGTGGTGGTGGGTTATACTGGTCCTTCTAACATCATAAAGCATACTTTAATAGGTAGACCTGTGTTCTCCAGGCTGTAGTGCAATGTGAGACTCCTCAGTAAGCTCATGCCTATGAAAACCACAGTGTCGATTCAGACCTTGTTTGTTACCCTGTTTTCAGGAGACCAACACGGATGTAAGGTGGAATCTTGCTCAGTATGTTTCAACTGACCCTAACTTGATTAGTATATTTCATCTGATCTTAACTTGACCAATATGTTTCACCTGATCCTAACTTGATCAGTATATTTCATCTGATCTTAACTTGACCACTATGTTTCACCTGATCCTAATTTGATCAGTATGTTTATCTGATTTTAACTTGACCAATATGTTTCACCTGATCCTAACTTGATCAGTATATTTCATCTGATCTTATCTTGACCAATATGTTTCACCTGATCCTAACTTGATCAGTAGGTTTCATCTGATCTTAATTTGATCAGTATATTTCACCTGAATCTAACTGAAATGCATAGAGATGCGCTAGACACATTCTTTCATCGCCATTATGGGGGCTCGGGATTCGCTTTAACCATATTGTTGCTACCCCTATTTCACTATTTGTAATGTATTCCTAGTATTTCCTCCTTTATTTTCTCTATGCTGGGTTCAATTTCAGGTTCAAGGGCTGGTATTTATATAATAGGTAATCATGAATATAACAAAATGTAACATACAACCATTAAGTGGCTAATGTATGCTTTCTGGCACGTCACTTTAAATATTGAACGGAATTATTTGTTGATACCTGTGATAGTTTGTGAATGTCTTATTAGTGTAGTGGTTGAGCACTTGCTTTACACAGTATAAGAACGGGGATCAACTCCTGCTGCCAACATATTCCAATTAACCCAGCTGTAAATGAGTGCCTGACTAACAGTTTTGAAGTAAAAAAGCAGCGAGGAAGGGAACTGGCCACCCACTTCACACAAGCTGTGGCTTAGTATACTGAAGTATCTAACACTTCATTCCCAGCTAAAGGTTAAATATACCGAAGGACAAAAATTTTCCTTTTTTTAACTTACTTAACTTAACGTCTTTATACTGGTTTAGAAGACTATACATAGTGCATCGTAATACACTCAAATACTAGAGCTAAGTAGACCCGCATCCAGCTAGGCGCCATCTATAGCTGCTCTTAACAAACCACCTGGGGAAAGGTACAAATAACTTGGGTAGATTTTTAATTTTAATTGTGTTGGGTATATACCGTTAACCCTACTCTATTCGATTTCCAACTGCCAAGGAATTTTTAACGTGCTCGACACTGAACACGGGAGTCCGATCTCACTAGCCAGAGATCGGGGGAATTTTTACCAGAATATCCACGTGAAAAAATCCCGATATCCACCGTTATTTGAACCCGCGACCTCTGAAACCCGAGACGGACACCGTCCCTCGAGACCACTGACCATCTGATAGTTTTATACATTACAGCTTACATACATACATTTACAAACAATATTGGTATCTTTTGTATGCAAACTTACAGCGTCACCACCTGAAACTTCAATCTTGAATTTGTAAATCACTCCTGCCACAACCTGCAAGAGAACATAGTAGTCGTATATGTTAACACAGCCAATGAAAACCTGTACGCCTGGCAAATGAACACAACGTGACTCAAATACTTCAATTATAAATGCTGTGAATGTTAAGCCTACACAATGTGCTATACGCACATTTTGTACGCTGAATGAATTGCTAAAATAGTTCACAAGTTACCTGTAATATTTGACATTTATGAGATGTTGCACTGTTGTTTATCAATATTATGTACATGGAAAGTTGGCGGAGATAGTTTTAAAAAAAATGAATTTTCTTATTAATTAACGTAAGAAGTGTCATTAGTAATTACTTAATTATACACTTGAATTGTTGTATGGGATCTCCACATATGATTCCCGCACAAAATAATGTATGCTATTTTATTGGTGTTTCTTTATTCTTTTGTCTAACAAGATAAAGCTGTCAGCCTATTGAATAGCCTATCTTCCCTTTCTTTGACAATACACATAGTAAAGTGATGTGGTTCTATTATTTTCACCCCAATAAACAATGACCAATAAAAACTGTAATATAACTTCATTCTCATTGATGGGGTATGGTAGTCAGTGAGTTTTTAAGCACAGACTATGGATTGCTTCATCACAGGTGCCACAATGCCATGTTTGTTTATTTCATCCCCCCCCCCCCCCCCCCCACCACCCTCCCCTACAAAATAATTTACATAAATTCAAGCAATCTGTTTCGTCAAATTCTTCGTCTTCAATTCCGATGTTGTTGTCACAGGTAGATAGAATCGATCATCATCAGGCCATTCAGTCCTAGGACTGGTCAACAAGCTCATGAATTTTGTCCTTCCATTTCTGCCTATCCTCTGCATCCGTCTTAAGCTCAGCATACGTCTTCAGCTCAGCATACGTCTTCAGCTCAGCAGCCGTCTTCAGCTCAGCATACGTCTTCAGCTCAGCATACGTCTTCACAACCATATCCGCAAGCTTGAGACAAAAAGGTATTTCTAGGTCTTCCTCTCCCTCTCCTTCCCTGCATAATGTCCACCAAGACCTTGTTAACTGGACCCTATCTCCGCAGATTATGTCCCAACCAACCAAATCTATTTCTTTTAATCTTCCATATCAACTTTCTCTCTTCTCCCATCTCCGTTAATAACTTTTCATTTAATTTCTTCTCGTCCCAGCTCGCTCTTTCTATCTTTTGGTAACACCATATCTCTGAAGCTTCCAAGTATTTTTCCTCTCTTTTATTTATAGTCCGTGTTTTCGATACTATAACTTATATTCATTCTTCTGTAAAATTGTCTTTTTTTAAACTATATGTAGAAAATATATTGCATTCTTTTGTTACATTTTGCTTGATTACGGACAATTTGAGATGTCAAATACAATTTTGCTCTAATACGCTGCCAATATAACATAACCTCACTAAAGAAAAACTCTGAGGTGTAGTATTAATTATAACATCAAAGTGACCGGCATTACTTAAGAACATGAAAAGTACCTGTGATGTTGCTGAGACAACTTTTTCAGCTACTCTTGGTCTCGCATCTCCATTGGTCTTGAAAAGCTCGTTAATCCCATTGACTGCAAATACCACGTTGGCGTCGGTGAGATCTGCATTATAGGGGTGCAGTCCGCCAGTGATTACTTGGCCAGCGATGAATGGCAGAGCAATTGCAAGCAGTAGAAGGACCTGAAATGGAAATTGTTAGTGTTTTTTTTTAGTTTTTTTTTTAGCATGTTTGTTATATTATTGTTATTAGCAAAAATATGTGGTTACAATATAAGGTAAAGTATTGGTAGTCGCATAGAGGACACCACTGTCGGGGATGAAGTGTCAACATTATTGTATGAGACTTCTGCTTTATTTTGAGGTGGAGTGGCCAGTTACGTTTTTCGCTGAATTTTGTTCTCCAACAGTAAGTCCAGGACACATTTACAGTTGGATCAACTGGAGCACACGTCGATAACAGAAAACCAATTAAGTACATTTGCTCTAAGATGAAAGCGCTTTGGCACTTGTAGCCCAGGGGTTTCATAATAAAAAAAAGTTTTTTTAAGTTAATGACGTCCTATAGGAGAAACCGCAGTCATGGATCAAGAGTTAGGTCTAAGCTTTTCTTTTAGGTGAGATCACCAGTTCTTTTCTTAACTGCTTACTTTCCCTGTTACCCATTTAGAACTGGGTAGACTAAAGCTTGTCTATACCAGAAATTGAACAAGGTACTTTTATCATTACTAGAAAATGATCCTACCATTATGCTAGCTAAATGCAAAATAAAAACAGATGCTGATTGAAAATGTCATTCTTTTTTTTTCAATCACACCTTGCTCCCTATGCTCGAGTGAGTTGTACTATATTTTGCACTTTTCCCCGAGTGCATCCGACTTCAGCACACATTTATTGAACAGCTTTACTTCCCATAAGAGTTATACCTTACTGAAACCAAACAAATGCATGGTATGATAAGATCATTAATCCAGATTTGTTGGTGAGAATCAAACAGATAATGGTGGAACAGGGACACGAAGAGGAGGCGATGCTATTGGCTAGGTCACACGTTAAGGAAACCACTTGATAGCATCACAAGGCAGTGTCTATTCTGGACCCTAAAGACAAGAGAAGTAGAAGCAGGCCTACTCATTCATGGCTGAGCGAGCTTCTTGGACATTTCATCGAGACTAGAAAGACATAAATTCAGCTGGAACTGATGACCTATAACAGGAAGACTTATCGTGTATTTATGGAAGATTTATAGACTGCATATGGAATGTAAAAGTTTTGATTGATTAATTGATTTATTTGATGCTATATTAGGATAAATTATACTACAACAAATTTTGTTTCAAAATAAAACCACCTACAAGAACAAGAGGGCAAAGCTACAAATTAACTAAAGAAAGGTCCAGATTAGATGTTAGAAAATATTATTTTTAGTAATAGAGTGGTGAATCCTTGAAATGCATTGCCACAGGAAGTAGTGAAGACAATGGCAATTAATGTATTTAATAATAGATGGGATGTGCATTACTTTTAGAGCAAAAAAAATGTAAATTAAACTGGTTGTATGCAGACACTGCTGGGTCTTCTAAACTGGTATAAAGACGTTTAGTAAAGTTAACTCATGACATTTTAAGCGAAAATGGAGATCATTGAATTTCAAACAGAACCACAAGAAATCCGTCTCTTTTAGCAGATGAAGAAATACATGTTCTTGTAGATCCAATACAATTATTGAGATGATTTAAATGTGTGTTAGTTAAACAAGAAATAAAGACAAACCACTGGCAGCAAGAACAAATGAACCGTTGTACTGTTTAGTTCCAAGGAAAACTCAAATATCTAAGTTTAGCTAAATATGAGTAAGCATACACAGCTCTTGTATTACTTGGAATATGAAATGGTATTACAGAAATATATGTAGTTGAGAGGCAAGAAAACAAAAGATACTTACAGGAAGTTCTATACTATAAACATGCTTGAGCGGTTTCTATGAGTGATGTGTGTGTGACAGAGATGAGAATATGATTCGCACTACACTGAGAGAAAGCCGTAGGAGGTTACTAAATATGTGTCCTAGCATCCAACTCATGATACTGAACACCAGTCAAAATGCTTACAAAATGTCTGCTAAATGTGAAGTAACCAGTCAGTCAGGTCAGGTTATTCCGAAACCGGTGAGGTAGTTGGGGCACACATGAAGACATCCTCACAACCGTACGCCATCCCTCTCTGTGAGCGGTCACTCCCTGTGCTTCCACTGTTTGGAAAATGGTCCATTCTTTTATATTGTCCTCCCACCTCTTTTTGTGACGCATCTTCGCCGCCTGCTGTGCATCTTTCCGTGCATGATCGTATTTGCAAGACCATGTAAGCTAAAAATGTCTTCAAAAGGTCCTTTTTGCTGTTGTAATTATTTCTCGTATTTCCTCATTTGTAACTCGATCTTTGCACGTGACATTTAGAAGTCTTCGGAAACATCTCATCTCCAATGCCTGTATCCTCCGTTGCAGGTCAGCTGTAATTGTCCATGTCTTACAAGCATAGAAAAATATTGACAGGACCAATGTACGCATTAATCTGATTTTCGGACATATTGCTAACCGTTTATCTTGCCAGATTTTGTTAAGCCGTGAAAATGCCGCTATTGTCTGTGCTAATCTGGCCAACACCTCATATTTTGATCCTTCCTCACTGACAATCGAACCCAGATATTTAAAAGGGTCGACCACTTCGATTTCCTGGCCAATAGCTTTTATCCTACTGCTGAAGCCTTCAGCATTGTTGGTCATTAATTTTGTATTTCCAGCGTTTATCTCCATACCATAGTCAAGAGCTGTTCATCGAGCTTTCTGACTCATGCCTGGAGTTTTGCTTCAGTGCCCGCCAACCCGTCGATGTCGAATTTATTTTGTAAGACATTAACCGATCACGCCTCCACCACATCATGTGGCAATGCTTTCCAAGCATTCACCACTCTCTGACTACAAAAATATTTCAAAATTTCCTTCTTCTGAGTTTGGAATAAAGCTTTAGAAACAATACCGGAAAACATGATAATATTATTAAAGAGCTAATAATGCGTTTTCCTGGAGTTCGTGCTCTGTGGTCAGCACTTTCAGCAATGAATGGAACTGAACACAAGTGAAAACGTTCAGATACAATGAGGTCTGTTCAGTTCAAAAAGATATTTTCCATTGTGATTGTTCTACAAAAATCCCAAACGCTGATGATAATCATAAAGACGCAATGAGTTTAACTTTCAACTAGGTGATAATGATTCAAAACTCACCTTCATGTTTGAATGTTTGTGTGTTGATCAGATAAGCTCTTGAAGACTTGTTACTCGATTAAAGAACTGTGTTTGTGTCCTGTTTTATACCTTGCGTGGCAGTGGTAAAAAATTAAAGAAACCCCGTCGTGATCTCTGACATTAATTGGTTAATATGTCACAAAAACAAAACCTTTGACCTCTGTCAAAGATATGCGGTGTCTCGTACAGGATGTTACTATCTGCAATCACTTTGGTCCGCTTATTTTTTTCAAATTGAATACTTTAGTTACCGTGCGAGATAGCTGTACGGTACGCCTTCCTGTGTTATATTATAGAAATTCGACATCAATGCATTCCGGTCAGACTCATAGGTGTTCAGATTCGGCAAAGTGCGAATAGTATGAATACTAATAGTCCTTGTAACTCCTGAAATCTTTAGATCGCAAACTAACTTAGTTGCTCTCGTTCTACCATTACTAACTTAGTCACTCCAGTCTACTATTACTAACGTAGTTACTCCAGTCTACCAGAACTAATTTAGTTACTATAGTCTACCAGAACTAACTTAGTTACTCCAGTCTACCAGAACTAACTTAGTTACTTCAGTCTACCAGAACTAACTTAGTCACTCCAGTCTACCACAACTAACTTAGTCACTCCAGTCTACCAGAACTAACTAAGTCACTCCAGTCTACGAGAACTAACTTAGTCCCTCCAGTCTACCAGAACTAGCTTAGCCACTTCAGTCTACCAGAACTAACTGAGTCCCTCCAGTCTACCAGAACGAACTTAGTAGCTCTCGTTCTACCAGAACTTAGTTGCTCTCTTTACACCAGAACTAACTTAGTTGCTCTCTTTACACAGAACTAACTTAGTTGCTCTCGTTCTACCAGAATTAACTTAGTTGCTCTCTTTACACCAGAACTAACTTAGTTGCTCTCTTTACACCAGAACTAACTTAGTTGCTCTCTTTACACCAGAACTAACTTAGTTGCTCTCTTTACACCAGAACTAACTTAGTTGCTTTCTTTACACCAGAACTAACTTAGTTGCTCTATTTACATCAGAACTAACTTAGTCGCTCTCGCTCTACCCGAACTAAATTAGTTGGTCTCCCTCTACCAGAACTTAGTTGTTCGACATCTACCATAGGGTACAGAGATATCCTTTATTTTATTGGGCATAGTTTCTACAGGATTGTGTCTCCTGCCCTTTGGCTAACACCTACTATTTTGTCTCATGCCGTATTTATATCAGGTTACATTTTAACTGGTATTTTCTTCCATTTCCGGCCCGATAACATGCGACAGTGAGACAAGGAGATGTTAAAATGTCTCAGAGAAACTTTTCATCAAGTTTGCCTCACAAATGTCAGGTTGAATAAACAAGATAAAGAAATGTGCAGGGTTTGTCAACGCTCAACAAAATAGCAGATGCAAACAGAAACCTGAAACTGTAGGTCTTATATGCATTTGGATATGAGCTGCAGTTGTCAGCGACCCATAGCTGACTGCTAGCGTCAGGGCCAGCGAGCCAGAGCTGCCCAGACCCTTCTACACCTCCACGTGGTGATTCTGAATAACAGGCTGCAGCAGGGCAGACTGGCTGAGGAGAAGGGCTCGAAGAGGGAATGCTAACCCGGTACTCAAAAAATTATTGCTGAAGTCGGATGTGTTGGACCGAAAGGTGCAAATATCGCAGTCAAGCTGTAAACTACGACACAACGCATTCCGTTCTCTGAACTACATTCTGCTTCTTAAGCCCTTTTAGCGTTTGGTAGCGAGAGATTGAGAACGAACGAAGCCAAGCCAAGCTATATCTGTGATTGATTAGTAAGGCCTTCTCGTCCTGTCAAAGTCATAATATGAGACATTGTAAGGCTGTTACAGCCGCGACAAGCTCTCAATCGAAACTATCTGCTACTAAGGCATGCGTAAGACAAAGCTACTGACATAAGTTTGCTCAGCTCCAGATCTTCTCGTGGCGGGACTGTTCTTCCTAACTTAACTTAACGTCTTTATACTTGTTTTGAAGACTCTACAGACTCTCTATAACATCAGTTTATAAAGGGTGATTTTACCGATGTGCGAGTCCATCTTAATAGACTCAAAACGCAAAGCTAAGTTGACCCATAGACAGTTAGGCGCAATCTATAGCTGCTCTTAACAACCCACCTGAGGAAAGGTACAAATAACTTGAGTAGATTTTGTCTGGGCAGCGGCCGTTAAGCCTACTCTTTTCGATTCCAACTGTCAAAGAATTGTTAACATGCTTGCCACTGAACACGGGAATCCGATCTCATTACCCAGAGATCAGGAGAATTTTAACCAAAACATCCACGTGAAAAAAAATTCCTGTCTCCACCCTGATTCGAGGCGAACACCATACCCCGAAACCACTGAGTCAGGGTATAACAGGAGACAGGGTATACCAGAAGCCAGGGTATAATAGGAGAAATGGTATAAGGTTCGAGTTTGAGCATCAGGAAAAAAACATGAAAAAAAAAATTGTAAAAGTTGATTAAGGTTGAGTTTAATCAAAATTTAAAAATGAGTATGGTCCCCAAGCGTAAAAAGTGGATAACTAGATTTGTAGTGAAATGTAGAAGAGCAAAAAATAAAGCATGGAAAAAATATATAAAAGCAGGTAAATCAAAAGAAACATATGTAAAATATTTGGACAAGCAGAACATATCTCAGAAAGCGAATAAACAGCAAAAATAGACTTTGAAAAAAAACTTGCTCAGAGGATCAAGACTGACAGTAAAAGCTTCTTCTCTTATGTTAGGAATAAACAAAGAACGAAAGACAAAGTAGGCCCTCTCATAGACAGTACAGGGAAAATAATAAGTGAGAATAGGGAGGCTGCTAATCTGCTCAATCAGTACTTTGGCACAGTCTTCACAAAGGAGGACTGCTCCGAGATCCCAGAGCCTATAGATATTTTTCAAAGAGACATGGATACAGCGGGATTAAGATCAATCTGTATTACAGAGGAAATGGTTTTTAAAAAATTGGAGGGGTTGAAAGTGAATAAATGTCCAGGTCAAGATGGTATTCACCCAAAATTGCTGTATGAAATTAGAGACCAACTAGCAAAACCATTGGCTATATTATGTTCTCAATCACTTACAAAAGGGATTGTTCCACGGGATTGGAAAGATGCAGGGGTGATCCCCTTATTCAAAAAAGGCAAAAAATCAGATCCGGCAAATTATAGACCGGTGAGTTTAACGAGCATAGTCTGTAAATTGTTAGAGTCAATAATCAAAGAAAACATTGTAATGCATTTAGACAAATTTAATCTAATTAGAAATAGTCAGCATGGGTTTACTAGAGGGAGATCATGCTTAACAAATCTATTAGAATTCATGGAGGAGGTTACTAAAATCATAGATAAAGGGGAGCCAGTGGATGTTATTTATCTAGACTTTGCAAAGGCCTTTGATAGAGTACCTCATCAAAGATTATTTCGAAAGTTAAAATCACATGGAATAGGTGGGGAAGTTGCCAAATGGATTGAAAATTGGTTAACGGGAAGAAGGCAGAGGGTGGGCATAAATAAGGAGTACTCTGAGTGGAGTGAAATGAAAAGTGGTGTGCCACAGGGCTCGGTTTTGGGACCAATTTTGTTCTCGATATATATAAATGATTTGGACATTGATATGAGATCCATGATTGCAAAATTTGCTGATGACACAAAACTATGCAGTAGTGTCTCATCTAAAGCGGAAGTGGATATATTGATGTCGGATTTAGATAAAATTCGAGAATGGTCTGTAAGCTGGCAAATGGAGTTTAATGTAGATAAATGTACAGTCATCCACATGGGTAGATCCAATATGGAACATAATTACAGAATGGGAGAAAACAATATTAGAAAGATAGATAAGGAAAGGGACCTAGGGGTTATAATAGATCATACAGGAAAGGTGAGTGAGCAAGTTAAGGTAGCAGTGAAAAAGGCAAATGCAATGTTAGGTATGATAAAAAGAAATATTAAACATAGGAGCAAAGAAGTGATCGTCAAACTGTATAAAGCTTTAGTTAGACCTAGATTGGAGTACTGTGTACAGGTGTGGAGTCCTTATCATAGAGGGGACATAAACATGCTAGAAAGAATACAGAAAAGAGCGACAAAGATGATAGTGGGATTCCAGAATTACAGTTATGAGGAACGACTCAGAAAAACCGGCCTACAGTGTCTCGAAGAGAGAAGAATTCGTGGTGACTTAATACAGGTTTATAAGATGATCAGAGGAATCGATAAATTAGACTATAACAATTTTTTTTTAAATACAGCCACCTACAATAACACGAGGGCATAGCTACAAGCTGACTAAAGAGAGGTCCAGGTTAGATATTAGGAAATATTTTTTTAGTCAGAGAGTGGTGTCTGCTTGGAATGCATTGCCAGGGGAGGTAGTGGAGGCAGGGACAGTTAATGCATTTAAGAATAAACTGGATGCGCATAGCTTTTAGAGCAAGGTGATGTAAATGTAACTGGTTGTATACAGACTCTGCAGGGTCTTCTAAACCAGTATAAAGACGTTAAGTTAAGTTAAGTTAAGATACCGCACCGAGATGAGAACACAAACAAAACCTACGTTACGACCAATAGGCCTTCATCAGGGACAACAATACTGAACTAACAAATCAACATATAAGGAAGAAATGGTCAACTTGAGCATCCTAACTTAAAATCGATATACTCTGGGTAGATTATTTTCTGTCATTGATCTTATTCTTGTTATTGTTTCCCTCCAGGAGAAGAATATTGAGTTGTGTGATTAGGGGAAGTAAGGCCGGATACTTTGTTTTATTGTTTCTTAAATGTTTGCATTGACTAGTTTCTACTGTCTCATATTGACATGTTTTTTTTATACAATAATAATTTCTTCTTCTTCTTCTTCTGTGTACGCAGTCAGACAGTAACCATTATTTTTTCGAAAAAAGCGGCGGTCATCCTGAGGCTGTCGCCACTGCCATAGAGCTTGTCTTGCAGTTCCACTGGTGATGGCCACATCTGCTCTCTCTGATCCTTGTATGTCGGGCAGTTCTGCAGCAGATGTTCAGCGGTCATTTTACCAGTACCGCACGGGCATTCGTCGGTACACCCTATCTTCAATTTGTTGAATAGGTGGTGCCTCAGTCTATTGTGGCCAGTGCGAAGTCTGAAGACAACGACCTGCTCTCTTCGGTTCAACTGGTATTAGGCATCGTTTTTGGAGTAACCAGTAAGTTCAGTTTCCCATTTGGTCATGTATCTGGCTTTGATAAGCCGTTTTACCTCTTCGTACGTCATACTGGTATCTGTTTGTGGTAGTCTTGCACCTTCTTTTGCCAGTCTGTCTGCCTCCTCGTTGCCTTGGATGTTGCAGTGTGATGGGACCCATTGTACCACTACACTTTTTGGTGTGGACTGCTGGCACAGTTTGCAGAGTGCTGCTCTTAAGTCATTAAGCTCAGTGTTTTTCTGGCTGTTTAGCGCTGTGACTACAGCGAGAGCATCTGTCAGCAGGACTATATGGCTCTCATTTTCACTGTGTGTCACCCTTTCTTCCACTGCCGCCTTCAGTGCCTCTGCCTCCGCTCTGAAATTACTCGTGTACTTACCAGTAGCGAATGACTGTTATTTTTCTGCCATTTGGTAGGTTCAGGAATGCTCCTGCCCCTCCGTTCTGTGTTGTGTTTGTTACAGAGCCGTCGGTGTATGCATGGGTCCAGTCCATGCTTGGGTAGCTTTTCGTTATGAAGCTTAGGGTAGTATCTCTCCTTTCTTTTTCAGTCTAGCAGTTTTTGTTTGCAATACCTGGTATATTTTCTACCACCTCTGGAAATATATCCTTCCTCCAGGTAGGTTTTCTTACAGTAGTGATGGGTTTTGGTGTTGTTAGTGCGTTTATGGGATCTTCGTGCATCTTTGCTTTGGCTATTTCTGCAAAGTTTCTCCGCTTTAGTTTCCCATTTCCCAAATTGTTTAGTCTCTGGTGCATTGGATTATTATTATTGATAGAAATAGGCTGTACATCAAGTTACAAATCCGCAATTTTTTCCCCCAATATCCTAACCACTCGACCAGTCACTTCTCATAATGCATATCAAATATTCACATTTGTCATTTTTTTTTCCTATTCAGCTTAATTTCCCTCAGACTTTGTTATCTTGAAAAGTGGAAAGCCTAATACCCTTCTGTCAAAGTCAATGCCCAAATAAGTTGACCTATCTTCTTTTCACTGGTGATTGCAGCAACAGGTACTTTTAAAATGATGCACGCTAAAAAAATGGCAAATTGCTGATATGGTGGGATAACCGGTTATGTAATCTGATATTATCAGCTCCTCAGAAATAATAAGTAGTGATAGTATTCATCCCTTGGCCTATTATATATACGAGGTGTATTCAACAAGTATCCGACCGACTTTTGGTGCGGAAAAATACAATTACTCACATGAAAGTTTAAAACCGTAAGCCCCTTCAAAGTACTCTCGCTGGAACTCCACACAGTTCTCCTAGCGGTCTCGACATTGTTGGAATCAGTTCAGGAAGGCCTATAGTCTTTGGTAATGGAGTACAGCTGCGTAGTCGCATTCTGTATAACCTCTTCTCGTGACTCAATTCGGGTCTCTTTTCGCGAAATTGTCACCTTGGGGAAGAGCCCCAAATTGCAAAGACCATGTCGGGAGAATAGGGGACCCGAGGAATGGGTGGGTGCGTTGTCGTGAATAAGCTGCCAAGTTCCCGCTGTCCACAGGTCCGATCGTTTGCGTCGATCAGCATAACGAAGCCGGCGAATGACCTCCAGGTAGTAATCTGGTAATGTTTTGACCTTGGGTTGCGTACTCGCGATACACAACCCCTCTGCAGTCAAAGAAAACGGTTAACATGACTTTGACATTGATGTGCACCTGCCTCGGGGATGATTAATGTTTCCACTGTGACGACTGCAGCTTGGTTTTCGTTTCGTACCCATAAACCCCTCTCTCATCACCATAGTCACAGTGTTCAGGAAGTCGGGCTCGCCGTCTGCGCAGCACATCCAGCATGTCATGTGAGACTTTCTGAAAGACTTTCTGTAAAGGGTATTCATAAGAAAATGCTTCCTGTAAAGTTCTGTTGATGCCTAATCATGCAATTTGAAGAACACGTCAAGAGGAGTACTGCTTCATCATGACAATACCAGATCACATACGGCTCGATTCAACCAGTAGAAAAAGGACCAACTAGGGTGTCAATTTCTTGAACATTCACCTTACAGCTTCGGCTTAGCCCACATTAATTTTCACTTGTTTGGTACACTCAAAACGCACCTTCTCGGGAGGCATTTCGCGAATGAAAAAGAGGATGACCGTGTAGTGCAAATGTGGCTGAGACAGCAGACCAAATACTTTTTTATACTGCAGGTTTTGGTACATTGATAAAGCAATGGGATAAGTGAATCAATGTTGGTAGAAATTAGGTGAGTGCAGCCATTAATAGTTTTCAAGTTCGTGTCTCATTTAGGATCAATCTGTATTCCTTTCCCAAAGAAAGGAACTTAACGCTGTGCACAAGTTACCGCACTGGTGAACTAATAAGTCACGCTTACAAGATCCTCTTGCGGATTATATTGAAGAGGCTTTAGAAAACAATTTGAATGCAAAATCCATGAAGCAGGCTTCAGAAAAGACAGAGGAACCCGAGATCACGTTTTTAATATGACGAACATATATACAAAATGTAGAGAGTACTGCGTGGATCTGTATACGTGCTTTATCGATTAAACAAACGCCTTCAATTGCGTAAAACATAATAAATTGTGGAAAATCATGATAGATTTGGGGTTTCCAGTACATCTTATCCATCTAATCGAATCATGATATCAGGAACAAACTGCTGTCAGAGTATATGGTGAAACATCAGATTGGTCCGAAGTACACATGTGAGCAAAGCACGGATGTATCCTCTCTCCATACCTCTTCAACGTGTATGCAGAAAACATTAGAGAGGATGATAAAATCGAAAGTTACGATACCTTTACAATCGGTGGAAGCAAGATCGAAGAACTAAGGTACGCAGACGACACAGTGACACTTCCAAACAGTACAGAACGGTTGGAGCAGCTACTTGCAGCCGGAAGCAAATGCAGCGAAGATCAAAACCTACTTGTAAACATAAACAAAACACAGACAATGATCACCGACAAAACAAGAAGTCAACATAAATTCAAATTCGAAGGTTATGAAAAAATAGAACAGGTCACGAACTTCGAGTATCTGGGATCTAGAGTTGACAGCAATGGCGACTGCTCAAGAGACATTAGAAGGAGATTGGCAATGGCAACGCAGAGGCTACACAGCTTAGGGAAACTATGGTAAAAAAGCAGCAGACCAACGAAAGTTACAATTTTAGAGCCTGTTGTAGCATACTGCTGCAAAACATGGATAGTTACCCAAACCTCAAAGAAAAACATAAAATAACCAAGCATGTGCTAGATTAAAACAGACAGAAGAAGTGAAGAGCGAGGATGTCAAAGAACAGTGGAAAGGAAGACACTGGTACCAAGCCTCGATATAGAACCGTTGGTTATCAGGAGTAAAATGGCACTGACTGAACCGGTAGAGAAATACAAAAAACAAGAGAAAGGCCACCCAAATATTGAACAAATATAGTTGTACAAAAGACAAGACAGAAACAATTTTCTCAACATTATATAGCATCAGAGTGAAACCCTTTCACCATCTGTCAATGAGAAAGAAATAGAAAACAAGTTTAAAAGATCACCATCTTGGGAACATTTCTACCTGCCAGTCATTAAAACATACCTAATAGAAAAGATGGCATTCAAAGACACTACATCCACCATCCTGAAGGGGGTATCTTGGAGACAGTTTATAGTTACCCAATGTCAGCAGTCCTGATCTATACGGATGGGCAGCTTTCAAATCTACCTCGTCTGCAGATTATTGTATCAAGATTCAATACCAGCATATATATCTTCTTCTTTGTCTTTGTTCTCAAACTCCCGCTACCAAGTCTTGGACAGAGTTTTGCAAATAACAGGACATGATCCGGAGAACGGAATGCGTTGTGTCGTTGTTTACAACATAACTGCGATATTTGCACCTTTCGGCCCGATTATCCGATTCTAACATGGCATTTTTGTAAACTGCATTAGCCTTCTCTCTTCGATCCCTTCTCCTTAGCTAGTCCATGCTGTTGCAGTCGTGTATCCAGGAACATCACGTTGATACGGTCTTGACAGCTCTGGGTTGCTGGGCCTGCCGTTAGCAGTCAGCTTTGGGTCGCTGCGCCTGCTGCTAGCAGTCAGCTTTGGGTCGCTGGATCTGCCGTAGCAGTCAGCTTTGGGTCGCTGGGTCTGCCGTTAACAGTCAACTTTGGGTCGCTGGGCCTGCCGTTAGCAGTCAGCTTTGCGTCGCTGGGCCTGCCGCTAGCAGTCAGCTTTGGGTCGCTGGGCCTGCCGTTAGCAGTCAGCTTTGGGTCGCTGGGCCTGCCGTTAGCAGTCAGCTTTGGGTCGCTGGGTCTGCCGCTTGCAGTCAGCTTTGGGTCGCTGAGCCTGCCGTTAGCAGTCAGCTTTGTGTCTCTGGGTCTGCCGTTAGCAGTCAGCTTTGGGTCGCTGGGTCTGCCATTAGCAGTCAGTTTTGGGTCGCTGAGCCTGCCGTTAGCAGTCAGCTTTGGGTCGCTGAGCCTGCCGTTAGCAGTCAGCTTTTGGTCTCTGAGCCTGCCGTTAGCAGTCAGCTTTGGGTCGCTGGGCCTGCCGTTAGCAGTCAGCTTTGGGTCGCTGGGCCTGCCGTTAGCAGTCAGCTTTGGGTCGCTGAGCCTGCCATTAGCAGTCAGCTTTAGGTCGCTGAGCCTGCCGTTAGCAGTCAGCTTTAGGTCGCTGGGCCTGCCGTTAGCAGTCAGCTTTGGGTCACTAATCGCTACAGCTCCTCCTTATATAAGCTATGTAATTATGCGGCGGAAATAGTTCAAATAATGAAACAGAACTCGAAACTTTCAAAACAGCTGATGTGATTTTGCACCAACAGTTTGACCTAAGGGAATTATTGCTGCTAGACAAGGTGATCTTTTAGTGACTCCAAGTCGGTACTGTGGGCAATGAAGCACATCCCATACACCACAAAATATCGATATTTGGTGGAAGGGCGTTTAATGGATTCCTGGACTTAATCGAAATACCAGAACACAAGAAGGCTGACAGACTAACTAAAACAGGAGTCTCTAAACAACGAAAGGAGAGGCCCTGCAGTAACTACATTTAAACTAATCTTTGAGAATAATAACAGGGAAGTCTGGCTGAACGTATGGGCCGCGACTATGACATCGGTTAGCAGTGTATTTTGCGAAATGTCACAGCCAAACAGCAATGATGACATAAATAGACTACACAGAAGAGAACAAAGCCCCATCTTTCAGTTCCGAACAGGGCACACTAGAGTCAATAGATATTTAAACCGCATTAACCCTTACCAACCTTCCCGTGTGCATACATTGCTCTCCCCTGATGAAACAGTTCGAATACCTACTCATTGAGTGCAATGCGTTTGCAGTCATGAAGAAAATATTTGTACAAGTGCTGCCGACAATCGCTAGTACACTGTATAACAGTATGAAACAACTGTATTTATATAAGAATAGCATTGGGTTGCCAAGAGCAGGCTTGCTCAGCAGCTATGGGATAACAACAACCACAACAACATACCAAGGTCGCATGCGTGGAACTCGAGAATATTGCATGAATTATGAATCAATGACGTATGTCTGTTACAGCCTTATGTTCACAAAGAGCACAAATGAGAAAGCTGTTGGTAAGGTCACATAATCAATATAGACTATGAAGGTAATCTCATACAAACACTGCTGTCAGAGATGGAGTTTTGGAGACTTCATTGTTCTTGGCGTTATAGGTGAAGCTAGGTAGACAGTTACCTTCTTCTGTACTTTCCTTCCATAACAGTAATCCATGAACAGGTTTACAGCAAGGTCGGCTAGATCGTGTCAATTAACGGGTGATGGGGGACTGAGCCCATGACAACCAGTTTATTTCACTCCAAAGGATGCTAAAAATACTGTGAGGATCCAATCTATTTTTGAATCATTAACTGACTCTGCTTCCATTACATCCTACGTCAATTCATTCCAAGAATGCATCACTCTCTGACTAAAAAATTATTTCCAAATATCTAATCTAGACCTGTCTTTAAACAATTTATAGCTGTGTCCTATTGTTCTTGTAGCCGGTCGTACTTTGAAAAACTTTACCAAATGTCTAGTTTTTTCTTTCCATTTATGAATGTATACAATTGTATTAAGTCACCTCGAATTCTTCTTTGTTCAAAACACTGAAGGCCAGTTTTTTAAGTCTTTCCTCATAACTATAATTCCGAAACCCTGCTTTGTAGCTCTTGTCTGTACCATTTACAGCATCGTTATATCCACTCTATTATATGCACTCCACATCTGCGCAGTATGATAATTTAGGTCTCACTAATGATTTATATAACTTGACTATTACTTCCTTGCTCTTATGTGAAATGTTTCTTTTTATCATGCTCAACAAGGCATTAGCCTTTTTCACTGCCACGTGGACTTGCTCCCGCACCTTTCCTGCATGATCTATTTTAACTCTTAGGTCTCTTTCCTTTTTTATTGTACTAATATTGTTCTCTCCCATCCTGTAATTATATTCATTATTGGATCTTCCCATGTGGAGGACTGTACATTTTTCTACATTAAACTCCATCTGCCAGCTCTCAGACCATTTTTGAAAAGTATCTTAATCTGATCTCAATAGAGATCCACCTCTTCCGGAGAAGAGACCCTGCCGCAAAATTGTATGTCATTCGCGAACGTTGCAATCATGGATCTGATATCAATGTCCAAAACATTGATATATATATTAAGAACAAAATTGGTCCCACTACCGATCCCTCGGGGATACCACTTATTACATCACACAGTCAGAGTACTCTCTATTTATGCTCACCATCTGCCTTCTGTCCGTTAAACAATTTGCTATCCAATTGGCAACTTCACCACCTATTCCATGTGATTTCAACTTTCGAAACAATCGTTGATGAGGTACTCTATCAAAAGCCTTTGCAAAATCCAGATAGATAACATCCACCGTCTCTCCACCATTTAACATTTTGGTAATCTTCTCCATGAATTCTAATAGATTGGTTAAACACGATCTTTCTTTAGTAAACACTTTTCTGACTATTTTTGATTAAATTAAACTTGTCCAAGTGCAGTACTATGTTGTCCTTGATAATGGAGTCTACAATTTTGCAGAGTAGGCTCGTCAAACTCACTGGTCTATAATTTGCTGGATCTGATTTTGTTATCCTTTTTGAATAGAGGATCACACCTGCATCTTTCCAATCCTTTGGAACAATCCCCTTCTCAAGAATGTGAGAACAAAATATCGCTAATGGTTTTGCTGACTGGTCTCGAAGTTCAAACAGTAATTTTGGACGAATACCGTCCTGACCAGGACATTTATGCACCTTAAAAACTATCCAATTTCTGTAAAACCATTTCCTCGGTAATGCAGAATGATAGTAATCCTTCTGTGTGCATGCCCCGTTGGAAAATATTTTATAGCTCTGGCTCCTGCAGCAGAATTTTATTGTATAGACTGAGCCAAAGTACTGATTGAGATGATTAGCAGCATCCGTTCTCACTTGTTATTTTTCCTGTACTATCTTTAAGTGGGTCAACTGTGTCTTTCGTTTTTTGTTTGTGTCGAACATAAGAAAAAAAGCTTTTGCTATCAGTCTTGTTCTTTTTAGCAAGTTTCTTTTGAAGTCAATTTTTGCTGCTCTATTAACTTTATAAGATTTGCTTTGAATGTCCAAATATTTTAAGCATGTTTTATTCGATTTTCCAGCCTCTATATATTTTTTCCAAGCTTTATTCTTAACTCTTCTATAACAAACCACGGAACGAGATCCATTTTTTCGCTTGGGGTTCAACTCACCTACATGGAACAAATTCCTCTTTCAGGTGCTCAAGAATAGATTTCAACTTGGCCCATCCTCTTCAACTTTTCCGCCAGTGAAAATATATGTCCAAATCACGTGGCTCGAACCAAAGCTTGAGAAAATTTGACATTGGGATTTATTTTGGCCCCTTATTTTGTTTTAATCTACTTTAGAGACAATATTGAAACAAGAATTTCATGAAAATTAATTCAAGGAAATTTTATGAATATGGATTCCTACATCATGACCGAATTTGATGGCAAGGAGAAGCTTATTTGCAAGCCAAATTGAACTCCAGCAAGTCTGCATATTGGTAGCTGTAGGCAAGCTAACTACATTGCAGATTTGGCAGAATAATGGGCGGGTTAGTGGGGGAGGGGGGTAGAGATATGCAGAATAATGGGCTGGTTAGTGAGGGGGGGGGGGGGGGTTTAGAGAGGGTTAGTAACGGTTGCGTTTGATATGAAATAGAAGCTGATTCCTCAATTATTTGGCAACAAGACTTATACATTCATTTTGAATTTCGGGAGATTGGTAAGGCAATGAACTCGGATTTACTTTAGCAGATTTCAAATGGGTTGACATCAATGGATCGTACTGCGATATTAATTTGAATAAGACAAGAAAGTTGAAAATATTTGTTTCATCATCAGCATGTCAACTTTATAAATGACCACGAAATGCTACATTTTGAGATGCTAGAAATCTGTTACAGACTGTTACAGACTTTAAAAATATCTCACAATCGTTGCTTTTTAGACTGAATTTGCGATTGCACTTTGGCATCAATTCATCTTTCATGGTGTAATCTTCTTTCTGCTTCTTTCCATGTAATAAATACTTGACGATGGCTAGTGCTGTTTTCATTATTCTGCACTCGCTCTGTGTGTCGCCAATTACTGAATCCAGACGCAGATTCAAAGGAAGATTGACTATTTGGAGTTGACGATGTATACAATAGAAGCAGTTAGTTGATTCATTCAAGAGTGAATACGGCGAGGCGTCCATATACGCATTGTAAACATTGCTCACGTGTCCAAGTTCGATTTACTTTCTTACAAAATGCAGTATAAATGATTATCAGACATCTTACAAGCGCATCAATTTTGTATCTTGTAAATTTGTTACAGTTAAAACACACACTAATATAGTGTTTATATTAATTTAAAAAAAAAAAAAAAGCACCTCGCCACGAGCAAGGTATCGCATTTTATAAGCGACACGTCGAACGTTTACAGACTACACATACAACAAAGAAAGGACTTTAGATTTATCCAAAAGAAGAGAGTCCATACGCTAAATTCATTAGGGTCTGTAAGAACTTTAATAAGTGTTTACTGCGGGCACGTAACTCTATGATCTTTTAATTTGAATTCCCGGAATTTTTGGTTTCATTTCTAAACATTTATTTGCTCAAGCAAAATGCCGTCTCCATCTGTTTCGTTAGAGAGAGAACACAATTGTGTTGTGGAATATTTGTTATTCGTTAAATCTTTTGGTGCCAGGGAATTTACAGATCAATTTAATATTATTTTGAATGGACAAGCTACACCGTTGCTTCTCGAATTCAAGACGATAACAAAAATGTGTACTCGATATTTGAGAAAAGACCATCATGATGCAATCAGCTGGATGTGTGAATGCACAAAATTATTAAAATTGTATTGTTGGCCTTGTTTTCTATTTTCTAACGAGATAAATATTTGGACCAAGTCAGGAGTTTCATATTTAAATAATCTGCACAACGTACAGAAAGGACACTCGCTAACACATTCGCATTGTATCTCTCATAGCTCTAAAACAGTTTGAGAAAACTAGAATATAAACTTCACTAAGTCAGCAATTCAGAATCAACAAAGAAAAACAAAATGAGCTCGTAAAAAATAACAGGCTCGCGTAAGACGTATCGTGGATGTCACTTGTTTTTTAGCAGAAAATAAGCTTTCTTTCCATGGACATGGTGAATCTAGGGTCCTTCAAATAAAGGAAACTATTTGGAGTTAGTCAAACTGTTAACTAGCATTGTCAAGGAATGTGATGCACATTTTAAAAGTGCCACTGTTTTCAATGGGTTGTCTAGTGATATTCAAAATGATTTAATACAGTGTCTTTCACAAATGGTGATATTAGAAATGAAAAGGGAAATAATAGACACCAATTTGTTGCAGTTATACTAGACGAAACAACTAATGAAACAAATAAATGTCAAGTATCTACACTGTTACGCTATTTTAAGAAAGAAGCGGAGGTGCAGGAAAAGTTTCTTGGTTTTAATGACTTTATCAAGGACCGTACACAGCCCAACATGTCTTTGTTATTTTGCATGAATATGAGTGTGAGAAAAAGTATGATGAAAATGCAACAATGGCGGGGGAACACAACGGGTTACAAGCTTAGATCAAAGCCAAGTACAGTCAAGCGTTGTTTGTCTACTGTTGTGCCCATAGAATGAACCTGGTATTAAAGAACAGTGTAAATGGCATTAAACAATGCAAAATATTTTTCTCAACACTATCTGGGCTTGCTTCCAATTTTTCCCAGTCGTTAAAGGAACATTCGTTCTTAGTAGAAGTCAGAAAAAGGTTTCCAAAAGTAGAACCTACACGGTAGAACTATAACAGTACATTGGTCTTTACGGTGTTGGAGTACAAGGAAGATATTTTTCTACTTTTTAATTCAATAATTGAACAAAGCGATCACTGAGAAATCGAGATATATATTGCTGAAATGGGCGTCAACGCCACGTTACACGAACTTTATTCTTCATCTATTCACTTCTGTTCTCCTACAAGCAGATTTAATATTTGAGGAGTTGCAGGCACGGATTTCTGACATTAGATGCTGCATGGAACGAATTAATGACTTTCACCAGCGTCTAGGTGGCATGAAAAATAACTTTAATATTTTTTTGGTTGGAACGAGAGTTCAAATGAATATGAAAATCGCAGTAAAAGATTTGGAATTGATGATGTCTCAGATGATCACAAAAGGTTCATATAGGAGATTGTACTACTAGAATATTGATACAGTCAAAGCTAAAATGAAACAACGGTTTTCAGATGTTGGACAACTTCAATTCAAGGCTCTTTTAGACCGCAAGATTTTCTGAGATTGTTTCGAAATTTCCAGAACAACATTTTGCCTCCTTGAAAACTTCAAATAAACAGTATTTTGAAATTCCACGACTAAGGCAGACACAGAAAGGGAACTCCGGGAGTTTATTGGTAGAATGGATAGAGCGGCCCAAGGGGGTTTAAATCTGTAATAGAGGCAAATGGGCAGGAACTTTAGGTGGTACAACGTTTCAAATATCTGGGATTATTGATAAGTAAAGAGGCATCGCAGCCAGAGGTAATTGCAAGAATATCACAAACAACAGCGGCGCTTACTCGGCTGAAACCTATATGGCAAGACAAAAAGGCATAAAAGTTAGACTAATGCGCTCTTTGGTGATCTCAATATTTCTGTATGCCTGCGAGACCTGAACCATTACAGCAGATATCCAGGGCAGAATTCATGCAATGGAAATGAGGTGCTATAGAAAACTCCTAAATGTTACATATAAGGATCTTGTCACGAACGTAGAAATACGACAGAGAGTTGAAAACGCTATTGGCCCTTTTTAAGATCTGTTCACAACAATCAAAAGACTAAAGATGGCCTGGTGTGGGCACGTCGGGAGGTCCAACGGAATTATCAACTCGATACTCTTTGCTTCCGTACCGGGACAGAGAGAGCAAGGGCGTCCAAGGAAGAGATGGGTGGACAACATCACTGAGTGGTCAAGCCTTCTTCCCGGTGAGATACGACAGGCGGCGGCAGACAGAGAAAACTGATTGGGATTTTGGGATGTCTTCAAGTGTGCCCCAACGACCTGATGGATTACGGGATGAACTGAACTAAACTGAATAGGTGAACTTTCGGCAATGTACGCAAACCACGAATTTTGCCATAAAAGTGTGTATGATTTGCTCAAATACTTGTGTACGGCCGAAATGGGTGACACGGTTTCCTGAAGTGTTTAAGCTTGTTAATCTAATTGTGACCATTCTAGCTACAACTGCCTCCAGTGAACGGTGAAAAGAGTGATAATAGACTATCTGTCCTATCACTGATATCTATTGAAAAGACACTGACTTCAAAATTGAAAACAAAACATTCGTTCTACGACGATGTAACTGATTTATTTGCCCAGAAAACCCGACGTATAGAGCTTGCATACAAGAAGTGGAGTGTAGCTAACATTTTTAGTTCTAGACTTTGTTGTACAAGATGCTCAATCTATTTAAGCTTTCTAAAACTGATCTACATTCGTAAAGTAACTCACCTGCTAAAATTGACACCCCCGAACGTTGTGTGGGTACAAAAACAAAGAACACATGCTATCAAGTCCATCAGTTTAAATGCCTGCTTACGCTACTGCTAGCTCTGACAACATCAGATGAGATATTTTTGTTATTCTTGATGAGTCAGCTCAAACAAACAAGCTATGCCTCCTCAATCTCCATTGAGGTAAATAATAGCCATTATAATAAGTACTTTTGTTAATAAAACAATAATTATTTTGGATTATGAGAAAATTATAATTGATAAACTTGTAACATTTGTCTTTATGTATGTTATCTAGATATTATAAATAGCAATAAACAACGGTACTGTCAAATCGATATGGGTGTTGTGTTCCCTAAGATTGCTTATAGTTCTGAGAAGGTCAACCCTCGGCACTGGAATACGGCAACCATGATCGATTTACTTCATCCACATTTGCAACTCGACGTGCAAACCATTCGCGAGTCATTGAACGCCCAATCTCTAATTCAAAGGAGATGTCTTTGTTTCTAAAGAATTAAGAACCACGGTTAGCCATCTCTGTTCGCAACGTATCGTTATATTGTTGATAGCTGTGAGGTGTTATCAGAATCAGTGTAACCGACATGATAAAGCTTCAGTACGGCAGGGATTGTATTTTGGTGATGATGTTGCAGCCATGATCATTACCATGAACATAATTGTTATCATCCGTATTCTCACCATTAAATGATTTTGAAACTTTTCTATCAGTCAAGTTAGCGTTAGCTCTTACATTTTCTTCGTTTTCGCTGTCATTTTTAAGATGTAAATCAATGTTCTCGTTAGCCAATAATGTTGCTCTGCTACACGTTCGCGTTTGTGTTTCCGTTTTCGTAATTTTCTTCTGATTTTGATTTTTGTCACCGACGTGGATGCTTCTCTTCACCTGTAGCCTTTCTTCTTCGTTTTAAAAAAGTATCATTAAAAAACTTTACTTTTAGCCTCAAGGTCGACCTCTGTATGTCTCCTCCGTCTCAGAGCACCGTTCAGCTTTTTTGCAGGTATTTCAAAATCAGAAATTTTTTTTTTTTTAAAAGACAACAAAATAATTGTATTATGTTTACATAATGATATCCCATTTTGATTTTATCCACCCCAATTTTGAAAAACGGGACAAAACAGTGGGAATCCATTGTGTATACATATCAATGTATGTATATATATATATATATAAATACATATATTTATTTATATATATGTATATAAATACATACATACATATATATGTGTGTGTGTGTATGTGTATGCGTGCGTGTGTGTGGGTGTATATATATGTATATTATATATGTTAATTTTTTAAACTATAGCCCATTTGGTGCCTCCCCCCCACCCCCAGTTTGGCGCTCGGTGCGACAGCCCTCCTTTGCTACGCCACTGGAAATAGCTGGGCGGGTTAGTGGAAAGAGCTGGGCGAGTTAGGGGGAAGAGCTGGGCGAGTTAGGGGGAAGAGCTGGGTGAGTTAGGGGGAAGAGCTGGGCGAGTTAGGGGGAAGAGCTGGGTGAGTTAGGGGGAAGAGCTGGGCGAGTTAGGGGGAAGAACTGGGCGAGTTAGGGGGAAGAACTGGGCGAGTTACGGGGAAGAACTGGGCGAGTTAGGGGGAAGAACTGGACGAGTTAGGGGGAAGAACTGGGCGAGTTAGGGGGAAGAGCTGGGCGAGTTAGGGGGAAGAGCTGGGCGAGTTACGAGAGAAGAGCTGGGCGAGTTAGGGGGTAAGAGCTGGGCGAGTTAGGGGGGGGGGAAGAGCTGGGCGAGTAAGGGAGAACAGCTGGGCGAGTTAGGGGGGGGGGAAGCTGGGTGAGTTAGAGGGAAGAACTTGGCGAGTTAGGGGGGAAGAGCTGGGCGAGTTACGGGGAAGAGCTGGGCGAGTTAAGGGGAAGAACTGGGCGAGTTAGGGGGAAGTACTGGGCGAGTTAGGGGGAAGAACTGGGCGAGTAAGGGGGAAGAGCTGGGCGAGTTAGGAGTGAAGAGCTGGGCGAGTTAGAGGGAAGAGCTGGGCGAGTTACGGGGGAAGAGCTGAACGAGTTAGGGAGGAAGAGCTGGGCGAGTTAGGGGGGGGGAGAGCTGGGCGAGTTAGAGGGAAGAACTTGGCGAGTTAGAGGGAAGAACTTGGCGAGTTAGGGGGGGGAGTGCTGGGCGAGTTAGGAGGAAGAGCTGGGCGAGTTATGGGGAAAAACTGGGCGAGTTAGGGGGGAAGAGCTGGGCGAGTTAGGGGGGAAGAGCTGGGCGAGTTAGGGGGGAAGAGCTGGGCGAGTTAGGGGGGACGAGCTGGGCGAGTTAGGGGGGACGAGCTGGGCGAGTTAGGGGGAAGAGCTGGGCGAGTTAGGGAGGGGGGAGAGCTGGGCGAGTTAGGGGGGAAGAACTGGGCGAATTAGGGGGTTGAAATGAGCTGGTTGAGGGGAAAGATATAAACGAAGGGAGAAGAGAGTATATATATGCAGAGAGAGAATAGAATGGGATGCGAGAGGGTTGTAACAATAAACTACTTGCATAATTATTTCGGGCAATGCCGGGTATCGCAGGTAGTAGTCAATATAGGAACACATATCAACTTACATTTGGGCAGTCATTCAGCAATCTTGTGTCGTTGTGTCTTTCTCGTAATCGAGGAGGTCTTACAGTAACGGAAGTCCTTCAGCAAACAACCGCTGGTCAGGAATGAAGTGTTAGAGACTTCAATATTCTAAACCGCAGCCTGTGAGGTGAGATGGCCAGTTCCCTTCCTTGCTGCTGTTTCTTTCTCTAACCGTAATCTAGGAGGTCTTATGCGCATCATATGTTACTACTTCATTAGCTGTCTTCCGTCGGTTCTGCCTCATTCAAGGTTTTGTCCGTCCGAACATCGTCGGTTTCGTACATCTTTGGGCGACATCTCTTTCTTATAGCAAGAACTGTTTCGCGGAGTATCATGTTAGATCGTATAACACGATAGTATCATATTCTTCTTCTTCTTCTTTGTTCTCAAACTCCCGCTATCAAGCCCTGAAAGTCGCCTTGCAAGTAGCAGGATGTAGCTTTACTGCGATATTTGCACCTTTCTGGCATGCACATCCGAATTCAGCATCACATTTTTGGGTCTCCGTTAGCCTTCCCTCTTCGAGTCTTTCTCCTTAGCCAGTCTGCCCTGTTGCAACCTGTTATCCAGGATCACCACGCTGTGATGGTAAGGGGGTATTCACAGCGCCAGGACGCTGGCCTTGACGCTAGTAGTCAGCTTTGGACAGGTGACACTACACCTCATGTGCTGCTCATCATCTTGATCGTACCATATGAGTTATCGTCTTTTCACAACTGAAAGTAGGTTTTGATATTCTGTGGGATTGTAGTTGGCTCGTTCACGCTTGTGACACGATCCCTGAGTTAATTCAAGAATATGCCTGAAGCATCTCATCTCAATTGCTTGGATTGTTCGTTCCAATTCCCCCATTCAACGTCCATGTTTTGCAAGCATATTATTATTCAGAGAGGAGTTATGTTTGCATTAAATAAATATTAGTTTCGAACGATTTGTTCTTATCTTTCCAACATGGCCTCAGTCAGGTGAGAATTGCTGATGCTTGTGTAGTCGTAGCTTCTCCAACTGCAGATCTCAGATGTTTGAATTGTGTAACTACCTCACGTTTTTGTCATGATATCTTGTATTCCTTCCTTATTATTCGTTTTTAGCTGTAGCTTTCAGGTGTTGACTTTCATGCCGTATTTCCTAGATGAATGTGTTATCAAGGGCGGTTAGCTAATTTTCAAATGAAAACCTTAAAAGTGGGATAGATAACAGGAAAACCCTGCCTATGTATTGTAACTTGTTACTGGTTGCTAAGGATGTAAAGAGTGTCCCGCGCGTGTCATAACGGTGCAGACGAACAACATGACCTCTTAATTGCAGTTAAAAGTTTGCGGCCCCTCTACTGACATGCACCAAAAATTAACAGCGCTCTGTTATCCGTTTTTATTTAACAGCGAAGGGGAGAAACCTATAGAAATGCATCGGTGAATGAAGTACAGTGATGTATGCTTTTCACTCCAGCAAGTGTATGAATTGAGTTGAAAGTTCCAAAATGACGTGAGTTCTTTGACAGACTGTTCACGACTGGGTCAGTGAACTTCAGAGTTGACTGCAGCCGTTGACCGCCTCGTAAAAGAAAATCGCCAATTGACTGTGAATGACACTTGCTGTAGTGAAAGGCGGGCATGAGCGTGCTGGACCTTCATTCGCCGATTAATTTCTATAGGTTTCACTCCTTCGCTGCTAAAAAAAACGGATAACAGAACGTTGCTTCTCTTTGTTGCATGTTGATAGTGGGGCGGCCATCTTTGAACTACAATTATGACGTCATGTTGTTCGTCTGGAACGTGATTGCACGCGCAGGTCACTAGTGACACCCTTAGCAAACCATATTAATTAATAAATTACAATACAAAGGTATCGTTTTTCTTATTTATATCCCACTTCAAAGTTTTTCATTTGAAGCATCATCGTATATTGAACAGGGTAGATTTCAGTAGAAACACTCGAGTAACCTTTGGTCATAGCCTATCAAATATAGATACGTCAAAGAATCTTGGCTGAACTGATGGACCATGTGAAGCACACGGAGAGAGGTCTACAGACCTATGGCCACCCCAAAATCAAATGACAGTATAAATAGACCCACAAGGAAGGACCATAGTACCCGTTTTCTTCTGAGAACGCACACATCTCACCTAAACAGAATCCGACCACAACATACTCCTGAGTGCCAACTGTGTACACACCCATACGAAACCGTTGATCATCATCTCTTGAGTGCTCTGCTTTCAATAATGTTAGGAAAATGCTTCTTCCCCCAAGGCTAGATAAATTGAATTTTGTATAGCAATAAACAACCGACAAACACGTGCAGACACCATTACGTGGTATTGGGTTGAAAAGCGAGAGCAAGGATGCTGCTGGATCCGTAACTAGAACAGATACCACGTCGACCAGACCATACGGAGATGCAAGCAAGGCCTTGGAGCAGTCAGTCTATGGCAGCAGCAAACTTGGAACAAGAACTGCTTTTATTCTTCTTATACTGTCAGTTGGTATTGTTAGTAGTTGATTACTGACTGACCATCATCACACATCAAGATTAGAGTGTGAACGGTTATGACATCACGATTTTGAGGAGTACACGAGCTGTGGCAGTCAGCTACCCAAAACTGACTGCTAGAGTCAGGACCAGCGACCCAGAACTGCCAAGACCCTTATCCACCTCCATGTGCTGATCCTGGATAGCAGGCTGCAACAGGGTAGACTGGCTACAGAGAATGAGTCAAAGAGGGAAGGCTAGCCCGGTACCCAGACTGGCTGAAGAGAAGGGATCAAAGAGGGAAGGCTAGCCCGGTACTCAGACTGGCTAAAGATAAGGAGTCAAAGAGGGAAGGCTAGCCCAGTACTCAGACTGGCTACAGAGAATGAGTCAAAGAGGGAAGGCTAGCCTGGTACTCAGACTGGTTACAGAAGATGAGTCAAAGAAAGAAGGCTAGCCCGGAACTCAGACTGACTACAGAGAATGAGTTAAAGAGGCAAGGCTAGCCCCGTACTCAGACTGGCTACAGAGAATGAGTGAAAGAGGGAAGGCTAGCCCGGTACTCAGACTGGCTACAGAGAATGAGTCAAAGAGGGAAGGCTAGCCCGGTACTCAGACTGGTTAAAGAGAAGGGATCAAAGAGGGAAGGCTAGCCCGGTACTCAGACTGGCTAAAGAGAATGAGTCAAAGAGGGAAGGCTAGCCTGGTACTCAGACTTGCTAAAGAGAATGAGTCAAAGAAGGAAGGCTAGCCCGGTACTCAGACTGGCTAAAGAGAATGAGTCAAAGAGGGAAGGCTAACCCGATACTCAGACTTGCTAAAGAGAATGAGTCAAAGAAGGAAGGCTAGCCCGGTACTCAGACTGGCTAAAGAGAATGAGTCAAAGAAGGAAGGCTAGCCCGGTACTCAGACTGGCTAAAGAGAATGAGTCAAAGAGGGAAGGCTAACCCGGTACTCATAAATGTCATGCTGAAGTCGGCTGTGTCAGACCAGAAGGTGCAGATATCGCAGTCAATCTGTAAACTACGACACAGCATCTTCTGTTCTCTGGACTACTTCCTGCTACTTGCAAAGCCCTTTTTGGGGCTCGGTAGCGCGAGTTTGAGAACGAAAGAAGAAGATAACTTATCCATAATGAAGTGGTTGTGACTTGTTGTGGGATGTACTAGAGACGCTCAAATCTTGAAAATGTCGTGCCTGATAGAACTTCTGTTTGTGACATCCAGAAATAAATGAGCACAAGCCAAACCCTATATGCAGGTTACCATAAGCAGGCGGTACCCACTGCAGAATAACACCTCAGATATAAAAGGATCCAGAGATAAGCATCATGGATGGCAAAGAGAAAGAGAACAATTGGACAGATGATCACAGTTGAGACGATAGTCTAGGTAGAAGAATGGGTCAACACTGGCGATAGAATGACGAATTACCACGAAGTTATAATAACCCTAGGCAGGGAATGCAGAGAGTGGTGCAACGATCTCGAGGGTATAACAAGCTGATAAATGATAACATGCAGTACTGTATAGTGATATCATATATACCGATTATCGGTGTTGCACGAGATATCTGGTTGGGGCTTCTCGGCTAGAGTGAGAAGGCATGTCGTCCTTGAATATAGCGAGGCATAAAGAACAGCAACCTCCAATGCGAGAATGGAGATAGAAGCAGTGACTGCAGATACGAGATCGCTTTCTGGGACCTCTTTAACAGTGGTAGTTGTGTCAGAATCTTAGTTCTTACCTCGGAAGGTACAGAAGGACTGGTTAAGGTCTGAGTTCAGGAGCTAGTGTGGATCCACTGCCCTGGTCCTTTGTGGGCTTCAGGACAACAAAAGAACTGACCTCTTGACATCAATTACGGGTACACTAGGTATGGATAAGAGTGCCATTTTTTAAGTTTATCAATTATCAGTTTGTCTGTTAGATCATGACACCACAATAGGGGAATTAGCAATTCACAAACTGCAGTTCTTTAATATCGAACAAGGTTTTAGTGAACTGGAGCGCAAGAGAGGACGTAGCAGAAGTGTGTACAACCAGCGAACTGCAGAAACCATATCCCGAAAGAGACTGAGCCCCTGTGGGTTTTGTCCGTAGTCCAATGAAGTCAGTTCTTTGGAACAGAACAGAAACACTAATACAGTTCAGCAAGTGGCCACATACAAAAAAGGTATATAACATTGACAGCAGATCACACATAAGGTACATAAACAAGTTTCTAGTAAATGTGATCTTTATTGATAGACAAAAGTTTCATACAAGCACAAAAGTGATGGGTGGAAGAATAAATTGTCAAACGTGTATTCTAATCTATAGAGCACTTTCTGGTTTGTTGAATTGACATACCTTATTTAACCAAACAAATCTTTAGTGCTCTCAACTATTTGTCTGTTGAAATTACAGACTTTATTTAACCAAATTGGACAACCCAGGTGCAGATTATATATCTTTCATGTAGTTTAGGTTCAGACTGATCAATAAGGTCCTTACACCCAAATGATGGGAGCCAAGACTAGCATCAAAGAAATGGTGAAATGTGCTGACCAAGACACCCATTTCATGTACTTATCCCTATGCTTCCTGGAAACAGGCTGTGTCACCACTAGCAGTTAGCACACTTTGTTTTAGGAAAGCTACATGATAGCATATCTCACAATGTTGTTTCTGTATCAGTCTATTTTACATGATTATATAAGTGTTTTATCTGTACAACCAAGAGTGAAGAGCAATCGGGGTCATGTGAAACATTCTGATCAAGACCCCCACCTCATCTGCTTGCTGGAAAAGGCTGTGTCTAACAAAGTGGGGATTTACACTGTAATCCCTATTATGGTGAGCTTACTAAGAAGTCTTGCATTACACTACAGCCAGAAAGACCCCAGTCCACCTAGTCAAGTATGCCTCAGGATGTGACCTGCCCCCAGGGACTTCAGCTCTGAAGTGGTTAGCTCTTTGATGAGGGCCTTAATTGTCTCCGACTTTGTCCTTGCTTCGAAAGATACAGAAGGGCTCGCTATGACATGAGTGGAATGTGGATTCAGAGGTCTCAAACCTTCATGTTGTGTGGAATTACTGTTCTGGTAATGCTGGGGTTTGTGGGAATGAAAGAGCTGACATCCTTGCCTCAGGAACATCTGCAGTACGGACATTAGCAATGGAGACAGGTTACATTGTGAAATTAGATCAACGATTGCCTCCAGAACGAAGACACTGCAATCAATCCAGCAATGCCCACAAAGATTTGAAATCATACGTGGATCCAGCAGATAGGGACACCTGAGATGATAGAAGTGTGTGTAAAACCAGTGAGCTGCATGGAACATTAGTATCTACTCATCTCCCATCTTTTCCCATAACCTTAACAGGTCATATGGACATCACTTGTCGCTACTGCTTTATGAATCATTCTTCGCCACTTATTTCTGTCCATCGCCATAACTTTTCACTCTTCAACATATACAGAGGATATGAGCATATATGGGTCTGCCTGGAGTGCAATAATGTCAACTCAACATAACAGGTAAATGACACTTGGAGAAGGAGGTCAAAATATCAGCAATTTCAGTTTTTGTGTGCATAGGATGCAAAAATGAAAGATTGCAGGGAGAAGAGAGAAATAAACACAGGGCATGAAATGCAGGTAGTTATGTTTTCTAGTTACTAGATGGCTGATATAATCCATCCTAGGGGTCTCAAAGTTAGACCACTATAGAGACTGTATATTCAAGGGTCGCATGATAACAAGGGACAAATAATGGTTATATTTAATCCTCCATAATTTAAAACTTTTCTTGTTCACTTTTCACATTACATAAAGCATAGGGTGATTAATGCTGCTGGCATCCTTAGAGGAAGTCAGTACCAATCTACTTACATGCACTTATTCAGTGGTGGTATCTGTAGTAGTTCATCTTACATTATGAGATTGCTAGTCCCATTCACAATTCTCAGTCAACTTTTACTAATAGGCCTGGGGAGGAAGACAACGTCTGGTCAGACACAACATGCTGATCAGACACATAAGTCAGGGTGAGGCAAAATATACTGGCCAAGACCCCCACCTCAATTTCCCCCAGTTTTCCCTGGAAACAGTAGCCTGGCTAGCGAGGTAGAGGAATCAATGTCATCCCTGTAGTGGTGAGCAAAATGCAGATGAGGGCACAACTGCCTGGAGGACCCTGGTCCACCATCAGCACGCTCATGATGTGAGGAAACCTACAACAACCTGCCACTAAACAGCCCTTTTCAGGGCGCACAAATGAGAAATCCTACTCATTGTGGGCACTCAACAACAGCAAAAACTAATAGATCATGAATGTTTCAATGGTTTTATTATTTCTTCGCTGGGTGCCATGCTGGTGATAATACTCGCCCAAAATAATTGATATTATTTCTTATTCAAAATTGTGATACTATTAATGTTACAAGCCAGAGAAAACTTGGCTGGTTGTATAAGGCCTACAAGCTCTGTGTTTGGGACTCCTGTTCCAGAATTTACAAACAGAGTTGTTGTTGTCCTTTTCCTATCAAGGTTATCTTTTATTCATGAAATCAAAACGTGTTTTCAAAAACTGGTTTTTCCACTCCTATCTCATGTCTAACAATGTCATATGTCACTCAACCATTGTCTTTATAGATAAGAAGTTAGACAATATCAAAATAACAAATGGAATAATAGATAAGTTTTTTTTCTTTAATATTTTGTTTACATGAGTGGTGTGCATGCGGTTAGCAGCCTTATCACGTAAAACGAAGTGTTACAGAAACCCACATATTCTTTGTCTTCTGCGGTCATTGCTCATTTAGGCTGGGACTCTGGATTCTTCATTAAAGTCTGCAATCTTTTTCATGGTCTCAATACAGTTCCTCACGAGGGGAGTGTGGGCGTTGGCCCCATTCGTCTCCTCAGATCTGTGTGATGTGGCCAGTGCTGTGCTGAAATACATGTGCTATTCTCATGTCTGCCAGTCCGCAGTAACATAGGCAAACTACATTTACAAAGTGCATAAATAATATGGTGCAAGTTTTAAACAAGACGGCTATTTTCAGTGGAGGCTCAAAGATATGTCTACATCACCAATATATTCATTTTGATGTACAGACTGGATTTAGCTCCAAGTGAAGCATAGGGCCACAACTACATTTGACCCCATTACATAAAGACTATCTCAACATTTGCAGAGATGGTTTCAATAGCGATAGTGTAACATAATGAGATTACATATCTCTGTAGCTGCTTTTTACAATGTGCTCGGAAGGTTACAGTTGTCCTAATCTTTTCAACCCAAGTATCCTTCAAGAGAAATATATACACATACACCAATGAAAGACGGCAAACTAGTTTCACAGATCTCAATTACAAACCAGAAAAATCAGATCTGCCCGATACATATTTTTTTCATTAAGAAAATAATTAAAGAATGGTTCAAAGAAAAGTACTGTTTATAAATTATAAAAAATTAAAACACCTTTGAAGTCTTAGTTGACCTGTACATCTACAAGGGAGGATGCCCTTGTGCAGGTCCCAACTATTGTGTGAGTTGGTGGTAGCCTGTAGATGTATTTCTCTACTTAGCAGGCTGGGCTGGAGCAGTACTGCATATTTTTGTGATGTGCATGTCCCAGCTCAGTTTCCAGTCCGTTCTGTTTCGGACACAAATTGTCCAGTGGATGGTTAACTTTTTGTTGTTTTGGGGGGTGGGGGCGGGGCGCGAGGGCTATTACAGAGTGGTTGCTGTGCTCCAGTGTTCGTCTTTCCTTCTGACTACATGGCCAGCCCAGCTGTACTAGGAGTTGTTGGCATGATGTATGACATCTTTGACATGTGACAATGCCCGGATGGCACTGTTGTGTAGGCCCATCTGGTGCTGTTGCTCAAGTGACAGGCCCACGAGATGGCGCTCAAGCGAGTCAGGTGTAGTCCTTCAAAGTATTCTGACAAACTAATTGAAACCAATAAAAAAAAATACACTAATAAAGGAATGATAAGGAAAGTGATTAGATTAATGTTTCCACACAATTCATCGAAAAATGTTAGTTTGTATATTGTATATTATCACCCAAGGGGGGGCCAGATTGGTCCTTGAAGCACAATACAAGACTTGCATGTCCCTGCAGTCACCACACACCTTGAGGGTTACATTTTTGTTTGTCTCAGAAACAAACGTATGCCTTACTGAGGTTTTAGAATACGTCATCATAGTCAAAATACCGACACACAAACTGATTGATCAATTTCTACTCTAGACCTTAATGGCAGTTTAGTCCATGTTTCTATACTAAATTAACTGGATTCCGAATGTGTGGTTACACAATCCTCATTTTATCCAAGTGCGGACTGACAAAAGGCTCAGCAACCTGCCCAAGTATACCTGACCTACACATTGGTGGACACTGTTATACCCAGCGACCTTCCAAAAGGTTGAGTTTTAACTCTAGCAGGTGGTAAGATGGGACAGTAAATGAAGTTAAGATGAAGTCAGAGGTCCCAGTCAGAAGGGGTTGGTGGAGTACACTCTGACATGGAACAGGTGCTAAAGACAGAGGTGCCAGACCAGGAGGCACACCAACAACCATGCAACCAACTTACTTTTTGTGTGTTTTGTTTTGATATCTATATCACCAAGTTTTTCATAAAAGACCTTAAGTGTCAGACAAAGTAAGTGAGAAATTATAGATCATTTCAATTATATCAAAACTATATATGGATGAATGAGAAAAGACATTTTCATTGCAACTTTGATTTGCCAGGAAATAAAATAAAATATTATCCAACTTATTGTAGAATATATACAAAATAATCCTTATTATTTTGTATTAGTTCCAACAGCCTAAAGAAAAGGTTATGCCACAAACATAAACACTGAATTGCAAAATTTAAATAAATGGTATACAGATATTTTATGTTCCTGCTTCTTTCATACTTCCAAAATATAAATATAATTTATAAATATTATATTTCACAAATACTTGGGACAGCGAGTTTCAATTTATCTCTCTCATCTTGTTTGTCCTGCAACCTGTGTAGTCATAGGGGTATCACATCTCAGTACAACGTGAACTATCCGTGGCCAATGTAATCTATCCATTGCGAGCGTTGCAGTTTCAACTAATGTCATGCCCGTCCGCTTACGAATATCATCTGCCCAGCGTTTCTTACAGTGACTTTTTCTTCTCTAGCCAGTAATTGTGCCTTAGAGTATCACATTGGGCAAACCATGAGAACATATCACATGGTTGTACTGGCAAAGCTTTAGTGATTTGACAATTGAAAGGAGGTCCATTTACGGTCCAATAGACTGTCAGACAGTATTGCGTACACTGACATTCCTGTTGTGACCTCTTTACGATATTCCTAGGATCTTTTGAAAACATATCTTCATTGATGGGATTTTCTGCTCCAATGCAACATTTAATGCTGTGTTTCACAAGCATGTAAGTACACAGAGAGGATAATCAATGTATGCAATTTATACATGCTAGAACTTAATATCTTTATAGGTAAACAAATATTGTTACAGACTGGCTTTAAATATAAGGTGTATAAATACATATAGCTGATAGTACAGGGGGGAAAGGTTTTCATACAAAGCACAAACCAATGGGTAAAAATAGGTCTCTCAAGATAAGATAGTAAATATATGAGATATATAATATACAGATTATCAGTTGATATCATGGTTATGTGTAATATTAATCATATAGATTGGTTTACTTCACATAATACATACCTGGTATATCTTTATTTATTACTGTTGACATGAAGAGTCGTGGAGAGAAAGAGTAGTGGTCTGGGAGAGATTGACAAAATTAAGAACACAAAAGACATAAGAATATATATATATCATCATCGTGTAGCATGTTCTTTGCTGAACGTCACTCTCACAAAAGCTGATCTGTAAGATTTAACCTATCTAGAACTTCCGCCTATGTTGCTGTCATCTTCAGGACCTCTGTGATGTCTTGTGTCCATCTTCTCCTCGGTCTGCCTCTGCCCCGCTTACCAGGCACCATACCCTTCAGTACCGTTCTCTCCAGGACATTATGGCGTTTAGTGTGGCCAAAATATATTAGCTTTCTAGACAAGATATTGTTTGCTAGTCAATTTTCTTTGATATCCAGTTATTTTTCATTTTCGCTATCCATGGTACTTTGAGCATCCTTTTGTACCATTTAAGTTAAAAAGATGTAATCCTTTTCTTAAGTGTCTGTGTGGCGGTCCATGTTTCACATCCGTACATTGCCACCGGGATGATGCAAGTTTGCAGGATTTTTTGGTTTGTCATTTTATTAGAGTTCTGTCATAAGTTTCTCATTTTGTTCGACCTCTGCATTGCAATAGCCATTCTCCTTCTGACTTCCATCAGGCGATCTCCATTGTTGCTTATAATTGAGCTGGGGTACTCAAAATATATATACATATATTTAGATTCAAGCATCCTGCAAGGAATTCAACTGTAGTGGTGGCCCCACGTTTCTACTGGAGCATAACAGGAAATATGAGAGGGAGAGCCTTCTATTTTAGCCTTATTTTGCTTCATGTGTTCTGCATTAAACCATCTAGCTCCTGCCATTATTCCAGCCTTTATTGTTTGTGTATTCGACTGGGACATGCTAGTGTTCAGATTTGCTGTAATCTCTATCCATAACCATCATACTGGTTTAGTAGATATTCTCATTTGTATTGTCTGAAGTCTCTGATGTCTGAAGTCTCTGATGAAGACATTTGGTCAAAGTTTAGCTTGTTGTTCCTGTCTACGTGCCTCCATAAAATTGATACATTCACAGCTCAGCAGCCTTCATTGAACAACTACAATTGTATCCTCATCTCTTCAATCAAATTCCTGTTTCTAGACAATGGACAAAACAAGGATCAGAACAAAGCCAACCTAGTCACTCTCACACACACACACACACACACACACACACATACAACAACATAATTTGTAATGAGGCCACTTTAAGTTTAAATTAGAAATGGCCAATCTCTTGCAGATGTGAACAAACAGATGACCTTCACCATATAAGAAAAATGATGTCATTAAAAGTAAATTAAATATGAGTAGTGGGTGGGATGGTTCCAGACAAGGAGATTTGCAGGGCTGAGGCATACAGGGATTTGGCCTGTGAGTCAACATGCAGTGTATAAGTGAGACTAGGCTTTTATTTCACACACACACAAAACATGTTGCCCTTGTTGTATGCAACGAGTGATATTTATTAGTTTCAGTTCTGCCATAATTACTATACAAACATTAACTGTTCTTTTTGGTTCTGCTATAACTAAAATTGTTCTACAAATTAACACAGAGGTCCTTATTCCCATCATTAATTGTAGGGGAAGTGTATCAAGATTGTTGCATGAGCTAGCTTTAGTCAAGATGATAAACCTGGTAATGGGTGGTCAATTTCAGTCTTCTTAAAGACAAAAAAACAAAGTCCTCCACATTTGGTCATTTTTTCGAAAAAATAATGGTTACTGTCTGACTGTGTACGCAGAAGAAGAAGGTCATCAAATCCTTCCACTGGTGAGAAAAGACTAGGCCCACTGTACCTTGCTATGAATGTCACAAGAGGTTACTAAGTAGGGTTGTGCATGGGAGTGGTAACCTCATAATGTAGAACAAAAGTTACAGAAACTAAAAGAGCACATAAATGATTTGACAGACTTGCTGTTCCAACTGCAGTGATTCCTAAAAGATAACAATTAGCTCAATGATAGAACTGATTATGTTGTTAAATCTCAGTTTTCTTAAATGGCAAAGTGCGACAAGACTATAATAACTGTACAACCGTGTAAAACAGTGTCGCAATAAATTGAATTTCCATAGCATGGGTATAACATTACCAGTCAATTTAACTGGAGTACGCACAGCTTGGAATATTTGGAATCCTGGTATTCAAACAGGCATGTTAATGTCTGTTGCCAGGTAGTCAAAGACTTTGGTTATATGTAATATGTATTTTAAACTTCCCATGGCTTACTAGGCCTGGGGAAAGGTACAAATAATTTTGGTTGATTTTTAACTAGAATTTGTTTATTTTGTCCTGGCAGCGGCTGTTAAATATGCCTACTCTTTTCTATTTCTAACTGCTTAGGGATTTTTAATGTGCTCGACACTGAACACAAGAGTCTGATCTAATTACCCAGAGATCAGGGGAATTTTTGCCAGATCCACGTGAAAAAAATCTACATGTAAATCTCTTGTGTCCGTTTATTAACTTTTCATTTCCAAAGGAGGAAAACGAAGAATATAAAACAATTTACATGTTAGTCTATCAGTATATAAATCCCCCAACAGCAGATCCCAGGAATGTGGAGAATGTTTTAATAATCGTACATGTACTGGCAAGCACATTATTTTTTTAATAATTGAGAACCCAAATTCTAGTTTCACACAACATAGTTGTAAAACATGATTATAATATTCAAATAGAAATAGTGAGGAGAAATCAGATAAACAGAATACAATATCAACAAAAATAGTAATGTACAAACAAAAATGAGTCGTGGCTACAAATGGGGAAAACCCTGGTTATAGAAGAGAGGCTTAAAATGCTTGTGTAATGTTTTTTTCTAGAGTTATTCTAAAAGCAAACAATGGAGTAAATATCTTATTTTCATGACATTAAAGTTTTTTAGATGCATATGAAGTGTATGTGTTCAGTTTGTTTCTTTAAAATTAATCATAATTTTAAAAGACTTTCATGGAAAAATAGTATGCATTTGTTGTATTGTAGTAATTAAATGAAGACCTTTTAGAGCACCCAAGAGTTAAAACATAACCTTGACCACATAAGAGTTCTGATGTCTACAGCAGATCAGTGATGCTCAGTATGTTGTGTATGGGTAAGAAAGCTGAGCAATGGGGGGGGGGGGGGGGGGGGGGGGGAACTCTAGGTCTGGGTCTTAGTTCTGACTAGCAAAATAATGTATGTTTGTAACACGCCTTTTGTTTCTTTAACAAATTTGCAGAAATTACAACAATGTTAAGTTTACTACATTCTTTTGTATATACCAAATTGCAAATCTTCGGTTGATTTCTACATCAACCGAAGGTTTGAAATTGTCACACACAAACTAATACAGATGAAAAACATGTGGCAGGGCACTTGAAAAAATACAAAGATTAGCTGATCAGGACATGTATTTTCCCTGTTGCAACATGTGGGCACAAGGTGCAGACATTAAATAAAACAATTGCAAAAAAGTTACCATATTTTGAAACGGAGTGGTATAGAAGAATACTGTTAATAGTTTGGACTGAGAAGAAATCTAATAGAGAAATTTTGTAACAACTAGGTATTTAATATATTTATATACAAGGAGTGTTCAAAAAGTATACCATCTTAATTTTTTTTCCGCAGAACTAAATGAAGCATGGGTGCTGTCCTTCGACAAGGAGATATATGGGATTGTGGTGTGGATATGTGAATTTTTCCCACTCGCAGATTGCATCAGTCGCTGGCAGTCAGCCTTTCACGGTGTTGATTATAGAGAGAAACACCAGGTTTTTATTCACCATGAAATGACGAAAAGAATTGAGAGCAGTATTGCATCAAATTTTGCAAAAAGCTAGGCAATACCAAAGTGGAAACAGGAGTGGAACAATTGCTTCAAAGATGGCTATGTGGAGAGTGTCCATGAAATTCGTGACAATGCACATTCTTCACATCTGATTCAGATTGTCTTGGCCAAATACAACGCCAGGCTCCCTTTTTTCCTGACATTGCTTCTTGTGATTTTTGGCTATTCTCAAAGCTGAAAATGCTGCTGAAAGGGACCCGTTTTAAATCACGAGAAGACATAATACAGAATGTGATGACCCAGCTGTACTCCATTTCCAAAGAGGCCTTCCTGAAATGTTTCCAACAATGGCAGATCACTGGGAGAAGTGTGTGGAGTCCCAAGGAGAACACCTTGAAGGGGATTAGGGTTTCAAACAACCAGGTTAGTAATTATATTTTTCCGGCCCAAAGGTCGGATACTTTTTGAACACACCTCATATATATATATATATATATATATATTGTTTATGTGCCCTTTCATTAACTATAATTATATTATTATCATCAAAAAATATCAGAGTAGGTTACTGGTGCTGAAAATGTAAGTAATTCCAAGGTCTTCCCTTCAGATTGTGACTTTTAATCAACTGTGGCTGAGGAGCACATGGTGTTAAGACCACAGCTTCCATCCCCTCTGTAGATGTAGTAATAGCCCTGGGGAAGATGCACAAGAATATAATGAAATAAAGTCAAACTAAAGCCAGTTTTAACAAAACAGTTGGTGACATTCTTAACCTGGGGCGCTTCACATTTAGCATATTGGGGACACCATTGTCTTCTTCTGATCCACAGGAACACAAATTATTCCCTCATGAATTATTGATGGAGTATTGTTTATAGAGCTTTCTTTCAAACCCAGAAGCATCGTTGTAGGAGTGGGCGAAATCATGGCTGGTCAAAATAAATGAAGAAAAAACAACATGTACGATATTCTCGCTTTCAAATAAACCCCAGAACACCAAAATAAGTCTTAACGGCAAATATCTGCAGCCAAACGACAACCAAAACTACTTTGGCGTCACATTTGATTGGTGCATGACATAGAAAAGTCAGATCGAGAGAAACCGAATGAGAGCCAGACAAAGAGTGGCAATCATAAGGAAACTTGCTGGCACAAGCTGGGTAGCAGACGAAAGAATACTGAAGAAACTGTACACTGGAAGAGTGAGACCAGTTCTCGAGTATGACATTGCGACATGGGCAACAGCAGCAAAGGCGAACTTCGATAAAATTAGCAAACTTCAAAACCAAGCCATGAGAGTTATATCAGGAGGCATGAAGTCAACGCCAATTGTAGAACTTGAAAAGATTACAAATCTGCAATCCATGACCGACAGAAGAGACTGCAGAGCTCAGCAGCAAGCAGAGAAACTAAGAAGACTGACAGACCATCCAATGCATCAGAGACTAAATAGATTTGGAAAAGGGAAACTAAAGCAGAGAAACTTTACAGAAATAGCCAAAGCAAAGATGAGCGAAGACCCTATGAACACCATAACACTACCAAAGCCAATCCCTACTGTACACAAACCCACATGGAAGCAGCATATCATTCCGGAGGTGGTAGAAAATATACCAGGTATTGGAAAAAAGAACAGCCAGACTGAAAAAGAAAGAAGAGACATAACCCTGAGGTACATAGCGGAAAACTACCCAAGCATGGACTGGACCCATGCATACACCGACGGTTCTGTAACAAACACAACACAGAATGGAGGGGGAGGGATATTCCTGGGCCTAACAAATAGTAGAAAAATGACACTGTCAGTGGCAACTGGAAAATTCTGAAGCAATTTCAGAGCGGAGGCAGAGGCACTGAAGGCTGTAGTAAAAGCAATGCTGACAGGCGAAAGCAATGAAAGCCAGATAGTCCTGTTTACAGATGCCCTGGCCATGGTTACAGCACTAAAAAGCCAGAAAAATACTGAACTTAATGATTTAAGAGCAGTACTCTGTCAACTATGCCAGCAGTCCGCACCAAAAAGAGTAGTGGTACAGTGGGTTCCATCCCACTGTATCATCCAAGGCAACGAGGAGGCAGACAGACTGGCAAAAGAAGGTGCAAGACTACCACAACCAGATTCTAGTGTGACCTACGAAGAGTCCAAAAGGTTTATTAGGGCCAGACACATGGCCAAATGGGAAACAGAATATACTGGCTACACAAAAAATGATGACTATTTCCAGCTGAACAGAAGAGAGCAGGTCGTGGTCTTCAGACTCCGCACAGGCCACAACAGACTGAGGTACCATCTATTCAATAAACTGAAGATAGGTGGCACTGACGAATGCACCTGTGGTACAGGGAAAATGGCCGCTGAACATCTGCTGCAAAATTGTCCGACATACGAGGACCAGAGAAAGCACATGTGGCCATCACCAGTGGCAACACTAGACAAGCTCTATGGCAGTGTCGACAGCCTCAGGATGACCGCTCCTTTCTTTGAACAAATTCAAGTTGACATCTGACAGCGTACGAAGAAGAAGAAACCCAGAGGCTACTCCACTAATGTCTGGTCAAACAAAACAAATTGATCAGACATGATAGTCAGGACAGGTAAAATATACTGACCAAGACCCCCACTTAATGTCCATGCACTTCTCCCTGGAAACTCCCTAGCTAATGAGGCCGCGGATCATATGATTCCCTTGGTAGTGAGCGACATGCAGATGAAGCCAACCATAGCACAATCATCTGGAAGACCCTGGTCCACCTTCAACAGCATGCTCAGGATGTGAGGAAAGCTACTGCAACACACCACTAAATGCTCTTTTTAGGGCACACAAAAGAATAAAGTTACTCACTGTAGGCATTGAGCAACAATAAATGAGGTTGTGGTGTGTGCAATGCCATGAGTTCACTGCACGGCAAAAGGGATCTGAATCACCCTGTCCGATCACTCCAGCTTGGGAGGTCCTGCTGGCAGCTATGCTACTATCAGTGTAGTTATTTGGGTCATAGATATTATGGGAATCCTGGTACCCCATTGTCTCATGCCAGGTAGCCAAAAGCTATCATTTTGTTTTGCAAGTTCATCAAGTCAGCTCTTAGAAGTTGTAATCCCATATCTCTTCTGGTTTGTCTTTTGGACTTTCAATTGGTTTTTAGTAGTAAGTTTGTGGGTGATTTTCTTCTTGTAGCTTACTAGGACTGGGGAAGGTGTCGCTCTAGTGTTTCCAGTCTACAGGTTTTTCCCTGGTGACATTTAGCCTACCCAGCAGTATAGGGTCTGCATTCTGCCTTTGGTTAGTGGTACTGGTTGTTGTTTTTGTGAATGTCTACAATAAGTAGGTTTACTCTTTTGTGCACCCTGAAAAGGGCAATTAGTGGCAGGTTCCAGTAGCTTTCCTCACATCCCGAGCGTGCTGATGAAGGTGGACCTGGGTCCTCCAGGTGATTGTGCTATTATTGGCTTCATCTGCATATCGCTCACTACTACGGGGATCATGTCAATTTCCCCACCTCGTTAGCCAGACTGCCAAGAATAGAAATAAATAAAACTCAGTGGTACTGGTACTCAAAAAGCTGTTTCGGCTCCACAAAATGTATGCAAATAATAATTATTTCTCACCATAACCTCTAGAAGATATGGCAGCATCAATGGTACATCTATTACAACAAGCTAAACTTTCCGATTTTATAGTAGAGACCAAACAGTAATTTGGTAAATATTGTATAAATTTATAAGAAATATACAAGTTTTATATAAGAGGCCACATGCAGGATAATCCACAAAGACAAATTTACAGTTCAAATTGTGGTCAGACTTGGATGCCTACTATATCGAATAATCTCTCGTGGTGATGCAGCAAAGAACAGAGAAAAACAGAAGTGCACGAGACATTTGATAAGCCAGTTCCAAAACCTCAATTTCACATATGATATTTGTATGCTGTGACATAAGTTACAGGACATACAAGGACAGATAGACAGACTAACATACAAAGCAGCAAAGGTGAGATTCTGGATTTATGTGACCAAAACAAAGGGAATGATAATAAATAACAAGCAAAAGATACCACATCAAGATTAATTGTAAGATAAATGAAGAAGTGCAAAATTGTAACTTACTGGGAAGTAACAACATGGATAAAAACAGGAAGCAAAGGCACAGAACAATATATTCCTAAAATGATTTACCCAACTTAAGGAAAAAGAAAAAAAACTTACATGTCTGCCCCAGCTTGGACCCCAGCTGTTTTTGATGATCCAGTAAGGCTCATTGCCCTGCTCTGTCAGAAGATAAAAGACAAAAGTAAATCATCAATATTAAGAAATAGCTCATTCTCCTTTTGTCAAGTGATAAAATAAATTAATTAATGATCAATATTAAGAAATGACTCATTGCCATTTTGTGAAGTGATAAAAGAACAATATCAGTATAAATAAATGGCTCATTGCCCTTGTGTCAAGTGATAAAAAAACAATATCAATATTAAGAAACAGTTCATTGTCCTTTTGACAAGTGATAAAATTAATTAATTAATCATCAATATAAAGAAATAATTCATTGTCCTTCTGACAAGTGATAAAAAAGAAATGTCAGTATATCAAATTTATGCAAGTGATGAAGTAACCTTGATCTCATGACGATTCCTTGCGGCCCCCTTACTGGAAAGAATAGAGTAACCTCATTGCACTCTTCCGTGTGTGTTGTAGAATGTTACTAAATGGGTTGTGCTAGAACCTCATCTATAGATCTATGATACTTAGATACTTCAGGGGACACAGACAGATGGAAAGGCTAGAATTGGAAAGGCAAGGACAGTATTTCTGTTACTGAATAATATTTGGAAATCCAGGGAAATTAGCACTGATACCAAGTTAAGATTGTTGAATTCTAAAGTCAATTTAGTAGTCCTGTATGTAGCACAAACTTGGATAACGACGTAAGTAATACAGAGAAAACTCAAGTTGTTTGTCAATTAAACTTCTACGGAAGATAGTTGGTGTAGACTGGTGAGGTACAGTGAGGAATGAAATGAAGACCTTTGGGAAAGGAGCTAACAACAACCAGTGGAACAACAGTCCAAATGTAGGAAATGGGGTTAGATAGGACACACATTACATAAATCACCATCAAATGTGGCTAGACAGAGCCTGGTGTGAAATCCACAGAGGAAGAGAGTTAGACCAAGAAATATCTGGAAACGAGACTGTGAAAATGAACTTCGGTCCCTCGACCTTAACTTGAGCGGCAAAATTGGAAGCTCAAGACTGAACTTGCTGGAGAAAGGCTATCAACAGCCTATGCCTCAAAAGGAGAGATGGGGATTGATTGATGATGAGGAACCTAATCATGTCAAACAAACTACCACAGAAACCAGCAGTGGAAGAACACAGTGTTTTGACACAGACTTTACATGAGAAATCATTTACATCTGTCATATGTTTCATAGAACACAAAGTGTCTTCACACAGACTTTACATGAGAAATCATTTACATTAGTCATATGTTTCATAGAACACAAAGTGTCTTCACACAGACTTTACATGAGATATCATTTACATTAGTCATATGTTTCATTGAACACAAAGTGTCTTCACACAGACTTTACATGAGATATCATTTACATTAGTCATATGTTTCATAAAACACAAAGTGTCATCACACAGGCTTTCCATGAAAAATCATTTACATCTGTCATGTTTCCTAAAACACAAGGTGTCTTCACACAGGCTTTCCATGAGAAATCATTTACATCTGTCATATGTTTCATAGAACACAGTGTTTTCACACAGACTATCCATGAGAAATCATTTACATCTGTCATATGTTTCATAGAACACAGTGTTTTCACACAGACTATCCATGAGAATTCATTTACATCTGTCATATGTTTCATAAAACACAAAGTGTTTTCATACAGGCTTTCCAGGAGAAATCATTTACATCGCTCATATGTTTCATATGGAACAAAATGAAAAAAGAAGTCATTGGTTTTTAACAGGGCTGTGCTTGGATCATCAGTCACAGGTAACAGTCCAAAGTCACTATGTTACGAGGATGAGTCACTCAGTGTATTTCGTCTTAAGACCTTGAACTTTTATCATTTCATAATGATTTATGAGGTGTTGAGGTTAGATCAGGTGTAGTGTGGTGTGGTGTGTGTGTGAGAGAGAGAGAGAAAAAGAGAGAGAGAAAGAGAAAAAGAGATCCCCCTCAGGTGCAGAATACTTTACACACTCCACTAGATGAACTTACATCTGTTTAAATATTTGGCTATGTTTAAACATTAGATATGTCATAATCATATGTATAAAAGAAAGTGAACAATATCATTAACAAAATTGTTCATTAGAATACAAAGTAGTGGCAACAATTGCAGTGACAAGTATATTTTAACTATTTACAGTCCAATAATATGGCGATTGATGGTGTGCAAAACATTAGTTAAAGACTGATTCGACCAAAAACTATATCCAACACATGTATTCCATGTGTCGCTCAGCTAAAATGTTTCAGATTTTGGATTAACTTTTAAAGTACCGGTATGTTAGAATTTCTGGCACATGCAGTTTTTATTTAATGGAGTGTCTTTTTCTTTTTGTTTGGATTTACGTCTGCAAGTAGTAAGATAGAGATCCCGTTAACATGCCAGTGTGGCATATTGGGAAAATGGAATTAAAGTAAAGTAACCCATAGCATTACTGCCATAGGGGTGTGAGGTGTTAGCGATCTCGCATTTCAAAGGCTCGGCTATATGAGGGCGCTTTTACTTCCCGGTCTGAACCGGTACCCATTTAAGGCCGGGAGCCATTGCGGTCTGAAAAAACATTACCATCTCAACTAGGCCATGAACCCAGGAACACTCAGATGCGAAGCCAGTGCGTTAACCACTGCGCTAGGCGCATATAGTGTTAGGCTCATATTTATCATGACCAGCTGCATACTAGGGGTGATGTTGTCAACATTACACCGGCCACCTTCACTTTCCCAGAATATGTTAATGCCCAATTTTTTAGGCTGAGTTGACCCCAAGAGTTGTTTTGTGATGAAAAAAATCCAGCACCAAATGGGGACCAAACCCTGATCGTTCGCCTGGGAAGCCAGTGCACTAACCACTACGCTATGTCTATGCTAAAGTTTGAAACTTGTGATTTTTGGGCTATACGATTTGGACTTCATGAGCCAAGAAAATACTTATTTGTTCATTCTTGTATCTGGATTATACCACCTGGATATAGAAAACAAGTAAAATTTTGACTCTGACTGCGACACAGAAGAAAGTGACTTGTAATTCTACACATGGAAAATGCAAAAATACAAATACAAGTGGAGAGTAAAAAAATGGAATTAATCTGTTATTTTCCTCTCCACATTAATTACATTGAATGCTTCATACTAATATGTATTTTTATTTTATGTATACATCATGTCATAGTGAATTTAATTATTTATATTTAGATAATTTTAGCTAAATTCGTTTAATATTAATAAAAACTATTTTGAAAATAAGTATTTGACATACGCCGTTCGGCACTTGCCTTGAACCATTAGACACACATCTGCCAAATTTGGCTGGATTGTAAAGGGTTAAGAACTCAGAACACATAAAATAGCCTTATCTTTATGATTGATATCACTACTTCTTTCATTTACTAGCCTTGAGGTTTTCATTTATTTTGTCTCTTACCATTAGAATGTTAGTTATTTCCCCATCGCAGGTGATGATGGCGACATATCAGACGGTTCTGTCTTGATGTAACTTGCGCTGTTTTTCTACTACAATGAGAAAGAAACTGCGCTGGACACCAACCTCACTCTCTGGTCTCGGAACTACCATAGGCCAGTGGCAAGACCTAAGTCAAGACAATTGGAGGTAATTCAGGATGCAGGCATTCTGGTCCCACTTCCATTGAGACGAGGAGTCGCTTGAAACCCACGAGGCTCGAACCCACGCCATTTCCATTCATTGTTTTGAGAGGTGAGTGCCTTACCTCTCGACCACAGTGAATATATAACAATTATAATGAGAAAAAGTACATGAGATCATCGTCAAGACCAAAAAATGTGTTTCTTAGTTTTCCTGTCTACTTAATGCAAGGCTTGTCACTTAGTAAGGAAATTTGGAAAGACCGTGCTAAGACTAGCTGTCTGTATGACAAAACTTAGCTTGAAAGTTCAGGGTACTCACTTCCATATCCAACAATGAGAACACCATGATCTAGGGCATTCGGGTCACAGAAGAACTTCCATGGGTGGGCAATACCCCATAAGTAAAACTGAAAGGAAAGAAATATAGTAATGTTACAGTGTGAAAGAGGGTTATGGCATACAGGTGCCGCCTGATCTACAGAACACAGTTATTCCTGCACTCTTTTTCTTAGACTAGTCTTCTTGTTCGTCACATTTAAAAAAATTACATCTACATGTGAAGTGGAAGTTCTTTGGATAAAGGTTATTGTGGTGGAGAATTCTTCAAGGTTTCAAAACAGATTTATGTGGAGATTCATCTATGTGGGCAGTGCTCAGTACACAATTTGTTAAGCATAGTCTTGCGGAATATGTTCAGCTTTCTACACTACTTGTCCCCACATACACATGGGTGATGTAGTCAACTTTAGCCAGTGTAAGTGACCATTAAATCTGTTATGTCCAGTTCTAATGAAAAACAAGATCACTTGATTCGTTCAATCAAGGCAGTGATAGTTATCTTTCATTTGGCCCACTTTCCTTATGGCATGGATAATTGGATAAGAGTCTTAGAAGGTGACTGCTTTTCCTTGTTTTTGTATTACTCTCTCCTTTGCTAACCTCTCTGTTCTCTTATTTCCTGGTATTGCGTGATGGTATCCCCAGTAGCCCTGAACTTCTCTTGTCTTTTAGTTTGCCTAAGGCTTTTAAAAGCTCTAGCAGTTTATCACTGTTGGGGGCTTGTAGAACTGACATTGCATCCATAAGGAATACAACCTGCTGGCATTGGCTTGTTGTGATAATAATCATTTCTGCAGCAAAATATGGTGCCTGTATTTCAGAAGAATAGTTTAAAAGGAATTTTCCATAGGATGACCTAGTGATTTCATTTTTAGCCTAGTTAAACTCAGCTTAGTGATTCTTTGAATAAACTAAGCTACAAATGCAAACAAAACTATGTATGACTTGGCTTGGCTTCGTTCGTTCTCAATCTCCCGCTACCAAACCATGAAATGGCTTAAGTAGCAGAATGCAGTCCAGAGAACGGAATGCGTTGTGTTGTAGTTTACAGCTTGACTGCGATGTTTGCACCTTTCGGTCCAACACATCCGACTTCAGCAAGCATTTTTTGAGTACCGGGTTAGCATTCCCTCTTCGATCCCTTCTCCTTAGCTAGTCTGCCCTGCTGCAGCCTGTTATCCCGGATCACCGTGTGGAGGTGTAGAAGGGTCTTGGCAGCTTTGGTTCGCTGGCCCTGACGCTAGCAGTCAGCTATGGGTCGCTGACCACTGCAGCTCATGCGCTGCACAGCATCTTGATCCCCAAAACTATGTATAATATATAAACGAGCAAAATTAGACTACATCACTGTTAACTAATGGTTACTTCCGTATTTCATCACTTTTGTATGGGATAACATAAACAATCTCTTCACCTAGATTGGGCAGAGGATCTAGGCTAGTATTTTTAATTGCACTATATACGGGGTGTGTTCAAATGACACCGGAAATAACTGCACCAAGTGAATATACGTACGATGCGCATGATGACATCACTTCAGGTGTAAACAGCACATACCAACTGTTAAGTTTCCAAAATTTCCTTATCCTCAGACTCATAGTTTGCTTGGCAGACTGTTGAAAATGCTAGGTACAGTTCAAATGGTGGTTAACACAACAAGATGTATCAGAAGGTGTTCACGATGGGTACCGACACTTCAGTTTCTTGTTAATCCCCACTTGAACTGTCCCTAGCAACACAGTGAATTCCTCTGCTAGCGAACGTAAGCTTCGGCGACGATCCACCTGAATTGCTGCATCAATTTTGGCGATGGCATCTTCTGACACAACAATATGCGCCTGACCTGGTCTCAGAAGATCTTTTGTTAACTCGCTTCCTTCTTTAAACATCATTGTCCAGTTCTTCACTGTTATCTTCAACACACTTTTATCACCATACACTGCCTGCATTCTGCAATGAATGTCAACTGGTCGACATCCTTCAGCTGTTAGAAACCAAATCACCACTTGCTGATCAACTCTGGATGGATTCCGTATCACACCCGCCATGATTTCAACAGTCTGCTGAGGAAACTATGAGTCAGAGGATAATGAAATTTTGCAAACTTGATGGTTGGTATGTGCTGTTTACACCTGAAGTGAAGTCATCATGTGCATCGTACGTGCCGTTCCGGTTTCATTTGAACACGCTTTGTACATCAGAGTTGTAAATTTTGCCTTTTTTAAGTTGAATTCCAGAAATTTGTAATTTTTTTTAAAGCATTTAACAAATTGATCTATGGTTTTTCTAACTTTATTTTTGGCTCTTTTACTAGTTGTTTGATGTCAGAAATTATGTTTGCTTTTTGGCCGCTTTTCTTGCTTCTTGGGGGGGAGGGGGGGGGGGGGGGGGGGTGTGTGTGTGAACTAACTGGCTTAAAAAAAATTTTGTTTGGCTTTTTCTTGCTTTTTTTAAACAAAATTACTTCCTCATATATAAATAAAAGTATATTTTATTATAGTATTATTGAAACAAAAACAAACAAATCTTCTGAAAAATTACTGTTTGCGACTGGAGAGAAATAGCTCCATTTGAGACATATCCTCCTGGATATTGTTGTCCAATTCTTCACTGTTGTATTCAACACACTTTTGTTACCATACACTACCTGCATTCTGGATCAAGGCCAAAATGAGGCAGCTTCTGCATCATGCAAAGACACAACAGGCCAATTACCTGCTTGCCTGCACACTCGATAGCAAGTATATTTAAAAAGAACTTCTACACTTCTACAAGCAGATGAGAAGTGACTTAAAGAAGATAGATTTTCAAAAACATTAGCTGACCTGCATGGGGAATGCATTGATTCCAATAGAAATAGGTCCATTCTTGTACAGCCAGGCAGCCATTTCTGTGAATATAATATACAATGTTCAAATGATATTTGTTTATCCATTCACACACTGAAAGGAGTTTAATCTTCTCTCGAGGGCCCCAGACAATTACTGCGGATGAAAGAAAAGAATTACTCCAACCCCATGTATGTCATTAAAGCCGACTAAAATGAGTTCTACGTGGAGCCATCCCATGTGCATTCAAATCAATCAAAGCTTTTTCAGCTCCCTCTAGAGCATATGTCTTCAACAAACACATGCTAAGTCAACAAATGTTTGCCTGCCTGTATCTATTGAAGCAATTGTGGTTTAAAGTTTCTACAGCATGGAGTAGCCGGTCTGATGTCCAGACCTCCTTAGTCATCTCTTACGACATGTCAGAGAGGTTACAGTGTTACTATTCTTTGCCTCCCATTCAGGTTCTGATAACACTTTGACGCATATACTTAGTTTAAAATATAGGGGACTGAGTGGCCTTGAGGCAAGACGTCGGCCTCGGGTGCTGGAGATTACGGGTTCAAATCACGGTGTAGACAGGGACATTTTCACGTGAACTTTCTGGTATTTCCCCAGATCTCTGGGTAGTAGAGATCGGCGGCCCGTGTGCGGTGTCACACATGTTAAAAATCCCTCAGCAGTTGGAAATAAGTTTGCTTAACGACCGCTACCCGGGCAAAATTCAAAATTATATTAAAACATCTACATAATCTATTACGGGATCTTCGCAGGTGCTAAGGATTTCATGCATTGTGTTGAGGTTCTTTAAAAAATATGGAGAAGAACAGAGCACTTATGGGTTAAATCGTGTGCAATGACTTTGATTCTTAGAAAAGAAAGAGCATAGTTTAAACTAAACACGTTCGCATTACATCCATTTCATACTAAATTTAGACAATGTTTATTTATTTTGACCAATGCTTTGAATTAACCAATGCCTTCCTTCTTCGATACCCCAGATAATCAAGAGTTTACTGTACTCCCATTGATTTACATAATGGTGGTTTTAATAGCAGTAGTTTTACATGATGAAGTTACTAGCTCCATACACAGCTGTCATTAGTTGCTATTTATTACATGATTGGAAGGTAACAGTGATTGTATTATTTTCAAACCTAGGTAGCCCAAATCGATTTAATCATAGCAATGTTTCATAATTTTGATTGATTTTGTCCCTTCATTTGTGATTTATATTAGTGTTATTGACATATATGCTCGGATACAGGCTTTCCGTAAAAAGACCAAATGTAGTGGTGGACCAATGCTTCAGTTAGAGCAAAAAGGTAAACCTATGCTTCATAGAGAGCAAAATGGGGAAGAAGAAAAAGGGATTTAATCACTTAACCCATTACAGCTCTCAAGGGCCAACGTAAACCACATGGAAAATACAAATTTCCATCAGCTATGACCAGCGCCAAAATTATGCGGTTAGATGTCATGTGGTTTGCACAATTTCAGATTTTGACGGCACTAGAAAATGTTGATGATTCACGAATGCATAGTTGACGTTTAACTGTAGAGTTATTTCTGATAGGTAAAAAGGTAAAGGTCAGTCCCATGGCAACAATTGTTGTCGAGGATAAAGAAAACTTCATGTACTAAGCCGCAGCTTATATGAGGTGGGATGGCCAGTATCCTTCCTTGCTGTTTTTACTTTCCTCAACTCATACATCTGGTACCCATTTACAGCTTGGTCGACTGGAGAAGCGGTTTTACCAAGACGAACCACATACTGGATTTTTTCTCTGTCCATCCGTGATTTTGAACCCTGACATAATGTAATCCCAGTCCAGCGATAGGTTGACATTTTTTTTTGTTCGCCTTATTTCTCATCATTCTTATTTTACACCCAAGACGGTGTGCATCGCACTATGTTTTTATTTTACACCCGTCTGCCCAGTGCATCCGACTTTAGCATGCATTTTATGTAAGGATCTGCTTCCTCCTGTATGTTCTAATGGTTTGCTTCCCCGGGGTTATGGTCAGTGCTGAGATTTGCAAGCGAACACAGCACCTTTGGGTTGTGAGTCATGTCACTTAACCACTAGCACATGCTGTCCCTAGGTAGACATTTAAGAAAGTTGTTACGCTTTAAATTCAATACATTTAGCATGAGGAAAATTGAACTTCCAAGACCTCAGAAATTATCACGATTTTGGATTACTCGTGTATATTCAACACATGCCCAATTTAGACTGACTGGGACACATAACAAGAAAGGTATGTGTAACTAAAAAGAAGGATACATCGGTGAAACATATGGTGGTGAGTACATACAGTTTGTTAAATCTCCAATTTCCACCTCCACAATAATCTGTTTCTGTTTCTAAGAGTCTACATTACTGCACTCCGGGCATACCCATAGGTGCTCAGTCTCTCTCAGTAAATGGCATAGGGTGTGGATGCTGATGGTGCCTGTAGGTCGCTGGTTGTACACTCTCCTGCTCCGTCCTCTCATGCATCCTACTCTGCTCAACCTCGTTTAATGTAGAAACTTTGCTGCTTCATCTATTGCGGTGTCATCTAACAGGCGGTCATTGATTTATTTCAAAATGTCACTTCTATCCATCACTAATGTGCCCATGATGAGAGCTTGTGAAGCCATGAAGTCAGTTCTTTCATTCCCCTGAACCCCAGTATGAGCAGAACAGTAGATCCATGTCAACCCCTGGAGGTTTGAGGACTTAACAGCTGCTGTCCACTCGTACCTAAGACATCCCTTCTGTATCTTCTGAAGTATAGCTTGCACGTCTGTCACCTCGTGCTCTGCTCTCCCGTTGCTCCATTCTCTGCATTCCTTGTCTTAAGGTTATGATGACTCTCTGGTACTCTTATCATTCTATCACCAGTGTGGACCCATTCGTGGACCCGCCGCAATAATGCTATTTAATGCTTCATATCAATATATAATCTTTAGTGTGAATACTTATTTGGTTGAATTGAGTGATTCACATCTCTCAAAAGTTATGTAGCAATACTGTCCCATCCACTTGTACCATATTTATATGGAGAAAAGACTTACATACTGATCAAGACCCATCATCACATCCACGTAGAACTCCTATAAATAGGCTGTGTCACAACAACATGCCAACGAGGGGTGGGGGGAGCGGCTGACACAAATCCTCTTAGTTCATAGTGGTGAGATTACTGAGAAGCCTTGCATTGCACTTCCACTGGGGTCCACTTTCTTCAGCATGCTTCAAAAAGAGCCAATGTAATTTGCTACCAAATACACCTTGTCAAAGGTTAACTAATCACAAGTAGCTTCGAACAACAACCATATTTAATAATTTCATATTCACAAAACCACAATAGAAATAATAAATATCTCAATCAAGTGGAAATTCTCAAAAGGAAGGCAGGGTCTCAAACTCTCTGGCAAGACAACTGACCTCCTTCATCCTTGCTTATGTTGACAGCTCCGGTCAGCTTGACCACAACATCGGACCTGTTAAACCGGCACTTCTGATCTTGACCCGTGTACTTGTAGTCAGACTCCGTCTCAATGCCCCCTGCAAAATTACATTTAAGATCTGGAATTGAGGAAGTGAATAACGAGTAAAACAGATTATTAAAAGAAAGAGCAACTTTTCAATGGGAGAACCAGAAATGAAGAATTCCAGTGTAAGAACTGGTTGGTACTGGACATGGAGCCAATGGGGGAAAGATGGAACACAAAGAATTATAATGGTGTGATACACAATGGTAAAACAATATAATGAGCAGATAATAATTACTTTGGGCAGAAGACTGTTCAACTCATGGTATTTTCATACCCAATCATTCACATAGATAAAAAACCTGCAGATTGTTCGACAATCTTCTAGATTTGAAAGAAAGCTCTAGAAACAATGCCCATCTAAGATACAAGGATAAATGAGTGTATATCTCATTTTCCTGTGTAAAATTATTCTTTAGAATGAAGAGATACACAATAAGAGAACTTTATGTTCGAGAGATATTTGTTGAAGAGATACTATAATACAACATTATATGAGGATATACATCATGGAGAGAAATTTAAATTTAGCTTTTGAAGAGGTACATAATAAGACAATTTTATATTAAGAAGATACACAATAACATGAATTTTTTTCAGAAATACATAATGATGGAACTTCATATTAAGAGATATGTGAGAACTTTGTATTGAGGAGATACACAGTGAGGGAACTTTATATTAAAGAGATTCAGGTTAGGTCATCCGGTAACTAGTGAGGTCATTCAGACACATGAAGACATCCTCACAACCACACACCATCCTTCTTGGACAGCGGCCGCTGCCTGTGCTTCTTCTGGTTGGAGATTTGTCCATTCTTTTATGTTGTCCTCCCACCTCTTTTTGGGATGACCTCTTCGTCGTCTGCCTTGCACCACACATGCAGGATCGTATTTGCAAGACCATTTGATTTCGATATGTGACCGTACCAAGCAAGTTTCCTTCTTTTGACAGTTGTCAAGAGGTCTTCAATAGGCCCTATTGCTGTCGCAGTTCCATCTCGTATTTCCTCATTTGTAGCTTGATCTTTGTACGTGACATTTAAAAGTCTTCGGAAACATCTCATCTCCAAGGCCTGTATCCTCCGCTGAAGGTTAGCTGTAACTGTTCATGTCTCACAAGCCTATAGGAATATTGACAGGACCAAAGTACGTATTAATCTGATTTTCGTGCATAGTGCTAACCATTTATCTTGCCAGATTTTATTAAGCCGTGCAAGCGCTGCTATTGTCTGTGCTATTCTGGCCAATACCTCACATTTTGATCCTTTATCACCGACAATCGAGCCCAGATATTTAAAACAGTCAACCACTTTGATTTCCTGGCCATTAGCTTTTATCCTACTGTTGAAGCCATCAGCGTTATTGGTCATTAATTTTGTCTTTCCAGCGTTTATCTCCATACCATAGTCTAGAGCCTTCTGAACCAATCCTGGAGTTCTGCTTCTGACCCTGCCAACCAGTTGATGTCATCTGCAAAATGAAGATTGGTAATCGTTCGGCCCCCTATCTTGACAGTACCAACATGACCTCCAAGTGCCTCACTCATAATTCCCTCAAGGAATATATTGAAAAGAGTTGGAGAGAGAGTGTACAACCCTGCCTCACACCAACTGATGTGCTAAACTAGTTTCCACGCCTCCCATTCACAAGAACTGCGCTGGACGCCTTGTCAAACAGGTGTTCAAGTACCTTTATAATATTTCAGTTGATTTTATACATTCTCACCGTTGCCCATAGTGCTTTATGCCATACCTTATCAAACGCCTTCTTGAAATCAATAAACACATGATACAGTTTTTGCTGCTGTTCTAGATACACATTAATAACTTAAATTTATGTAGGGATATCACAACACAAGACAAGACTGGCCCAAAGCAAGAGGACCATCTAGCAATAATAGGACACAAGTGCCCATAACTAATGGTAGTAGTTCCAGCACAATGTAACCCATTCAGGTAAAACTAGGACAAAAAGTTCTGGTTTGATTTTAACACCCCTCGTAGCCTATGCCAAAATATTTATATTTTCTTGAACTGTCTGTTTATGTAGCTTTTTAGTTTATATGAAGAGTTTGCCAAATCTATGCACAACACTTCATTAAGCTTTTCCCCACAGGCACTGCAGGGTCCTATTCCTTACCAAATATGCTATCCCTAGGGTTCACACATTGAGTACATGTTAAAACTTTCAACAATTTTTTTCTTTCCTCCTACTGTTAGAATTGGGATGTGACAAGAACGGTTATACTAATGACTAGAAGAGTTCTTAGTTGACCTGTAATTCTACAGGGGCAGATGCTCCTGTCCAGGTCCCAGCTCTGGTATGAGCTGGATGTAGCCGGGAGAATCATTTCCTGCTTAGCCGGCTAGACTCGAGCAGCTTAACACTCCGCTGCGTTGGGACAAGCGCGTACGGAGGATGGTTAACTGATGTGCGAGTCCATCTCATTTGACTCAAACACTAGAGCAAAGTAGACCCGCAACCTGTTAGGCGCCATCTATGCTGCTCTAAACAAACCACCTAACCATAGTCGGTGTTATGCCATGTCACACAGTTAGTCCCCTCTTACGACATGCTCTCTGTGAGGCAGTGGTGTTATTCTTGTTATTGTCATACACAAAGATCTTGGCAGACTACTCGGAAAGACTAAAAGAGTGTTGTTCTTAATTAGGAGAAAAACTTACCAAGATTTATGATGGCCTCGTAAGCATCATACATAAAGCCTCCATTGCAGCCCTGGTCCAACTTGTCGCAGTCCACAAGCTCTGAAATAGAGAGACAAGTCACCAAATACAAATTTTGACAGAGATAAGACTGTAATAAATGTTAGCATAATGTTGGTCATCTAATTTGCTAAAATAAAAATAAGGTGTAAGAACCAAAATGCCTTTATTAGGGACAATGAATAAGAAAAATAATGTACTAGCAAACCATAGAATAAGAGAAGAAAACATAAAATATGAGATTTAAGATATGAATGCATAAAGTGTTAAAATTTGGCCGCTATCGACTTATCCGGTCTTCGTCCACTTCTTATGTCTTTCTGGCCATGTCACTTCCATTCACCTGTTTCTCTTACTTGTTATCCGGCCTCTGACGTGAAAACACACCAGGAGACTTGTGAAGATTTCTTATGCGTTATCCAGCTAAGTACATTGAACCAAAAATTACTGTACAGAACCAACATTTCTAGGCCACAGCTAGATTAACCTACCTAGGCAGTACTCTCACTAGAGAGGCTAATATCAACTGTGAGATCAATAACAGGATTGCTAAGGTGAGTTCCACATTTAGGAGGCTCTTATCAAACTTTTGGAACAGACAAGGCATCAGTGTCGCCACGAAGGTAAAGGTGTATTGCTCTGCTGCATGCTAGACAGCTCAATCATTTTCATTTGAGCTGTCCACTTTGGCTGCTCAGAACAAGGTGGAAGGACAAAGTGTCTAACTCTAAAATTCTTAGCATTACCAACATGTTGGATACCCATGCACCTCTGCAAATAGCTCAGATAAAATGGACTCCTTGAAAGTGTCTCTGAAAAGCTTCAATATTTATGTCACCTCATGGGAGATGTTTGCACAAGACTGTACCACCTGGCGTACTAGTATCACCGGTGGTGCCCAGATCACAGAGAGTATAGCCATCACGGAGACTCAGACAAAGCGTACTGCTCGAAAATGTAGAATGTATGATGATTCCACAGCCGGCTCTCCACAAGTGTGCCCTGAATGTGGCAGGGTATGCTGTTCCAAAATTGGTCTTTACAGCCATAAGAGAACACATTCCACAGCAATAGTCTGATACTGTCGCCATATTCGTTTTCGATGGGCAAATATTATTATTATCCAGCTGAGTACCTTTTTTCACTCCTTTATGTGTTCATATCTTTTTTTGTATGTATTCTTCCCTTCTTCTAAGATTCGCTAGTTCATTATTTTTTTTGTTCGTTTGCCCTGATGAAGATCTTTTGGTCATAATGTATGTTTCATTTGTGTTTTCATCTTAGCACTATCTCACCATAGCTATTTATGTTTTTTTACATCCTATCTAATTTGGATAGTGTACTGACTATAAGCATTTTTGTTATCATAGAAGAATTGCATTATCAGGATGCTTATTTATGATTGATGTCATTCATTTATGAAATGCCTTAAGAGTTTGAAGGCTCATGTCAGGGTCTGTTGTAGGGTTTGTTATAGCAGACTGGTCAACAAGGTAGACACCAACATTGTAATCCCTATAGTGGAGAGAGAGCTGACTGAGAAGCCTCGGTTATATCATTACATATCTTTCTGACAAGCGCATATGTGGGTCGCTGTAGTCGAGAGGTAAGGTACTCGCCTCTCAAAGCTATGAAGGGATTTGGAATTAGTGAGTGATCAAATTCTGCGAGTTTCAAGCGACATCTGGTTTGATGAAGGTAAGACCAGAGTGCCTGCATCTTGAGTTGCCTCCAGTCGTCTCGACTGATCGCCTTGCCACTGATCCAAGGTAGATCGGGACGAGAGAGTGAGGTTGATGACCAGCGTAGTTTCTTTCTCATTATAACCTAGTACAGCACAAGTTTCATCATCAAGACAAACAAAAACCACCTGATGATGTCACCATCATCCATTGTGATGGACAACTAATAATAACCCTGTCTATTCCCTAGCTCTCCCCCAAACCTCTCCAGTTGCATTCATTGTTGTGTTCTTTCCCATGCATCAGTGTTGGTTATTATATTTATCATGAATCCTACACCATTTATCATGAAGCCTACATCATTTATCATGAAGCCTACATCATTTATCATGAAGCATACATTATTTATCATAAAGCCTACATTATTATTTATCATGAAGCCTGCATCATTTTTCATGAAGCCTACATTATTTATCATAAAGCCTACATCATTTTTCATGAAGCCTACATCATTTTTCATGAAGCCTACATCAGTTTTCGTGAAGCCTACAACTGCTCCTGATTATAATTAATAATACAATCCTGAGCATAGCTCTACAAACAGGCTAATTAATTCAGGATGATGTAGCAACTTTAAGTGATTTTTATATCAACACTAGGACGAGCTCAAAGAGCATTGCTCCACACATTCACATTGTATGACTCAGACCCATGACTGTGTTACTCATTTTGTTTAAACAACAAAAAAAAACAAAATAGTAACAAGTTCCAATCCACTTGGACTTTGACCAACATCCTGAAAAGCTTGAATTTATTACATACAAATACTCTTAAGTGCAGTGGTTCCTAAGTGAGGAGTTGTCAGGGATACAATAACACTTACAAATAAAACTTTACCAAAATGTCCTAAATTTTAGAACTCCTGCACTAGTAAAATAAAATGACAGGCTGAAATGAGTCAACTTTTACATAATTAGATGCAGAAATGTGACTACTGCGTTTTAATTATTACCTATTTATAGAACCTTCAGGGTACTGTTAGCATAGTGATAGAGCACTCACTTTTCATAACAAAGGTACAGGGTATGAATCCCACTATCAGTGCACTACCAGTTGATCCAGATATAAATGAGTACCTGGCCTATAACTAGGGAAGTAAAAGGGTGCGAGGAAAGAAACTAGTCCCTCTACCTCATATAAGATGTGGGTTAGTATACTGAAGTTTTTAACAACTTCATTACCCGACAGTAGTGAAACCACTATGGGAAAAAACTTTACTTTAGAATAATGCTTGGAAAATAAACTAGAACATTAGCCTTAATCGAAAGATTATATCATCGAGTCTCCACAAAATATAAGCAAATAATTATTGTTTTGGTAATTGGCTTTCTGTATCATGAACAGATAAATAAACTACAACAATTATGATAAATAAAGTAGAACAACAGTCGTAACAGAAAGATTATGTCATCGAGTCGACTCCACAAAATGTATGCAAATAATTATTGTTTTGGTAATTGGCTTTCTGTATCATGAACAGATAAATAAACTACAACAATAAAGATAAATAAAGTAGAACAACAGTCGTAACAGAAAGATTATGTCATAGAGTCTTGGCTCCACAAAATGTATGCAAATAATAATTATTGTGGGGCTTTCTGTATTGTAAGCAGATACATAAACTGCAACAATAGTCTTGTTAGAAAACTTCATTATGTCACCATGACCTACAAAATGTATGCAAATAATCATTGTATTTTAAATATTGATTGGATTGTTGATGTTGAATGCCCACAATGAGTAAATCTACTTTATTGTGTATCTTGAAAATGGCATTAAATGGGGAGTTGCAATAATTTTCTTCATATCCCGAGCGTGCTGATGTAGGTGGACCGAGGTCTTCCAGGAGGATGTGCTATGTTTGGCTTCATCTGCGTTTAGCTCACTACTGTGAGAAATCATGTAGATCCACCTCTTCATTAGCCATTTTGCCATGAAAACAGTCCATTTCCAGGGAGAACTGTGAGACAGTCGGAGTATATTTTGCCTGATCTTGACTATCATGTATGGTCAGTGTGCTTTGCCTGACCAGACATTAGTCATATGTTAATAGTGAATGAACAAACACATGGAATTGATAGTCAAGCTGTAAAAAGCATTAGTTAGACCAAGATTAGAGTACTGTGTACAGGTGTGGAGTCCTTATCATAAAGGGGATATGAACATGCTAAAAAGGATACAAAGAAGAGCAACAAAACTGATAGTGGGATTCCAGAATTACAGTTATAACCAGCCTAGTGTCTAGAAATAAGAATTCGAAATGATTTAATACAGGTTTATAAAATAATAAATGGAAAGAATAAATAAGACTATAATTTTTCAAAATACAGCCGCCTACAAGGACAAGAGGGCACAGCTACAATTAAAGAAAGATCCAGATTAGATATCAGGGCATTTTTTTTTAGTCAGAGAGTGGTGAATGCTTGGAATGCATCGTTACAGAAAATAGTGGAGGCAGGGTCAATTAATGCATTCAAGAATAGATTGGATGCACATAATTATTTTTAGATCAATTGAATTTACAAGAAACTGGTTGTATACAGGTTCTGCAGTCTTCTAAACTTGTATAAAGATGTTAAAATAAATCAACTAAAGTTGCATAAATAACTCCATCTTTCTTGAAGAAGAAAAAATTCCCAAAAGCATGTATTCACATGCTTTCAATAACTTAAACTAGCAGCAGTGTGCCTATATTTGGCCCAATCTGACAATTGCGGACCAGAGTTGTACCTGTGATGAAAAGAATAGAGCCACTGTACCCTTCTAATTATGTCATAAAAGGTGACTATAAAGGTTGTTCTTGGGGATATCAACCTCATCATGTAGAAAAACCTTGCCATTATAATCAGCCACTGCAGATGCTGGGAAACAAGCTAGCTGCAGTGGTGGCCGATGTTTCACATTGGAGTGGAAGGGTGAATGATGGTACAATTATGTTCTGTAAAGTATCGGTCATTCTACTGATTGAATGCTTAATGTTGTTGTTGTTATGGATCCAGCAGCAACTGGGCTCTCGTCCTTTGACTCAATGCCATGTAATGATATCTGCACGTGTTTATCAGCTGTTGTCTAGTGCCATACAAAGTGTTCCATGTATCTGGCCACGGAGAAAGAAGCATTTTCCTAAAATCATTGAGTGCTGAGCACTCAAAGAGATGATGATCAACGGTTTCATATAGGTGTGTACACATGTGGCACTCAGGAGTATGTTGTGGTTGGATTCTATTCAGGTTGTTTGTTTAGTGGGATGTGTTGGTTTCTCAGTTGGAAAATGATGCTCTGATCCTTCCCTGTGAGTTGATTTACAGTCATTTGGACTGGGGCTTGCCATATTTCTGTAGACCTCCCTTCCCGTGTTTCCCATGTCCGTTTGTTCAGCCAAGTTGTTGCTGTGTGTGGCTGTTCATGTCTTCATCCCTCCTTCGTTAGTCTGTCTGCCTTGTCATTGCCAGGTGTGCTTGAGTGTCCAGGGATCCACTGCAGAACTATTTTGACAGCACTGGCAGTGATAATGTGGTTCATCTCTAGAGATATTTGGATAAGGATGCTTAATATTAACATTGGGTATATTGAAGGGTGAATAATGAAACAGTTATGTTCTGTGAAGTTTGTCATTCTACTGATTGTCCACATGTCAAAGAATGCTTAATATTAACATTGGGGATAAGAAAGTCAAGGTAGTCTCATAGTGGATACTGTCATAGAGAATGAAGTGGAAGACGTTATTATACGAGGACAAGTCAGTAAAGAGGTCACAAATGACTATTTAGAAAAAAACTAAATGAGATAAGAACTTGAAAACCATAAATTATTTCACTTTGTTCCTTATTTCTAAAACCAAATTTTCACTTAACCCATAACTTTATCAGTGCACTAAAATCTGCATCACAGAAGTATTAAGTCTGCTGTCCTGCCCACACTTGAACATTACAATTAACCTCTCTGTTAGTTGCTAAATGTCGCCCGCTAAGGTGGGATCATGCATATATTATACTGACCACAAGCACCAACTCACATCCACGCAGTTCTCCCTGGAAACAGGGTGTTTTATGCCATTTTGGATAAAGATGCAGGGGATCGTTGCGATCCCCGTAGCTGTAAGCGACATGCAAATCAAACCGAGAATAGCACAACCACCTAGAGGATTCCGGTCCACCTTCATCAGCATGCTCGAGATGTGAGGAAAGCTACTGCAACCCGCCACTTAACCTTTACACCATGCTTCTTGGTTTCGTGACGTGCCTAATAAAAAAAAATGTTCCCTACGGAAGGCACTGTGCTAAACCAAATGACAGCGACCAGTAATATTGTGTATAAGCAACTGGGTTAATTCTATGGAAACGGCTCCACATGTGTATTTGAATGTAAATAGACAATTCATTCTTGTCCATTTTTTCAATTGAAGATGTCCTTAGTACTTAGTTGACCTGTAGTTCTTCAGGGACAGATGCCCCTGTGCAAGTCCCAGCTCTGGTATGAGCTGGATGTAGCCAGGAGAATGGTTTCCTGCTTAGTTGGCTAGGGTCGAGCAGCTTAATACCCCTAATACTCCGCTGCGTTGGGACAAGCGCGTACGGAGGGTGGTTAACTGATGTGCGAGTCCATCTCAATAGACTCAAACACTAGAGCAAAGTAGACCTGCAGCCTGTTGGGCACCATCTATGCTACTCTTAACAAACCACCTAACCATGGCCGGTGTTATGTCATGTCACACAGTTAGTCAGTCACCTCTTACAACATGCTCTCTGTGAAGCAGTCGTGCTATTCTTGTCCTTGTCATACACATAGACCCTGGCTGACCACTCGGGCCAATGTGCTTGTGGATATTTATTTTTTAAATGTTGAAACAATATTTTCTCTATTTCACTCGATTTGAAGATGATCCCATTATTGGGCGAGATGAAGTTAAGTTGTTGCAATGGTAGATCTTTTTAGTTTGTTAATGTAGATATAATTCATTTGTAGTTGAAACTAACAGATGTCTATCATGTTAGGAACACTATCAATGCTTTATGGCAATTTCATGGATTTACTAGACAAGCAGCATCCCCCAAAATAGGTGAGTCTAAATGTTTATGCTGTTTTAAACATTTTCACCTTCATGTATCTCAGAAACTAACATGCACACATTAACAAAAAAAATTTTTTTTTTAATTTTTAAAAAATCACAGTAAAATCATATCTATAGACAAATAAAAAGGTTACAGGCTCTCAAAGTCAACAACCATAGTAAAATGTGACATACTGAAAAATAATGCCATCGCAGAATAAATTTGCATCAATTTGTTAATGGAGAGTGGCTAAAGTTAACGACCTTTTGGGCGTACAAAACAAAAATAGTAAACTCATTGTTGTCATTCAACAACAACAATTACCAACATTAATCCCAAAGCTGGATATTTCTGCAAGCTAATGACATCTTTAGAAACTACCAACTACATTTTTCAGCTATCCCATATCAGTTTGTAACCTACTTACTGACTTACCTTTGTAAGTGAAGTACACTGACCAAACATGTACAAAGAAATAAGAATGTTCATATGTGTCCATGACTATTAGCATATAAACTGATATTTTTATAAACCATGATATATCATGGCAAAGTGAAAAGAGCAAAATTATGTGATAACAGTGAGAACAATCTGATGGAAGGAAATTCTCACCTTGTTCAGAAAGAGAGAGGAGGTTCTTGGACTGAGAGTGAATGGCCCACTGGCCTTCAATGTTTCCAGTAGTAGAGAAAGCCCAGCATGATCCACAATAGCCCTGGAACATTGACAGTAAATAAGAACATTAACACACAACACAATCATAAATTATCCTTGCACAAGCATCCAAGTTGGGATCCATACATACAAAGTTCTTTCAGTTTCATCAAGGATTGTACATGACTCTCTTGAGATTCAGCAGTTTACCATTCCAGAGACTGAATTATTTCATAAATGAATATGTGAAGGTCAGCCAGAAAGTAATGCACCACATTTTTTTTCTTAGCTAATAATAAAGATAGAAACATGAAATTATGCACACCTCTAAATTGGAATTTGTAGATTTTGTGTATGAAATTTTAACATTGACAAAATACAAATACAGCTACACTAATCTATTAAAAAGGGGTGGAAGACTAACATCTGGTCAGGCACAACATACTGATCAGACATGTTAGTTAAGGTCAGGCAAAATTTACTGTCCAAAACATTCACTTCGGCTTCCTAGTAGCTGGAAACGTTGGCATTTGTTTTCATGCCAACAGGTTGAGGGATCGACATGATCCTCGTAGTGAATGACACGCATATGAAGCCAAACATAACACTACTACCCGGAGAACCCTGGTCCACCTTCATCAGCACACTCAGGTTGTGAGGAAAGCTACTGCAACCAGCCACTTAACGTCCTTTTCAGGGCGCACAAAAGAGTAAACCTACTCATTGTGGGCATTCAAAACAACAACAACAATCCATTGAAAAGGTGTCTGTGAACAACTTGCATTACAAACAGTGAACTGTGATAGAATTCCTTGTTGCAGAGAATGAAACTGTGATGAACATTTACAAATGTTTGTGTGTTGTGTATGGATGTGTAGTAGAAAGAAGCACAGTTGGTGGCTGGACTAAAAGAGTTAATACTTCAAAAAGGGGACAAACTGGGGTGAATGATCTTGCGCGCTCTGGATGTCCTGCTACACCATGGTGATGCCATTATTCGTAGGGATAGGCAAATAGCAACTCAGCAATTGGCCTTGCAGCTTTCAGTCAGCAAAGGATTTGCAATTTAAATTATAAAAACTCGATTTTCTAAGGTTTTCGGAAGATGAGTTCCTCGAGATCTCACAAATGACCACAGATTTAAAGGGAAAATAATATGTTCTGAATTGTTGGAGCACTTTGATGCTGAGGGAGATGTTTTTTTTTGTCTAAGATCATCACAGGTGACGAAACCTGGGTACATCATTTTGAACTTGAGATAAAAAGACAGTCAATGGAGTCATATCATCCACAAAAAATAAATTCAATACAACTCCATCAGCCGCAAGGGTCATGGTCACTGTACTTTGAGACATTGAAGGTGTTTTTCTTGTGGATGTGATGCCTAGGGGTGAGACAATTCTCAAGCTTACATCAAGACACTGACAAAAGTTAAATTGGTGATTCTACAAAGTTGGACCTCATAAGAATCCAGCAGAACTGTTTCTCCAGCACAACAATGCATGCCCTCAAACAAGTCTGTGATCAACATTTCTTTTCCCTAAAACATTGTGTGCTCCCTATTTCATTTAAACTAAACAAATCCTACAAGCGTAAACATAATTTCCCTCAAAGTTCTAAATTTGTGTACACAATTTCTCTAAACATTTCAAATTCTTATACCCAATTTCTCTAAACATTTCAAATTCGTTTTCACAATTTCTCTAAACATTTCAAATTCGTATACACAATTTCTCTAAACATTCCAAAATTCTTATACACAATTTCTCTAAACATTCCAAAATTCTTACTCACAATTTCTCAAAACATTCAAAATTCTTATATTCTTATACACAATTTCTCAGAACATTCCAAATTCTTATATTCTTAAACACAAATTTCTTTGAACATTTCAAATTCTTAAACACAATTTTTCTAAACACATTCCAAATTATTATACATAGTTTTTCTGAGCATTCCAAATTCTTATACAATTTCTATGAGTATTTCTAATTTTAATCCATCATTCCTCTAAGCATTCAAAATTGTAAGCTATCAATTTAATTTTTACCTGATTTTTTACAGGTGTGACAGCATTGTGGTCCCTCCAATCCCAGTTATCAGGAATATCATCTTTAGGAATCTTTGCTTGTGGCCACTGACGATTTGAGGCAACAGGTGGCTTGAATCCCATGTACCGTTTTCTGAACTCTTCAGCTAGAATATTAATTAAACTAGTAATGAACCATACACTTTTTGATTCTATATGCACATCATGCATATGTTTTTTGTGTGTTGTTATTGAATGCCCACAATGAGTAAGATTATTCTTTTGTGCACCATGAAAAAGGCGTTAAGTGGCAGGTTGAAGTAGCTTCCCTCCCATCCTGAGCGTGCCGATGAAGGTGTACCGGGGTCCTCCAGGTGGTTGTGTTATGCTTGGCTTCATCTGCATTTGCTTACTACTACTACAGGGATAACGTTAATCCCCTGACTCGTTAGCCAGACTGCCATAAAACAGACTGTTTCCAAGGAGAATTACTTGAAAATGAGGTGGGGTTCTTGGTCAGTATATTTTTCGTGACTCTGACTAACATGTCTGATGTTTTGTCTGACCAAATGTTAGTCTCCTCTCCCATTGTTTTGTGTGAAAGTTTTTGCGCAAAAATAATAAGAGCTATTGCACACTTCCATGTTTGAGTAGTACAGCAGTTCTATGATCAAGATGCTGAGCAGCACATGAGCTGCAGCGGTCAGCGACCCATAGCTGACTGCTAGTGTCAGGGCCAGCGAACCAGAGCTGCCAAGACCCTTCTACATCTCCACGCGGTGATCCTGGATATCAGGCTGCAACAGAGCAGACTGGCTAAAGAGAAGGGATTGAAGAGGGAATGCTAACCTGGTACTCAAAAAATGCTTGCTGAAGTAGGATGTGTTGGACAGAAAGGTGCAAATATAGCAGTCACGCTGTAAACTATGACACAACGCATTCCGTTCTCTGGACTACATTCTGCTTCTTAAGCCCTTTTCAGGGTTTGGTAGCAAGAGATTGAGAACGAACGAAGCCAAGCCACTTCCATGTTTTGCACACTTCTATGTAACAGGAGACTAAGAAGTGGCATCAAATCTCATCATGTAACGCAAAGTGTCAAAGAAACAACCACTGGTGGAGTACAATAAATGCTTTGACTAAGGCTTCAAACAAAGAGTTCAAATGCATTTGGTTTCTGGAGTAGCAGTAGAGTAAAGTAAAGATCGATTCTATACCATGTGGCATATTGGGGATATGGTATTGGGCCCATATTTCTCTTGATAAAATGGCCCACTAGGGGTGATGTGGTCAACATCACACCAGCCACTTTTACTTATCAAGATCATTCTGGCACAACAATTTTTTAGGCTGGGTGGAACCTGAGAGCCAATTTGCGATCGTAAAAAATTCTGCACTGAGGACCAAACCCCTATTGCTCAGTTGAGAAACTATTGCCCCAACCACTGCACTACCTATATATTATATATATATATGTTACTACAATGCATCAAAAAAATGTGGACAATTGGTTTAGGTACTGGTGTTCTGATCATTGGGACACGGGTTCTATAAAGCTCGAAGCGTCAAAAGGTATTTATACTATTCAATCAATCAAGTCCCATCATCCCTCTCGGTGCATCAGCCATTGACTACATCTCCTTAGTATGCACGGCCCTTGGTTACCCTTTCTGCCTCTCTCCAGGTATAACTATTTTTAATCATAGTTCCCTCCCACATTCTTTTCTCAGTGTGTTTTTAGGTCTACCTATCTTTATCTTCCCTTGAGTAATCCATGTCAGTGCCTTCCTCTCACTTTTACTACTGGAGGTAAAATAAAAACCTTGCCTGGGGACTGCAAATGCAAGTAACCTTTATTATTCAGTCCTATAAATCCTCCCAGTAGATCCCAGAAACTGAATAAACACTGTAATGATAAATATTTTTCTTGTTAACTATTGAAGATTCAGCACAGCATTTTTATGAAAAGGGTTGCCTTCCCTCTTCGATTCCTAATCTTTTATCCAGACAGCACAGTTGCAGTCTGTTTCCAGGGTCATGATTTGAAGGTGGAAATGGGTCTTGGTCAGCTTCGGGTCACTGAACCTGATGCAATAAGCCAGATATGAGTCACTGGCTGCTGCCAGCTAATTCACTGCTGTATCTACGTCCCTGATCTAGGATACAATATACACATAACCTTACTGGATACATTACATCTGTGATTTGAAGTTTTACTAACAATAAAATCCTTACCGCTGAGATCTGCAAATATGGTAGCACCATACACGGCTGATCCTTGTTCAGCTGACTGAATGACTTTCACTTTCTCCATGTTATCACAGAAAATTTTGAACCTCAAGTTGTCCTCTGAGAAAGAAGGTAAAACGTTACAAATGATGAAATGAAATTAGCACCCTTCACCACCGCCATAGTGATAATACAGTAACCAAATCCAGAAGACCACCATTCCATCTATGGTCATTGTAAACAGACTTACTCCAGTCACAACACAGAAATAATAGCAACATTATACGTTTTGTGCTAGATAATCTAAAATTTTGAAAGTCAGATCATACCACTTAAGGAAATGTTATATTCTCAGTCAAAAATGACATTTCAAGCCTTGGAAAACCAAATATTTCCCAATATAATGTCTATATTCAGCAACGCTATATACCAAAACACAAATATACAATCCACCCTGAAGGTCACATGAAGTAAAGTTAATCGGTCAAGAGCTGAATGTAGAAAACTATTTTGATGGACCAATTGTCATACCACAATAAAACTGGTCCAAACATAGAATTAATGTTACTTTACATATATGTAAATGTGTTCTATTTATCTATATATCTTCTTCCTTCTTCCTCATTCGTCTTCAGACCTCAACTTCAATGACTCTAACAAAGGCAGCAGTCAACTTCAAGGCTTCGTACACATCCGTACAGCTTCTCGTGGAAGGACACTGGCTGTTGCCAAATGCAACATCTTTTGTCAGTATAACAGTGATCAGGACTGAAAAATATGTTCTGCCGCCATGGGGGCTGTGCCACGGGCACAAAGGTCCATAGTGCCAATCTTGAACTTGTTGTACAGATGACATCTCAGTCTTTTGTGTCCTGTGCGTAGCCGGAGCATGATCACCTTGTCTCGCCTGGAGAGTTGATGGTAGGCATCGTTTTCTATGTGGACAGGGTGGTCTTTTTTTCCATTTTGCACAGTATGTTGCTCTGATGAATGCTTTAGTCTCATTGTATGTGATTTCTGTTTCGCTCTGCTGCAGCATTCCTCCCTCTCTGGTGAGTCTGTCAGCTTCCTCATTGTCTAGAATGTCGCAGTGGGCTGGCATCCACTAGACTATGTTTGTTTTTTTTAAGCACTGGGACAGGCATACGAGCGAGTCTGCCAGAGCACCAAGTTCATTTTTGTGCTGGTTGTTGAACGCCATTATCACTGAGAGAGCGTCTGTGAGAATGATCACTTGCTTTTCTGCCTGTTCCTTATGGTCTATAATAGTTTCAGCTGTTTGTCTCAGGGAACTGAAGTAGTTGTAGTATCTCCCAGTGGCAAATGCTGCTGAGTATATTTTGCTTTTTAGTTTTATAGTGATGCCACCTCCCCCGTTTCCAATGGCATCTTTTCCTGAGCCATCTGAATAGGCGTGTGTCCAGGCTGATTGATGGTAGAAATTTATGGTTATGTAATTTTTAACTGTGTTTTTTCTGTTCCTCTGTTGGTGACTTTTTGTCTTCGATGTTGGGGATATTGCATATAAGATCAGAAAAGGGTCTTCCTTACCAGAGGCAGCAATTGGAGCATGCTGGTATTGGTTATATTTTTTTTGTTTAAAAGTGCAGCATTGTTTTTAATCTTTTCTTTTGCCTGCACTGCAAAACTTTTCCTCTTTAGCCTGGCACTTCCCAACCCATTTAGTCTGTCGTGCATCGGGTGATTCATGATTCTTTTGAATTTTCTCACTTGCTGTAGGATTCTACAGTCTCATCTGTCTTCCATTAGCTGTAGCCCAGTTATGGTTTCCAGGTATTTTATTTGAGTGGACGTCGGGGCTCCTATTATGATGATTTATTTATATATAACAGAAGATGCCCGCAATGAGACATGGATTGCAATGACAAAAAAAGAGCATCAGAGAAAAACAGAAATTGTTAACTTCAAAGAATTTCAGGATAGAACTGAGGAAAAGAATAATCGCCACTCATATATGACTAATTGCCCTGTATGGGGCTAAAACATGGGCTATAGCAATGAAGGATGAAAAAGTTTGGAAGTGAAATATGATGCTACCTTAGAATAGAAAGAGTGAGTTGGACAGAAGAAAGATCCAATGACAATGAACTCACAAAGACAGATATTGCATTTGATGCAAAAAAGTTGGTTGAGTTGGCTGGGTCACAATATGAGACATGAACGTCTTCTACAGAAGATACTAGAGGACAAGATTCAAGGGAAGAGAGGACTGGAGCGACCAAGACTCACCTTTACATCTCAGACATGCAGACATTAAAATACGAACTTATCCTGAAATGAAGAAAAATGCACAGGATAGGGTCAAATGGAGAGACATACTCAGACAACCTCACAACCAGTCTCAAGACTGATCAACCATATGATGATGATATCTGAAGTAATTATAATTCTCCATTGGAGTTTGTTACTTGTTTTAACATCCTTCCAATCAAACATTTCAATGCTCTTATTCCATGCTGTGGTGTCACTTACATGATCAGGCTTTGCATGCCTTATGTGGCACACAGACAGCATGTTTGAGGTCATGATCATAAGGGAAGACAAGGATGTAGGAACCGAGGAATGAAATGAATGTCACAGAGAAGATAAAGATGAATATATCCTGAAGTTTACTAAATGATATATGGAAACCCAGGGGAATAACAACTAATACCAAAATATGATTGTTTGACTGCAATGTCAAGTCAGTGTTTCTGTACGGAGCAAGAAACTGGAGAATGATGAAGACAATACCAGGAAAACTCAAGTCATTCATCAATAAATGTAGTAAGTTTTCTACTAGCTACATTTATTGATGAACAACTTGAATAAATGTATACGAAGGATAATGGCTGTAGACTGGTAAGACATGGTCAGGAATGAAGACCCAAGGGAAAGGAGCCAACAACATCCAGTGGAGCAACAAATCAAAAGTAGAAATGGATAGGACATAAGCTATGGAAAGCACCACCAAATGTGGCAAGCAGGCCCAGATATTACATCTACAGGGGTCAGAGGAAAACAGGTAGACCAAGAAACACCCAGAGAAGAGACTGAAAATCAACTTTGGTCCCTGGACCTCAACTGGAGAGAGGCAGAAATAGCAGCTCCAGATCAAACTTGCTGGAGAAGGGTTGTCAACGTTCTATTCCCTGAGATGAGTGAGGGGGGGCCGATTGATATCCTGAAGTGAAGTATAGAAGAGTACAGCAATTAGAACTGTGATTCTTGATCTATGGTTCTTGGCCTTTGGGTGAGTTCATGAAATACATTTAGATATTAAAATTGCACTTTTCTGCACAAGATTTTTAACCTTTACAAAATTGCAAAATCGTGACTGAAAAAAATGTAATTTTAATGGCCAAAGTCGCAAACTAGTGACGGCCGAATGAACACTGTTTCAATCATATATAAACAGCCGTGCTACTGTATAAATCTGCTGAAAATACTGCTCTTTTGATTGTAGAGAGTTTCACATCCGTCCTGTTCAGTTGAACAATGAATTGTGCTTTTGAAATTTGTTTTAGACATTTGGAAATGATTTATTCTGTTTTTCACTTAGATTTGAAGATTCACCCATTATTGAGAATGGGGAAGTTAAGTTTTTGCAACAGATTTTTCTGAGGTAAATGTGTTTAGTTTTTTTAATGTAGATGTCATAAATATGTTTGTAGCAGAGACTTACAGATATACCGAACTTGTAAACATTTATTATTCATCCTCAGTGACACATTTTAAAGATTTCCAGCGCACCAAGAACATCTCTATATTTGTGCTATTTTTCAACACTTATCACCTTCATCTTCTTGTATCTCAGAAACTATAACACACAACAACAAAAACACCAACAAGTTATTTATTAATGTATGTCTCTACACACAACAAAATCATATGTATAGACCAGCAAACCAAAAAGTTACAGGCTCTCAAAGTGAACAACCATAGTAAAACGTGATGTGCTAAAAATAATGCAGTCACTGATGAAATTGTGTTCAATTTTTAATGTGGTGTGGTAAATATTAATCCTACCAGACCGCTGTACCCATTTTCCGGTAATTTCCAAATCTGCCGCTATACCTCTGGACCTGATTTTCAGTACTTTGGGTAGTACGTGAAAAAATGCATCACAATCTAAAAATAACCAACCAATCGTGGTCAAACTTCATGGTTAGCCATTGCAAATGTCTGCCCCCATGTTTGAATTGACTTTGGGTTAACGTGAACAAATTATGAAAATTCCCAATGAAACGAGCGGCTGATGAACCAAGCACTTCAACAGGAAAGCGAAGTAGGTCTAGGCTTATGACAGTCCAACAGGTGATCGATACTTTGGTTGATTCAGACTCTGAGGAGTCAGAATTTCATCAAGAACATATTTCCAGTTCAAGTGACACAAAAGAGAGATCGAGTGATGAGGAGAATCTTGAACCTTGTAGATATAGAGCTAGATCGATAGTAAGAGAAGGGCTGCGTGTCCCTCAAACAGCTGATGGGGGAGATCTAGGTGGTGATGAAAGTTCATCCTGCTGGGTGGATTGCCACACAAAGGTTCATCCTGCTGGGTGGATTGCCACACAAAGGTGGAATATTGGCGCTAGATGAAAGGTAGACCTATTTTCTACAATGTCTCCAAGTTCCATCTTATTCTAACCACTTGTTTGCATATAACTAACATTTTTCTATATCATGTTGGTTTTTTCTCTTTAATGCTCAGGAGCCCAGGTATAGGGGACAGTTAGGCTAATTGCCACAGGTCTGGTAGGGTTAATATCACCTTTTGTGATATGGAATAATAAAGTGACCACAATGAACTAATGCTGGCAACAGGGGTCAGCAATCCGAATGAGGTTGAAAACCACTGCACTAGATGAATGATACAGGGGCCTAAGGGCTTGTTAGTAACAAAAATTAATAAGTCAAGGAAGTAAATTTACCATCAGCTGATCCATATAAACGATTAAATTTATTCTTGAATTCTTTGAATGCTTGCACATACTCAGCACATATGCCACCTCCATGTGAGATATAGTCATGAGTGTCACCACCCAGAATGCTCATACGCTTCACTATGTCTTTGCCATGAGGAACATAATCATGGTCATCACCTCCAATTGCTTCTTTATGCTGAAAGGAAGACAAAATAAAATCAATCTGAATTATCACAAGATTGTTTGTGCCAAATGATGACACAGTGTGCAGGCTGTTTTCATTTCAAACCTAATCCCACAATATATGAGGTTTGCTCACAAAGCAATGCCCCACAATTTTGTTCTTGAAATTTTGTATTAAAACTATCAATTCATGCGCAGTATAAATTAACGTTACCTTCTTAGTTCTTAGTCAACCTGTACTTAAACAGGGGTGGATGCCCCTGTGCAGGTCTCAGCTCTGGTATGATCTGGATGTAGCCAGAAGGAGAATTTCCTGCTTAGCAGGCTAGGCTCGAGCAGCTTAATACTCCACTGCATTTGGGACAAGCGCATACGGAGGATGGTTAACCGATCTTAGTCCATCTTAATAGACCTAAGCACTACAGCAAAGTAGACCCACAGCCTGTTAGGTGCCATCTATGCTGCTCTAAACACACCACCTAACCATGGCCAGTGTTATGCCATGTCCTAACGTGTTAGTCACCTCTTACGATATGCTCTGTGTGGCAGTGGTGCTATTCTTGTCCTTGTCATAGACCCCGGCAAACCACTCATTCTATGCTACCTTTACACATGCTATTTTTCCACTACATCCATTTCTATGGCCTTATGACATCGCAAAACAAGGGCATGCATGTCTTTCCTGTGCCAGCTTATTTCCTGTTCACATAGTCATTCTTCTTTGATGTCTGTGGAGAGTTGTGAGACTTGGATGAACCCACCTTGTGCATTGTTTAGAATATCCAAGATTGTAGAAAATTGCCATCGCATTTCTATTGGTGACTGACAGTTGTAGGACCAATTGTCAACTTGTGATGCGATGATCACCCTGAATAATTGCAATGGCACGCTACAACGTATCTGGGTTGGTAGCTATGGAACAACGCCCAGACCGCAGTTGACCATACTAAGGGTAAGTACACTTGTATACTCTCAAACTTCCCATAATTGATATTTTCCCATTTTTTACCAATGGTATCACGGGAGTTAAGGACCTAATGTGCTCTTGCAATATGGTATGTACAGCACTTTGTTTTACATGATGATGTTTCCAGCACCTTGTACTTGCCTGAATAGTTTCCGGAAGAGTTCTGTGTGTGCAACAGAGATGAGAATATACCCACTGTCACAATGAGAGCATGTTATGAGAGACCACTTCTAGTGCAGTCTAACTCCTCTAGAAGACTCATGTCTTTATATTCCCTACCAGGGAGAGGAGACTTGCGTCCGGTCAGGAAAAACATATTGATCAAGACCCCTTCTCCATCTCACTTTCAATCAATTATTCTTGTAAACTTGCTGTTTTATGGCAGCATTATGATCTCTAAAATGGTGATCTTATTTAAGCCTCACATTGCAATAAAGCCAGGGAGACCATGGTCTACCTTCTCAAGTATGCCTCAGCACGTGAGTAGAGCCACTGTATCTGGCACCACCAAAGAAAGTCATCAAGAGTATCTAACTTAACCTTTACCAAAACAAACATAACCTTTGGCAAAATTGGGACGGAACTAATTTACATCAGTTTCCACTGTCGCAGTACAGCACCAGCTCCAGGCTTATCGTCTATAAACTTCCAGGTTAATGCCATATAAACGGCTGAACATACAGCTCATTTGATTCTTGAGAGTTAGACTTCCATTCTGTCTGGTTCAATAAAAACAATAGCGATTTTGAAATTCTATTTAGACTTTTGGAAAGGATTGATGTTTTTCACTTGGATTTGAAGATTCACCCATTATTGAGAATGGGGAAGTTAAGTTTTTGCAACATTTAGTTTGTATATATAGATACAATTACGTTTATAGTCGAAACTGACAGATATCAGCATTACAGTAAATACCAATAATCCGTATTCAGTGGAAATTTTAATTTTGTTAAAACCATGGATGTCGAAAGCAAGTAAGTCTATATATATATTGTTGATTTTCAACACTATCACCATCATCTTCTTGTATCTCAGAAACCAACACACACACAATAAAATAAATCGATATAATTATGAACTTTGAATATAACTGTTTCAAAACAAGACATGTCCCATGCTATATTTCTGAATATTTAAGGTTAAGTAATGTCTCAAACAACAGTAAAGATAAGGACGTCAGAAAGCTGATACTACCAAAGGGAATAAAGTTTTAGAGACTTTCTTGCACCAGATTACAGCTTTTGTGAGGTGGGATCATCAATTCCCTCCATCAATGTTTTGCCATACGTAACTCAGAGCAAATCTGGCAAGCTGAATCATGCTTCAACTGAATTATGAGCTTGGTCAATATTATAGAAAAAATCATAGAATTGGTACTAAACTTACAGCTGAAACAGACAAGGTAGCAAGGAAGGGAGCTGGCCACTCCATCGAGAAACCAGATAAGGCAAAGCCTTTAATTACGTTATCAGCTTCTGTTAGGATATTACCTTCAACTTACCATTTGGTCAGCTACTTTATTAACTTTTACACCGTACTGTGTTTGAGGATGAGTCTGCTAAAAAAATATGTTTCCCTGTAGAAGGCACTGTGGGCTGCTAAACTCCAGTAACCGTTAATAGTGTGTATAATCTTCAATGGTTAATGTAATGGAAGCAGCTGAACAATCATATCTGAATTCAAATAGACATCACTTTCTTCTTGTTAATTTTTTTTCAAATTGAAGATGTGCTTGTAGAATTTTTTAAACAATTTTGAAACTATACATTCTCTTTTTCACTCAGATTTAAAGATTATCCCATTATTGAGGGGATGGAGTTAGTTCTTGCAATGGATTTCTCTGAGGTAGATCTGTTTAGGATGCTTATGTAGATGTACTAAATACGTTTTTAGTGGAAACTAACAGATATATCAATCTTGTTAAGAACACTATCAGTGCTTTATGACAATCTATCAAATTAACTAAACTGGCGTACAAAAAAATTGGTAAGTATAAATGTTTATGCTGTCTTTCAACATTTTCACATCTTCTTGTATCTCAGAAATTAACACACATACAATAAAACCAATAAGTTCTTTATTAATTTATGTCTCTATACACAAACAAATCATATCTATAGGCAAACAAACAAAAAGGTACAGGCTCTCAAAGTCAACAATCATAGTAAAACGTGACGTGCTGAAAAATAATACCAATTTTTAATGCAGGGTGGCTAAGGTTAACATATGTATTATATAATAGATGGTGAGTCATTGTCTGAACAGATTTTTACTTTAAATTAATTTTTCAGTGTTGCGGCACCACCACTGCATTGTGAGAAATCTCTGGGAGTAATCCCTGAGCAAAATTCTACATTTTGTGTTATCTCCAGTCGTTACGGCTTTGTCTTGCCACTGAATCAAGACAGCTTAGACAAAACAGTGAAATTGACAAGAGCACAAATCTTCCTAATTTAAATCTACCTAAACTCAAGTCACAGGATCGGTTCTAACAGATGAACCATGCAATCTTTGTTTCTACATGAAATATTTGTTGTCCCATCTGACATTGTGTCATCTTTGCTACGAATGGGCAACTATTAGTGAGGTTGCAGGGCATGGAAAATATGTATACCATAGATGGCAAAAGAAAATTAAAGTCATCTATCTCAGGGTTTAGAACTTTAAAATCATGTTATTTAAACATAGAAGGAGGGGACGGCGTGGCCTAGTGGATAAGTGGCACGGCTCACAATCCGAAGGTGCTGGGTTCGATCCCCATCACAGCACCTGCCGTTACCCCGGGGAAGCAAACCCTTAGAAAATGCAGGAGGAAGCAGACCCTTACATAAAATGCATGCTGAAGTCGGATGCATTGGGCCGACAGGCGCAAAATAAAAACCACAGTGCAACGCACACCGCCTTGGGGATTAGAGAAATAAGGCGAACGCAACAAAAAACACAAAACATAGAAGGAAGAGTGAAAGACAGAAGTAGAAAGCCATACACACACTTTCCTTACAGGTTTGCAATTGAAGCTTTCCATTGTGTACTTTTCCTGGCTAAAGATGACTACTGTCTGACAGTCTTGAGGCTAATAAAAGATATTAACAAATAAGTCTATGTTAAACTTCTATCAGGCAACAAAACTAATATGTAAATCTAGTCAATAATTATGTGTCTACTAATTTTTCACGATGATCATTAGAATATACCTGATTTTGCAAAGATCACATAAAGAATATGCCATTGAAAGTTACTTTGCATGTTGTAAATGATGACTTAGTAAGGTTAGGCTGGCAACCATATCCTGTAACACAATGTGCCAAATTAACAATCTCTACACGAGCAGATAAATGCATTTAAACAATCTTCCTGCAAAGAAACCAACTCTAGTATTGACCCCATTCTCCATGAAGTAAAAAATACCATATAACAACCCTATCAACCCCTTTAGATGAAAACCTGTACAATAAACCAAAAAACTAGAAATAACTAAAAGAATGATTTCGTTCATTGACATGTTACCATTCAATGAACAAAACACAAATCAATATATATTCTATTGTATAAGTTATTTACATGTTAAAAAACTTTTGGATTATTCATCTGCATTATAGTGCACTTTATTGAAGGAAACATGCACCTTTTAGCACTCTTTTAAATGCTATAAGAAGTTTTTCAGTTAGTGCAGCAAAATTATGAGTTACTTTTGCACTGCATTGAAAGACTGTCTATATTCAGTGTGCAGCTCTTCATTAAAGGAAGCTAACATTCATAATCTACATTTCTGTCAGGTACAGTAAGGCAGATCATGTCTTTGTTATATCTAAAATGATAGGGAAGACATTCATTCAATAAGTAAGATTCCCAAGTGCCGCCCTCCTGTTGCTGATTTTTACCCCTCACATCCAAAATAGAAACTATACAAGTTAGCAGAACCCCTGAAAATATGAACATTATGGTAAACACGACCAAGATCAAACAAGTGCAGGAATAAAAGTGGCAGTGTTTTCACACAGGATGGAGGTCTAGACAGAGAAATTTAGATCAGGATCCAAAAAAGAAAATACAATTGCATACCAGCTGTTTCTATTATTGAATCCCCCTTAACATAAACATGCCCACACAAAAAATGATGATCAACAGTATATTCATGCCAACTCTCTGTTACCAGTGCCAAACGTGGACTTCAATAAAAATCTCTAGAGAGAAAGATCATGGCATGTGAGATGAGATGCCTCCGTAAAACAATCAACGTAACTAGGAGAGACAGAATGCACAATGAAGATGTGAGAAAAATAGTTAAAGCAAGACCATGTACTGAATATACTGATGAGGAGAGAATTAGTGATTCGGCCACCTAATGCAACCTGACCTGTGTGCCTATAACACACAGTGTTCTGGTTTTCAAAACCGTCGCAGACCAAGAACTAGATGGATAGAAAATGTTGCAGATATTCTAAATCGCCATGGTATGACAACTACTTCAGCAACACGCCTGGCCCTGGACAAAAAACAATGGCTCCCAATGACTCCTCATGGCACAAGTGAATAAAAAAAGACAAGACAGACAGGAGTATGAACTCAACCTTCTAGTTGCGAGCCAATGTTTTATCCTTTCAACAAGCTCAAGGTGATTGGATAAGACCAATTAAAGGATGAATTTAAGAAGAGCAAAAATACCTGACAATTAACTAATTTTCTTGTAATGAAGTATCAAAAACTAAGAAACTGCAAGCTGTTTGCCACAGATCAAGAGTTAACCATGCACACATATCTGTCTAAATGTGAATAGGCACATATATGGCCAACATAAGGGCTGTACTGTTGGTACTACAAGTGCGTGGTACCATCACTGCACTAGGCTTACTCAAAGAAAATCTGTGACAAACCATTCATGTGCTCTTGTAGTGGATGTATCTGTAACAATTTGTTTTGCATTACAAGATTATCAGCACTATGCAGAACCATCTTTAGTCATCTTTTCTCACTTAGTCACTCCTCTTCTGCCCTAGAGAGAGTGTAGAGGTCTTTGTATATACTTGCAATCAGTGTCCAGACAAAGACATTATTGGCCTGTTGTGTCTATGCATGGCGGATGAGCTGCATTCTTTTTTAACTTAATGCAGACCACAAAACTAGGTAAGAATTTATCATTTTTGCAATTTTTTTTTTCCAACAGCCAATGGTTATTTTATGTGCATAGCATGTATACAGAACCTCTTAGTTTATTATCCATCTTAAAAGACTAGGAACCTGTCTAACCTAACTTTTCCTGAACTAACATTGTGAAATTGCTACCTGATCGCTCTGTACCGCAGTCAAAATTCTGTGGCAATTCTAGGAACATTGCTTTATCGTTTATAAACTTCCGGGTTAAAGCCAAAGAAATTCTGAACATACTGCTCTTTTCTTCTTCTTCGTTCATTCTCAATCTCCCACTACCAAACACTGAAAGGGCTTAAGTAGCAGAATGTAGTCCAGAGAACGGAATGCGTTGTGTCGTAGTTTACAGCTTGACTGCGATATTTGCACCTTTCGGTCCAACACATCCGACTTCAGCAAGCATTTTTTGAGTACCGGGTTAGCATTCCCTCTTCGATCCCTTCTCCTTAGCCAGTCTGCCCTGATGCAGCCTGTTATCCAGGATCACCGTGTGGAGGTGTAGAAGGGTCTTGGCAGCTATGGTTCGCTGGCCCTGACACTAGCAGTCAGCTATGGGTCGCTGACCACTGCAGCTCTTGCGCTGCTCAGCATCTTGATCCCATACTGCTCTTTTGATTGTAGAGAGTTCCAACTTCTGTCATGTACAGGTAGACGAAAACAATGGCGATTTAAAAATTTATTTTAGATTTTTGGAAAGGATTTCTTCTGTTTTCCGCTTGGATTTGAAGATTCACTCATTTTCTGCAACGGTAGATCTATTTAGTTTGTTTATGCAGATACAATAATTACGTTTATAGTCTATACGTTTGTGGTATTTTTCACCACTATCACCTTCTTCTTCTTGTATCTCTGAGACTATTAAAGGTTAAGATTTGAGGAGGCGTGACAGAATTCGAACATTCCACCATTTTGCACTTTTATTAGCTTTTTGAGAGACGAGTGCCTTACCTCTCAGTTATAGCGACTCCCTTTGCCATCTTTTACCAGATGTAGAATATGAATCTACACAAGTGTCTAATGCATGCAGTAACAATTTGTTTTCCATGAAACTAGAGAGCTCATAAAGCAATATTATTGACCGAAAAGTGGTCCAATGGCAAGTGGTTAAACATTGCTCAAGGATGACATAAAATGGATTACTCATGGAGAAAGAGCACATTTGGTCATCACTAGCACCAATCTCAGACACGTTTTATGGGTATTCAAAAATAATTCCAGGCCGACCACTGTTTGTGTAAAGAGATATTGAAGTTGACACCTGAGGGTGTAGGAAGAAAGAGTCTTAGAGAAAAATCACATACAACTGTTGACCACGAAATGCTGACAAGCTATTGCAAGGCAACTAATCTTCGATAGATGTAAGACAGATTCCATGTTACAAAATATATTTTATTTCACAGATGTGAGTGCTAGGGAACTCCAAGAAAGTCAACATGCAACCACACGCAAAGTAAGTACCTAACATTTCATACAGCATACTTGGTTAACTTATAATTAATCTATGTTTTCTTAAATAGATACAAATCTAAAATAAATCTTTAGTGGGAATAGAAATAAAGACAATTTATCACACAAGAGTCCTCCTACCTTTGGGTCTTTGGTAACAGGGCATTCCTCAAGTGTTTTGTGATGATTCTCTGGTTTGTTACGACACGATGTAAAGACAGTAGTTAGATGAAATTTAATGCGTAAGCCATTAACAACCTAGTCATGGAAGACAAAATGAAAGTCCTCAGTAATCTTCATGTACCATCATAAAATCAAGACAACATTAAACTAACACAAATAAAATGATCACTTATATGTGCATACACAACAGAGCGAAATAAAAAATTTCAAGAATATTTTTAAAAATCAATCCCACTCCTATTTAAACTGAACTACTTGGTACTGTATTTGATTAACGTCTTGCATTCAGTGAGCTCAATATCAAGAATCATCATCATTAAGTTACATCTCCACATCAGAGATTGACTGTAATTGATCTCCAGCTGTCTCTGTCCTGTGCCCGGTTTGTACACTCATTCTCAAGAATACCTTTATTTTTTAATAATTGCAATACAATGTTTTTAAAATGCCTGCTAGCATGCCAAAATCGGCTGCAAGACAAATACTTCAAAAATTATTATATGCAATTATAATAATAGTAATAATAGTTGTCTTTGATTACAAGAAAACCTTTGATAGTATCAAGACCAATGCTGAGGTAAATGCTATCAGAAACCAGAGAATCTCTAAAACCTATATCAAATTGATTGAGGAAACCAACAACTGCAATACAGCCATCACACTATACCACTGTCCAGTATATGTTCCGATAGCTAGAGAAGTCCAACAGGACAACACCGTCTCCCCAAAGCTATTTACAGTGGCTCTTGAAGAGCTTTTCCAATATTACAACAAATAAATTGGATTGACAGAGGTGTAAATTTAGATGGTGAGTGGCTCATCCATTTATGGTTTTCAGATGACACTGTGATCATCAGTCCTACTACTGATGAAGCCAACAACCCTCGAATGACCTAAATAGGGTCAGCAGAGGTGCTGGTCTAAAAATAAATCAGAGTAAAACACAATGCCTCAGAAAACCCTAGTGCTCAAAGCAGGACATCAATCTGGGAGAGAAACCTATTGAGGATGCCAACTCCTATATCTACCTAGGCCAAGACATGAGTGTCACCTATAAAATCGACCACAAGATCTTTCTATTCCATCAACTTCATTAAGCCAATACTCCAAGAGATGAAATACACCCCAGGAAGAGCACACGTTTGTAATTCCATGGTCATTCCAGCAATGATTTACAGATGCGAAGTGCGGAACTTGCACAAAACAGATGCTGAGAAGCTCTGAGTCACTCAGAGAGCAATGGAACAGCACATACTAAAAATTTTTAAAGGGATAAGATCTGAACTTTGTTTCTGGTCAACCCCCACCCCCGCCCTAGTAGTGGGTCATGGATGTGGCCGAGCGGCGCAACGGGTCTCAGACACCTAAGCGAACACTATTATTATTATATCTCACCTGCTTTGTGACATCAGTAACTTTCAACAGACTCTGCATGGACATAGAGTTAGACATCTGGTTGATATGCTTCACAGCCCACTGTGCTGCCTGCTGAACCATGACATCATTTGCATCTGCTGTGGTCTGGCCTCCAAGTATGGGAACTGATCTTCGCTGTTTGGGCTTTTTAGGGATAAATTGTCCACATGGGTCATTGTCAGAGACTGCTTTCAAGGACCAAATTCCTCCATTTTCCCATGAATAAAGATTGGTGGCTAAAAGGTTACATACTTTATTCTGAAATTTGCAAGAAATTAAACAACAACATAGTAAAACTGGTCACATTACATTAAAAAATGCTCTGCAGTGTAATGTCAACTGTCATAGAGTTACTTCAACACTTGAATGTCAGCTTGTGAACAAACAACAAATAATAAATTGTATATTTTACCATAGTTTTTAGTATATTTATTTCATGCATATAACAGTAGATTACGTTACAGGACACAAAGTTGACCAAGTGGCCGATAGATAGATGACGTAACAGAAATCCTTCCACACACGGGTTTCCAAATAACCATTCCAGCATGCATAACCACGAAGAGAGAAACTTCAGCCCTGCACGTTGCTTAGCAAGACAGGTCAATGGAAAAAATAAGTAAGCTCACATTTTGTTAATTCTTTGGGAAACAGCATAAAAATATTTGGGACATATTCATTTCAATTTTCATTACTTTGGCACTTTTAGCCTGACAAAAAACTGACTTTTCACACCATTTGTAGCAACAACAATTACATAAGGTAGAAAGTTGCTGTTTAAGCAACTACACTACATCTGCTTTAGTAATAAGACTCAATAGCTGAGTGACATGTAGATCATCTTGACCACCTATGGTCTAAATTTGTTCCTTTACAATACAGAGAAACAGTAAGTTTACTCCCAAAGTTTACACCTAGCCTATTGGTTGGGGCTAAAGTTGGTGCAGTATATCAAGGTTTTCATAGTATTGGATATAGACTTCTTTTGTCACTTAATGATGTTCCCTCAAAGTCAGGGTTCTCTGATGAGAGTGAAAATACTGGTAATATTGATTATCATCATCATTATTGACCTGCCTGATTTCCCTTGGAACACAGGGCCATAACAAATGTTCTTCATCTGTTCCTACTGTGCCGTCTTCTTGAGTTCCACTCACAAGATGCTGATTGAACCGACTTCCTCCTCAACTGTTCACCTTCATATGTTTCTTGGCCTTCCCACTCGTCGCTTTTCCTTTTGACTCCAATTAAGTGCATGTTTGATTACGCTGCCTGGCTTCTTTCTAAAAGTGTGTTCTGCCCCTTTCTCTCCTGCTGTATTTATCCTTTTTTTCTTCTTTTCTTTCTTTTATGTGTTTGCCTCACTAGTTTCTACTGGCGGAGGCGCGCCTATTCCACACCAGACCGTGGTCAATTTGGGCGATATTAAGACACATAAACCAGTGCTTGAATGCGTGTGTGTGTCTGTCTGTACATAGCCTGGTGTTTCTGTGATGTTCCTCCCCTTGTTCCTCGCTTTTGATCATCCTCTTGTTATGTGTTTGTCTCGCTAGTTTCTACTGGCGGAGGTGCGCCAATTCCACCCCAGACCGTTTTCAATTTGGGCGATATTAAGACGCATAAACCAGTGCTTGAATGCGTGTGTGTGTCTGTTTGTTCCTAGCCTGGTGTTTCCATGATGTTCCTCCCGTTGTTCCTTGCCATCTGATGATCCTTGTTGTCCTTCGTAGGTATTTGGTCTTTTTTTTATTTTTTATTTTCTGGTGTTCCTGGCAAGCCACAAGTGGATTTTCACCTACCAATAAATATGAAACAAAGGAGGTCACACCTCCACACGACGTCTAACAACACAAGTGAACTGAAGATAGATAGATAGACTATTAATAATAAGTATGACATAGGTATAAGTCATGATAGTTTCTATAATACTAATGAAAGGGACAGAGAGAAGGACATTTATTATGCATATATTCTAACAAATGTGTACATTCGCAAAACAAAGATTAAGAATACAATAGAGAATTCTTTAGTCATCTATACACAGGAAAATTTGATTTACCTGACCATCAATGGATACCAGCAGGGTCATCAAGACATTTTGTCCTGCAACCAACTGAAAATAGAAAAATATAATATAATGAGCTTTAGCGTGAATTGTATTTTAGACACATTATTGTAACATTTACTAGTTTTATTTTTTTAAAGAAAATAAAAAGTTACGACTGGCCCTCAATGATAAATAATAATAGATCCGACATTACATTGGAAGACAATAGGTGTGAATCCTCATACCTCTTAAGAGATTACAATTCAAGTTGTAAAATGTAATTAAGAAAGTGCTAAAGAAATAACAATAATAATAGCCATCCATCACAAGCGAGGATGATAGCTAAAGAAACAACTGTTGTGAAAACATATAACGGCACAGCCATTCCAAAAAGATAGCCAAAGTAGTTGTAGCCCCAAACTTGTTTGGGTAAAAAGGGAAGGACATTTAATTTCAACAATGATACTGATACAAGGTTAGTTAGTTAGTTAGCTAGTAGTCAGTTAGTTAGTTAATTAGTTGCCCATCGCAAGCGATGACGACATCATCAGATGGTTTTGTCGTGATGATGTAACTTGCGCTGTATTTGGAAAATAGTGAGGAAGAAACTGCGCTGGTCATAAATCTCATTCTCTGGTCCTGAGTTATCTTTCACCAGTGACAAGACATAAGTATAGGTGACTGGAGATAACTCGGGATGCATGCACTCTGGTCCCACCTCCCTTGAGATCAGGGATCGATTCAAACTTGCAGGATTCGTTCGCCCATCGTTTTGAGAGGCGAGTTTCAGGGTAAATGACTATGACTGAGGATATTTGGTGGTTGTAAGCTTGGTTTTCAATCCCAAGTTACCAGGTTCAAATCACATTGTGCTCAGTTTGGGCATGTTGTGTGTTCTTTAATTACATGACTGCTTCTTCCAGTCAGCCCAGCTGTAAATGAGTACCCGAAAAAGTCAGTGACAAATTTTTGAGTTAATGCAGAAGCTGCGGAGTTTGTGCTCTGCCATCAGCACTTTCAGAAATGAATGGGACAGAGCCCACATTGGGGCGCCCTGGTGCAACGACATCTATGGTCCATTTTCCACTTTTTCCAAAGACTATGGCATACAATGATGAATGTAAATTGATAATCAATAAGCACATATGATGAACGACAATGAACAGCCATTTCATGGAAACATGACATAAATACTCTTTTAAAACCCTCCATGAGTAGAGATTTTATCATTTTACACCAGACATATAATCATGTTCTATCAGTTCAGTATTCAATGAATTGGTGCACAACCTGGAAAAATAATTTGATCAGAATTTTCATATGTCCATGTTGAATAGAAATGACTATGACCACAGATTGCTACCAATATGTTTGCATGCAACAATGAAGTGCAATGAAATTTTTCTAGGTGCTTAAGACTATAAAACATAGAGCTGCAACATTCTGCACGCTCACCGTCACATTAATAAAGTTTACTGAAACTCCCTGATATAATAACCAAAATATTATTTCCTATGGCTTGCAGAAGTTAACTAATTTGCTACCACAAACCCCTGGGAATGGTACCAGTGTCAAGTTTCGTATAGATAGATAACAAATCTAAGAAAGTCAAACCCCATCAAACTCTGATCCAAATTTTTTAAATTACAACGTCTGCATGTTTTAAAATTGATGTTATTGTTATATTTCTCTATATTTCTATTGTGAATCTGGAACCTGTGTTATCTGGAATGTTATTCTTTTACCCCAGAGAAGTAGAACTAGCTAGATAATTAGAACAAGTATAAATATTAGTATATGTTCATGTTCTTGGATTATTTATATTTATAATAGAATGCTGGTAGATCTGGCTACAGGGCAAGGGGCTGCTGCGCGGTAGGTGGATATATGACAGAGTGAATGTGCAGAGACAAAGGCTCACATTGACCGGCGCAGCGCACTTGGCGCAGGATAGACGACTTAAGCTCCTTACGACGCTAAACGGCACAAGTGGAAAGTCAACTAACTAACTAATAGAAAATAGTAAGTGAGAGTTATATAAAATACCTAAGAATAGTGGTTCCCAACCATCGGCCTGCGAAAAAGTCATTGCGACTTAACCCTTTGATAGAGATATAAAGAGAAACGTATTCAATGTAGGAAGGTTAAAAAGTGGATAACTGGATGTGTGGTTAAATGTAGAACAGCTAAAAAAAAAAAGCATGGAAAAAATATATAGAGGCAGGTAAATCGAAAGAAACATATTTAAAATATTTGGAAAAGCAGAAGATATCTCAGAAAAAATACTTTGGAAAAAAAATTGCTCAGAGGATCAAGACTGATAGTAAAATCTCTTTTTATGTTAGAAATAAAGAACAAAACACAAAGTAGGCCCTCTCATAGACAGTACAGGAAAAATAATAAGTGAGAATAGGGAGGCAGCTAATCTACTTAAGCAGTACTTTGGCACAGTCTACACAATAGAAGACTGCTCCAAGATCTATAGATTTCTTTCAAAGAGACGTGGATACAGTGGGATTAAGATCATTCTGTATTACAGAGGAAATGGGTTTTTTTTAAATTGGAGGGGTTGAAAGTGGATAAATGTCCAGGTCAAGATGGTATTCATTCAAAATTGCTGTTAGAAATTAGAGACCAACTAGCTAAACCTTTGGCTATAATATGTTCTTAATCACTTACAAAAGGGATTGTTCCACGGGACTGGAAAGATGCAGGAGTGATCCCCTTATTCAAAAAAGGGCAAAAAAGCTGATCCAGTGAATTATAGATCGGTGAGTTTAACGAGCATAGTCTGTAAATTGTTAGTCAATAATCAAAGAAAACATTGTAATGCATTTAGACAAGTTTAATCTAATCAGAAATAGTCAGCATAGGTTTACTATAGTGAGATCGTGCTTAACAAATCTATTAGAATTCGTGGAGGAGGTTACTAAAATGATAGATAAAGGTGAGCCAGTGGATGTTTATTTAGATTTTGCAAAGCCCTTGGATAGAGTACCTCATCAGAGATTATTTCTAAAGTTAAAATCACATGGAATAGGTGGGGAAGTTGCCAAATGGATTAAAAATAGGTTAACGGGAAGAAGGTAGAGGTGTGAAGTAAAAAGTGGAGTGCCACAGGGATCGGTTTTGGAACCAATTTTGTTCTTGATATAAATATAAACGAATTGGACATTGATATAGGATCCATTATTGCAAAATTTTCTGATGACACAAAACTATGCAGTAGTGTTTCATCTAAAGCAGAAGTGGATATATTGAGCTTGGATTTAGATAAAATTCAAGAATGGTCTGTAAGCTGGCAAATGGAGTTTAATGTAGATAAATATACAGTCAATCACATGGGTAGATCCAATATGGAACATTAATTACAGAATTGGTATGAACAATATTAGAAAGATAGATAAGGAAAGGGACCATACAAGTAAGGTGAGTAAGCAAGTTTAGGTAGCAGTGAAAAAGACAAATGCAATGTTAGGTATTATAAAAAGAAATATTAAACATAGGAGCAAGGAAGTGATAGTCAAACTGTATAAAGCATTAGTTAGATCTAGATTGGAGTACTGTGTACAGGTGTGCAGTCCTTATCATAGAGGAAATATAAACTGGATGGAAATAATACAAAAAAGAGCGAAAAAGCTAATAGGATTCCAGATATGAGGAAAGACTCAGAAAAACCGGCCTACAGTGTCTAGAAAAGAGAAGAATTCGAGGTGACTAAATACAGGTTTATAAGATGATCAGAGGAACGGATAAATTAGACCATAACAAGTTTTTCAAAATACAACCACCCACAAGAACAAGAGGGCATAGCTACAAATTAGCTAACGAGAGGTCCAGATTAGATATTAGGAAATATATTTTTAGTCAGAGAGTATGCATTGCCACAGGAGGTAGTGGAGGCAGGGACAATTAATGCATTTAAGAATAAATTGGATGCGTAAAGCTTTTAGAGTAAGGTAATGTAAATGAAACTGGTTGTATACAGACTCTTGCAGAGTCTTCTAAACCAGTATAAAGAAGTTAGGTTATGCGCACTTAATCGTTATGAAAAAGAAAACTTGATAGAGTTGTCTTCTTATGTTGTTCTGTTGTATAAAAATTAAATTATTGCCTCAATTGCGGATATCAATGGAAAACAAAAATTCAATATATATATATATATATATAGTTACAGAGCTATAAAATTGTTGATTGTATTTTCGACTACCTATTTGTGTGAGAAGACTTTTTCAACCAGCCAATAATTAAAACCAAACAAAGAAACAGAATTGATTTCAATGCAACGCTTCATTTCTCAGAATCAACGCTGTTGCCAGTCATAAAATATTCCACTAAAATAAGCAGCAACAGATTTCGCACAAACTTTATTTGAGTGAAATATTTCTTTCTCAAAACATTCTATTATTAGCATTTGTATTTACTGCTCGGTTTCTGGTTGTTTTAAACAACTATAGAAGTTTCATTTGATAATATTAGATTTAAAAACTCAACACAAAATACTAAATAAATAAGTCTTTATTTCTGTCTGAGCTATACGCAAAAAAAAAAAAAGTTTTCTATTTTCACCGGTTCGCGATATGTTTTTCATATTTTCACCGGTCCGCAGGTGTACAAAGGTTGGTAAACACTGCCTTAGAACACCAGAATTTGACTAAGTAGACATCTTAATTTTACTTTTTGTTCCCACATTCACATTGTGATCTACAAAATCATATAAATATGTCAATGTATTTAATTATTTAAACAGCACATTCGTAATTTTTTTCATTATATATTTATGAAAATAAACATTGAAAATTAAGAAAACTGCAGCTTAAATTGTAGACACACCATCATATAGTTAGCGTTCATGGACCTCCATTTCCCTTAGTCCCGTGTGTAGGTAATGAGTTCCACCATTAATCGCTTCCCATACCACGACCTCAAGCTGTCCAATATTTTGTTTCTATACCTCCCTCTGTTCCTCTTTCCTGTTGTCACCATGTATTGCAACTTGTCTCTTCTCATGGCATGCCTAAAAAAGGATGACTGCCTTGTCCTGATTGTTGCCATAAGCTGCCTTTGTGTCTGTGCTTCCTCAAGAACCACATTATTTTATTTCTTTGCATTCCACAGAACTATCAACATTCTTCTGTAAAACTACATTTCCGTTGCCTACAATGATCCCTGTACATGTCTGCTTATTGTCCATGATTCGCTGCCGTAAGTCAGTACTTGTTCCACGTAGACTCCAAGAACTCTCTTCCCTAAATCCGGTGATAGACTATTGCTGCACAAGATTCCTCTCATACTCTGGAAGACTGATTTTGCCTTGGTTATTCTGTTCTTTATTTCATAAATGCATCTCCCATCAGAACTTATGTGAGTGCCCAAGTATTGAAATGAGAGTACTTGTTTTAGTTCTGTCTCTTTCACCTTTATACAGCAATTTGGAGATTGTTTCTTAGTTACCACCATTACTTCTGATTTCTTTTGATTTAAACTGAAACCTTAACTTTTGCTTTGAGGAACTACTATGTGGACCAGTTCTTGCAAATCTGATTTATTCTGTGCTATTAACACAGTGTCATCAGCGTAATGTACATTACGTACCAGTGGTGGAAAAAATTACATAAATTAATCCGGCCACAGTTTTGTATAATCTTGTGCAGTTAATGAATTAATAAATATAGGGCCTATTAGCAAACAGATCCCTGACTCTGACATTACAAGAGCAGGCCCTAGATTGTTATGTGGAACCTATATTGATAAACAAACTGAGAAATTACTTGCAGAAACAGAAATATGGTTCATGAGAAGAATGTGTATAGCCTAGACTGAAAATAAATCCAATGAATATATATTACAGGAAAACAATATTCAAAAAGCTTGGCTAACTAAAATCAAAAGTACACAAGAACAGTTCATTGATTGGACACATTCTCTGAAAGGAGAGCCTAGAAAGGCTTGTGACAACACACAGGAAAGGTTGAGGCCAGGAGGGAAGATGCAGACACACATAAAGCATAGCTTATTCAAACATTGTCAGCTCCCTGTAGCGTATAGATCTTCAACAAATACACACCAAACTTAACTTCTTTAGACTAGCTTAGAAGACTATATATATTAAGTAGAACCTATACAGCCAGTTTCTTCTACTTTACTTGATCTAAAAATAACTATGTGTATCATAAATATATATATACTCTACAATCTTAGATCTCACTCTGTTTCATCTGACTGTCCTACAGTCACACTTGCACAACTTTCACACCACCCTCATGGTGAGACCCTTCCATTGCACTTTGGTTGGGCTAGCTTCTGAGGGCGCACAAACCTAGCATATGTACATACAGACGCACACAAGCATCCAAGCATTGGTTTATGCGTCCTGGTATCGCCCAATGGACTACGGTCTAGGGTGGAATGGGCGCGCCTCCACCAGTAGAAACTAGTGAGGCAAACATCTAAGCAAAAACATATATTCACTAATTGTAATTCAGATTCTGATTGAATGCAATTATGCATTATTGACTGACTCTCTGCGATTTAATTTACCTGCACTGAATATGACAGAACATTTTTGAGACTTATAGGCATTGCATTATTAGTTCCTTCTTCAGTCTTCGCTTTGTTCATTTCCTTGATAGCATACGTTGTGAAACGATCAATTTCACCTCTGTCTTCTGCGCTCAACGAATTGGAAGTCAGATTTATTTGTCTAAAACCTCCTACTAAACCGGGTTTTCTGCCACCTAACCCATGTATAAATACAGGGCAAATGGTCAGAATAAGTAATATTAACTTCATATTGGATTCAAATGACCATAAGAGCACGAAACTGTCCTTGGAAGAACGGCTGAAGTAGAAATGAACTGATTGTGTCCTTTGTCGCGGCTTTGTCGATAAAGTTCCGTGTTGACTTCTCGTGAAAATTACGTCATGTACTACCAGATTTTGTTCAGCAAAAGTAGCTAAAAAACATTGACGTAATCCTGTTCACGGAACTGCTATTATGTACACAAATTTGTTATATATCTATTTTAATATTTATAATAATATTTATTTTTTCTATGTTTAAGTAATTCCAATCTCATGCTTTTATTTGACTCACCCATTACCTACTCAACTCACTTTGCCTTCTTTTAATGCTAACAGGCATATCATTACCAATATTTTGGTTTTGCTTGCCAAACGAACTTGACCTTACACTTGTCGGCCCAAAGTCCATGTTATTTTTTGTCTCTTACTTATATAGTTGTAGATATACGTCATTAGCCGTTATGTGATCTGAATTAGTCTCGCGTGTGTTGTCTCAAGTGGTACACGGGGGTCTTTGTGTATGACAAGGACACGAATAGCAACACTGCCCCACAGAGAGCATTATAATCATAGCACTATCATAGCATGCAGTGAGGCTAAGAGGTGACTCAGACTGTGTGACATGCCATAACGCCGATCATGTCATGGTAAGGTGGTTTGTTGGAAGCTGCATAGATGGCGCCCAACAAGCTGTGAGTCTACTTTGCTCTAGTGTTTGAGTCTATTAAGATTGACTCGCACATCGGTTAACCACCATCCACGACACTTGTCCCAACACAGTGGAATAATATTAATAATGGGGGCCTATGCGGCTCGAGACTAGCCCACTAAGCAGGAAATCCTGCTCCAGGTTACATCCAGCTCATACCAGAGCTTGGACCTGCACCGGGACATCCGCCCCTGTGGAAGTGCAGGTCGACTAAGAAGAACTAAGAACGTGTTAAACTTAAACTTAACGTCTTTATACTGGTTTAGAAGACCCTGCAGAGTCTGTATACAACCAGTTACATTTACATCACCTTGCTCTAAAATCTATGCGCATCCAGTTTATTCTTAAACGCATTAACTGTCCCTGCCTCCACTTGTTGTCTTATGTCCCTGGCAAAGTATTAACATGTTGTTTAACAGGTGTGCACTTTCTGTTCTGTTTTGTTCCTAAGGATCGACGTCATTGTACATAGGTGTTCCAATCTCTCTCGGTAATTGGTGAAGGGTGAATAGTTCCTGTTGGCCGTTTGTTGTACACATTCCTGCTCCACAACCTACTTTATAGCTAGCAAGCTGTACGTGTCCTACGTCTTCTTATTGCTCCCAGTTTTGTAACTAAAATGAAGGCAGAATTTAAACAGCAGCAAAATAAGAGCAAACTTTTATAACAACATATCAAACATGTGAAAGAAAAAGTGACACCAACTGCAGGATGCGAACATGGCTGAAGATGCGGGAATGCTTGAGGTGTTCAAAACTCCTCCCGCTAGTTTTAATTTTTACATATAAATTAAAAAACAATAAATAGTATTATGTTTTTAATTAAAGTATAACTGTCCTGGGCCATCCACATCTTTCATGTTGCCTTTATGTTTATCATAAGTACTCTTATCTGTGAATGTTTAGGCCTACCTATACTTCACTTGCCTTCGACATTCCAAAACAGAGCATGTCTTGTAATTATTTATTCGTCATACTCTTTCATTCAGGCGTCTACTTGAATGTCTCTAAAGAAAGCTCCACATTAGGGGCTATATCCTATAATTGTAATCCCACTATTCGGCGCAGACACTAATTTATGAAAATTTGAACATTTTTCGCTGAGGTCCTCGTTGTTTCTTATGTTACATTTTCATACAGCAGGACGGGCTTGATATTGGAACTGAAAATGTGTATATTTCAATTGTTTGTTACAGACTTTATTTTATTTTATTTCCACCAATTCCCTAACGTAATCAAAGCCTATGTGGAACACATATGGTGGAAGATTTGCATTTAACTTAACTTAACGTCTTTATACTGGTTTAGAAGACTCTGCAGAGTCTGTATACAACCAGTTCCATTTACATCACCTTGTTCTAGAAGCTGTACGCATCCAATTTATTCTTAAATGCATTAACTGTCCCAGCCTCCACCACCTTCCTTGGCAATGCATTCCAAGCATTCACAACTCTCTGGCTAAAAAAATACTTCCTAATATCTAATCTGGACCTCTCCTTAGTCAATTTGTAGCTGTGTCCTCTTGTTCTTGTTGGTGGTTGTATTTTAAAAAAACTTGTTATAGTCTAATTTATCCATTCCTCTGATCATCTTATACACCTGTATTAAGTCAACACGAATTCTTCTCTCTTCTAGACACTGTAAGTCGATTTTTAAAAATCTTTCCTCATAACTGTAATTCTGGAATCCCACTATCAGCTTTGTCGCTCTTTTTTGTATTCTTTCCAGCATGTTTATATTCCCTCTATGATAAGGACTCCACACCTGTACACAGTACTCCAATCTAGGTCTAACTAATGCTTTATACAGTTTGACTATCACTTCTTTGCTCCTATGTTTAATATTTCTTTTTATCATCCCTAACATTGCATTTGCCTTTTTTACTGCTACCTTAACTTGCTCCCTCACCTTACATGTATGATCTATAATAAACCCTAAGTCCCTTTCTTTATCTATCGTTCTAATATTGTTCTCTCCCATTCTGTAATAATGTTCCATTTTGGATCTACCTATGTGCATGACTGTACATTTATCTACATTAAACTCCATTTGCCAGATTACAGACCATTCTCGAATTTTATCTAAATCCAACCTCAATATATCCACTTCAGCTTTAGATTAGACACTACTGCATAGTTTTGTGTCATCAGCAAATTTTGCAATAATGGATCCTATATCAATGTCCAAATCATTTATATATATCAAGAATAAAATTGGTCCCAAAACCGAGCCCTGTGGCACTCCACTTTTCACTTCACACCACTCAGAGTACTCCTTATTTATACCTACCCTTTGCCTTCTTCCCGTTAACCAATTTTCAATCCATTTGGCAACTTCCCCACCTATTCCATGTGATTATAACTTTCGAAATATTCTCTCATGAGGTACTCTATCAAAGGCCTTTGCAAAATCCAGATAAATAACGTCCACTAGCTCCCCTTTATCTAACATTTTGCTAACCTCCTCCATGAATTCTAATAGATTTGTTAAGCATGATCTTCCTCTGGTAGACCCATACTGACTATTTCTAATTAGATTAAATTTGTCTAAATGCATTACAATGTTTTCTTTGATTATTGCTGGATCTGCTTTTTTGTCCTTTTTGAATAAGGGGATCACCCCTGCATCTTTCCAATCCCGTGGAACAATCCCTTGTGCAAGTGATTGAGAACATAATATAGCCAATGGTTTTGCTAATTGGTCTCTAATTTCAAACAGCAATTTTGGGTGAATACCATCTTGACCTGGACATTTATTCACTTTAAACCCTCCAATTTTTTTAAAACCATTTCCCCTGTAAAACAGATTGATCCTTATCCTGCTGTATCCATGTCTCTTTGAAAAATATCTACAGGCTCTGTGATCTTGGAACAGTCCTCTTTTGTGTAGACTGTGCCAAAGTAGTGATTGAGTAGATTTGCTGCCTCACTATTCTCACTTATTTTTTTCCCTGTGCTATCTATGAGAGAGCCCACTTTGTCCTTCGATCTCTATTTATTTCTAACATAAGAGAAGAAGCTTTTACTATCAGTCTTGATCCTCTGAGCAAGTTTCTTTTCGGTCTATTTTTGCTGTTTTATTCACTTTCTGAGATATATATTGCTTGTCCAAATATTTTAAATATGTTTCTTTTGATTTTACATGCCTCTATATATTTTTTCCATGCTTTATTTTTAGCTCTTCTACATTGAACTACAATTCTAGTTATCCACTGTTTACGCTTGGGGTTTACCTCCCTATATGGAACACATTCCTCTTTTAGCGTTTCGAGAACTGTTTTAAAACTCTCCAACTCCTGTTCAACATCTGTTCCTACGACATTATCTTCCCAGATTATGTGGTTCGCTACCTCTTTTATCCTCTTAACATCTGTCTTAGAGTAGTCATATGTTCGCATGTTTATGTTTACTTCTTTCCCTGCAATAAGATCCCAACGGATGATTTGATGGTCACTTGAGCCAAACAGTTCTCCAAGGGTAATGTTTTCAATAATATTTTCCTCTGTAGTAAAAACTAGGTCGAGTATGTTTTTGCCTCTGGTAGCTGCTTCTACATGTTGAATTAAAAAATTGTCAGTTATGCACTTAACAAAAGGTTTTGACTCTACAAGTGCTTCTGCCATATCCCATTTTATTTCTGGAAAGTTGAAATCCCCCATTAATAATAATTTCCTATCACTTGCCTTTACTATGCTAATCAGCTTCTCCTCATCATCATATGTAGATAGCAAGGACCTGAGAAGTATTCAGAACATGTACTGGGGACAGACTGCAGCTATAAGTTATATGCTTACGTATAGATAACACAATAGGAAACTTCTGGCAGATTTTTTTAAAACGGAGTGAGGCTGGGGTCTATCCTCTGATCTGTTCTCTCTTTACAGCAAATGTATATTGCGATCTCTGGAGGCAATACCTGGAATATCAACTGGATAATAGAACATAAACACATTGCGTTACGCTGATAACTCTGTGTTAATACTTACTTTAGTTTCTGTGTCCAAACACGAAGTTATACAGTATGCATCCAGTATTCAACGACTTGGATTGCCTTGTCATTTGCCTCTAGCATGTTTCCTGGAGGTTGGGGGCAGGTCATCAAGTAATCTGGGTCCTGTATTGCGGCACAATCACATGTGTCATCATCAATGTATCCCCATCGTTTCATATTCCTCTTGCACCGTGATGCACCAGTTCGGAGTCTGGTCAGCTTGCATGTCATGTATTGTAGATGATGTCTAGGGGCAGGTTCCTCTCGAAGTTCATTCTCTGGGGCCTGCATTAATTCATGCCATCTCTCGATAAGGCGGCTTTCAGAGTTTGTCTGTATCGGTAGTGTTGATTTTAGGAAACTATGAATAGATTTGAGTCTTGTGCTCTGTACCTGATGTCCAAACATTGGGTGCCTTGGGTCATGCTTCTGTTTTTCTCGTTCAATTTCTGCTGCGACGCTTCTTCGAATCTCGGGTAGTGCAATGCCGATTATGGGGTATATTTTATCAATGGGGTGGGTTTTAGGCACCCTGATACTATTCGACCTGCCTCATTTATTGCTGTATCAACTAGTTTCAACTTAGACTGTTTCAGCGTATTTGCTACGGAAAATAACAAGGCAAGTGCAGATGTCCGAAGGACTGACAGTTGTGCCCGCCATGTTGTGCCGGTCAGTTTTCGGATGATATTATTTCTTGCGTGCATCTTTGACTTTGTTTCCTGGCAGTACATTTATGTAGAACAGTGTGTGGTCTAACTTTATGCCTAGATATGTGGGACCCGTGCAGTGTTCAAGCTCCTGCCATAGCCACCTAATCTGACATTTTCTTGTTGCCTCTCTGTTTCTGAGATTGTAGGCACATACCTTGGTTTTACTGGGATTTGGTTAAATATTAACTGTGTTTAATAGCGCAGAATGAGACAGATTAACAAGGATGCGGTCAACATAGTAGTTCTTCAAAGCAAAGATAAATGTCAGCTTAAATCAAAAGAAATCAGAAGTACTGATGATGTCAAACAAACAAATATCTCCAAATTGCTGTATAAAGGTGAACGAGATAGAACTAAAGCAAGATACACTCATTTCAGTACTTGGGCAACCACATCAGTTCCAATGGAAGATACACTTATGAAATAAAGAAGAGAACAGACAAGGCAAAATCACATTCTCTCGAGTCTGTCATCAGCAACATTCTCTTGCTCAAGGAGATAGACGTAGGGCGAGTACCCTCATGCCCGCCTGAGGAAGAGAGTCTGGGAGAACACTGCGCTGTCTCACTACACCAAGGTCCGGGTCTATCAGACCTGCGTTCTTGGAACTCTCATGTATATTTATAGAAGCGAGACTTTGAACACTTACACTAAGCAGGAATGGCGACTCAACATCTTTTACATGAGATGTCTACGGAATATATTGGAGATTGGGTGGCACGAGAGAGTGCCACATAATGTGGTCTTACAGCGAGCAAACACTCACATCATGTACTTGCAGTTGAGCCGGCGACGTCTTCGATGGTTGGGGTACGTTTCTGCATGGTGGTACGCTCTGTGGCAGGGACTGTCACTCGCGGCTCAGCCTTTACAGTCATAGCAGACAGTGTCGAAATACAGGAGACAGAGCTGGATAAAACTCAAGGGTGTCACGTGCAGGGTCTTCGCAGACTAAGACGTTTATGATATATATATATATATATATATATATATATATATATATATATATATATATATATATATATATATATTAACACGCATATATACTGCTCATAGAATGAAGGGAATATTGAATTTAAAATATTACCACAGACGATATAATTCAAATCTACTTATTTATTCCGCTGTACAAGTAAACTGGAACCACACAACGAGACATATAAAGGAGAAACAATGCTAGTCCCACTTGCAAGCAAGGAGATATCGGCACTCCATTTTCAGAAGAAGCTTCCAATGTTCTTAGTGCTTCGTAGGTTCCCTATTTGCTACTTAACATGCAGTGCAGCAACGTCTAATACTCTGAATAAGCCTTCTGATGTTGTCTTAGGGGATTGTTCTGCCACTCCTGCTGACGAGTGGCGGCTAACTGCAAAAGGGCCCGAGGAGCTATTGAACGTTGTCGGGCACGTCTGCTGATGAGGTCCCACAAATGCTCAACTGGAAAGAGGTCAGGGGACATCACTGGCCATGCTAACGTGCCTCTGAAGGTGATCTTGGACATTGTAAGCACGATGACGACGAGCATTGTTATTCTATGAAATCATGTCCGTACAGCTGAGCAAATGAGCCAATGATGTTTTTGCATAGTAGAGCCCTTTCAGGTTGGTCTAGCATATGTGAAGGTCGGTCCTATCATTCATAAAGATGCCTGTCCAGACCATTACACTCACACCTCCATACCGTTGTGCAACTAAAGTTGTGTGCAACTATTGCAGGAGGCTGGTAACGCTCATCTGCCGTCACCAGACATACAAAGGGGCTTCAACTGAAAACCTTAAAAGTGGGATAGAAATGAGAAAACCCATGCCTTTGTATTGTACCCTTTTCATTTGGTTGCTAAGGACGTCAAGAGTGTACTGCACGTGCCATCACTGTGCAGACGAACATGATGTCATAATTGCAGTTAAAAGATGACCATCCCACTATTGACATGCACCAAAGAAAAGCAGCGTTCTGTTATCTGTTTTTTTAGCAGTGAAGGGGGTTGAAACCTGTATAGAAATTCGTCGGATCAATGAAGGTCCAGTATGGTAATGCATGTCTTTCACTCCAGCAAATGTATGAGTGGAGTAGGAAGTTCAAAATCGGTCTGAGTTCTGTGATAGACTGTTCATGACCGGGTCAGGCACACCAAGTAGTGACCTCAGAGTAGATTACAGTCATTGACAGTTTCATAAAGAAAAATCGCTGATTGACTGTGAATGAAACTATAGCACATCTGGACATCAGTCAAGGTTCAGCACACCACATCATCCATGATGAGCTACAGTACCCCAAAGTGTCTGAAAGGTGGGTGCCACGGCAGCTCACTCCAGAATTGAAACAATGACACGTTGATGCCTGTTATACACTTCCTGGAGCGAAAGGCATACATCACCCCATCCTGGACTTTTGTTCACAGATTAATTTCTATACAGGTTCCCCCCCCCCCCCCCCCCTAAAAACATAACAGAACGCTGCTCCTCTTTGTGACATGTCAATAGTGGGATGGCCATCTTTTAACTGAAATTATGACGTCGTCATGTTATTCGTCTGCACCATGATGGCACGTGCAGGACACTCTTGACATCCTTAGCAATCCTATTAACAAGTTACAATACTATGGCATTATTAAATTTTGATTTCACTTTTACAACAGTCCGCAGTGTTTGGTCTCAGCGAAGGTTCTCACTGGAGACCAGGCTTCGTATTTACTCCTGCATTGTCCCAATTCTCCTGTATGGTTCCGAGTCCTGGACACTCCTACAGCAGGACCAGCAGCGTCTTGAGGCCTTCCACCTGCGCAACCAGAGGTGCATCCTCGCGATCGTCTGGCATGACATGATTTCAAACAGTGAAGTAGCTCAACTTGCAGGAATTGTCTCAACAATTGATCGCCGTTTCTCTCCCTCTTCGGTCTGTCACATTTGTTTCTGTGGAAGCTGTGAGAACATTTGCTTCTGTGAAACTTGACTGGTTTCAAGTAAACTGCACAGTTACATACATTTTAAGAACAGAAAATCAAAGACAAACAGTCTAGAATTACATATTTTAATTTTTTTTAAAATATATTGCAGCTCATAAATGAGACCCAACAAGTGAATAAAAATAAATTCTGAATAATAAATACATTTTTTAAAATGAATACTGTTATGGGCATAGAAACTTGCTAATTCATTAAGTTTACCACCAGTTCATACTCTAAAATGATTTAATGTTGTTATGTCACTGCTGGATTAACCATGTTGTTGAAGGTCTGAATTCCTGCCTTATCAATTCTCATGTGCTGAAGTGTGAGTTTGATACAAATGAAGCTGAGCCATCCTGCTTTCATCTTTTGTGTAATCTCACGATTTACTTTGTGGGAGTTGCCCGTCGCTTCTGGGATGCTCTTTCTGCTTGTCTTCAGGTGTAATAATTCAATCTTAGTTCCTTCTCATATTCTCTTCATATATTTTATGGTCGGCATCTCTCTCTTTTCTCTTAAGGATTCCATGTAAGAGCTTGTATGGCTATGTGTGTTTTGTAGCATCCAGTCTCATTTTATTCGCTTAATTTGTTTTTCCAGTGCCTGTTGTTGACTTTATTTTCATAGGTCTTTATTCTATGCCAGTTTACGCCAACTATCCTTCACAGGCATCTGTGAACGAAGAACTGGTGTCTTTGTTGTATGGCCTTGGGCGTTCTCCATACCTCCACTCCATACAGCAGCACTCACTTGACATTGGCGTTGAATATTCTAATTTTGGTGTTTACAGAATTCCATCCTTCTAAAAACATCTTATTGCAATGCAGTATGAATCCACCATGAGCTGTTACCTGTGCATGCTTGTTCTCACTTTACTTTTTTAAATGTAGAATTTGATTCTAATACATTTATTAAAGCATTTTGTAATAATATCTTTCATTCCATTCCTTTTAAAAACTATACTTTTGTCAAGTAACACATGTATGTGTAAAATAATGACATATTGAGCAAAATTAATAGGGGCACTTGAGAGTAGTATTTAAACAAAAACATTTAGTCAGTTTTGGTATGGACTTTTAAAAATGGTCTGCCACCTCTGATGTAGGCACTTTAAAATATATTAGATACAAAAAATGTGAATGGAGGCTAAACAAAGAAAGAAAGTATTGGGGCAGTTTAAAAACATAATAATGTCAAATTATCATTTTTATATGATATTGTTCACAACCAACATTACAGCACTATAGGCAGACCAACAGGTAAACAGTCTCTGTTAACAGGTGCTAAAATGTGTATATATACTTTGATGGTCCCATTTGTTTACTGATCATACACACTCTTAATATTACCTCTCTGGTATCCCTCCCTACCCTGTATTTGATTGAAGCTGCCACAGTTTCAGCTGTATGGATGCACTGAAAGCTGTATCATCCTTTAGCAAGTGAATACTGAGTGATTTTGGTATTTCCCTATTCAATTCTAATGCCGTCCATTATGGATATTTATGAAAAATGATAACAGCTCTTTCATTGCAGTGAACACCAGAATGACCATTTATGTCTTCCATTAGTGGTGGTTTGTGTTATACGTTGTTGTACATGTTACATTATGAAGTTGGCAGGCCCTAACAACAATACCTGAAAAAGTCACTTTTAATGATGTACACACCATGATACAGTAGACCAATGAATTCTATCTAGGGACCCACAGACGGTTAATGTTAAAGGCAAATCTTTATCAAAAAAGAAGACATATGAATAATGTTAAAGGTAAACCTTTAACCGAGAAGAAGACATACGAGTAATGTTAAAGGCAAACCTTTAACAAAGAAGAAGATATACAAGTAATGTTAAAGGTTAACTTTTACAAAGAAGTAGATATAAAAGCAATGATGGAAAGATTTCACAATAATAATAAACATATACTGTCAAAAATCAGCAATGTTAACTATTGACTCTAAAAATACAAACATTATAAGTAGGGAAATGATGGTAAAATCTTAGTAAATTAGCAAAGAAATACATCCTGGCCCCAGATTTGGTTGTGAAATGTGGTTTAAACATGGCAAGATCAATTCTTTACCCATCTGGCATCAAATAAGTTGCATAAAACACAGTCTATGGCAAGCAAGAATCAACAGGCAAGACAATAATTTATTATAAATTATGATTTAACCTTACGCACTCCACATTATTTTTAAAAAAAATTTGACCTAATTAATTTTCTTAATTAGTAGCTGTGGTAGTCGTCTTTCAAAATTTGTAACTTTTATGTTTGTTTGTCAATAAATATGATTTTCTGGCGTGTAGATACACAATAGCATAACGAACATGTGGGTGTTATTGTTTTTGTTGTATGTTTGTTAGTTTTTGAGATTTAAAAAGATGAAGTTGAAAATTTATGAAAATCTCTGGAAAAATTTGGACTCGACCACTAGGCCTAGTTGCTTCGATAGAAAACCATGGAAACCACAACAACGTATCGATACTGTGTTTACAATATCGCCACAACTGTTAGTTTCCAATTCAAACGTAGTTCTTTCATTTAAACAAACAAAATAAACAGATCTACGCGATAAAAATCTTTCTCAACAACCTACTTCCCCTTTCGCAAAAAGTCGGCTTGCTCCAAACGGCGTATACAAAATTAAAACTGTTCAAAAGCCATTTGTAATCGAACACACGATACTTTAACCGGCAAAATATCGTGTATATATGGAGGGCGTAGTCAGCAGTAAAAAATGGCTGTCAGGAAAAAATATTTTTTCCGCACACCGTTTTTGCAGGCCGAGCTGGTTAGAAGGGATCGGACAAGGGCGTGCTTAAGGTTAAACAGCTAGAAAGAAAAACTTTAAAAAATCTATTTATATCTGTAGAACAAGTACACTAAGGTAATAGTTATAACAAAGAAGTATGAATCAGTTCAGCATGGTCATAAACACGGAAAAAACAACCTGTGTTTTGATTAAAAGGGATTTTTCACGAACGATGGATAACACAAATTCGAATGAGTGTAAACTAATGTAAATTAAAGGGATGAATATTTCCGTTCTTTGTGTTGTTTTTTGTTCCTGACAAAGATTTTTTGGTCATAACATAAGTCTGTTGTTTGTTGTTGTTCCCACACTGTGACTGACCCATACTTGGTTAAGTAATTATTGACATTTGGTTTCCAGTACTACCCAAGCCACTATGATTTTTACCTTGTAAAAAATAAACATAAATAAATCAATTGACACAGGGCAAAAAGAGGCACAGTAAGATTTCACAAGGCACAAGTATATCACTATCAAGAGTCATCCACCAGTATTTTTTGACAAAACTGTCGTACTAGTGACACATAATGAACCGCATGTGTGCCTACAAGACATCAGTAACAGCCTTTAACCATCCAGCCAAGGCTACAGCTCCTGGGTCAGGCTTTGTCAATAGGCTTTTATTAACATAGCTGGCCCTTCCTGCTTGTGCATCCATTTGAACTGTATCCAGTGCCACACGTTCTGCATCCTAGAGAAGTACAGGATGCAACAAAACAATAGCATTATTTACAATATGTTCAACGCTAAAATAATCCCTCTGCAGAGGGTTGTTACCCAGTTTCAGTCATTGGGATCCAAAAAAAAAGAGCAGAACCACTGCAACATTCCAAGCAGTAAAAGACTACTAATAGCATCATTATGTAAAACAACTTACAACAAAGTCACCACTGCACAAGTACATAAATAGTTTGGCACAGGCTTCCTGCTAGAAGGCTAACCGCTGTGGCACCTCTATGCTTCATTAAGAGTAAAAGTGATCTATTGATCTGAATATTTGACATATTAGTTGATGATTACAATAAAGCATGAGTGATTCTTGTCCTTTTTAATTCCAACATGAGCATAGAGCCCCCACAATAATTGGTCTCCACTCAGGAAGCCTGTATCAAAGCATTTTGCAAACTGTCTTCAGATTTCTTCTTTGACATTCAATTTATTCTCTCAAATAACCTTATCTATTTCCCTCAGAAAATAGGTGGTCTGTCTCTGGATTCTCACGTTGACCAGCAATTTATCCTCTCAAATAACCTTGTCTATTTCCCTCAGAAAACAGGTGGTCTGTCTCTGGATTCTCGCTTTGACAAACAATTTATCCTCTCAAATAACCTTATCTGTTTCCCTCAGAAAACAGTGTATGTCTCTGGATTCTCACTTTGACCAACAATTTACCCTCTCAAATAACCTTATCTATTTCCCTCAGAAAACAGGTGGTCTGTCTCTGGATTCTCACTTTGACAAACAATTTATCCTCTCAAATAACCTTATCTATTTCCCTCAGAAAACAGTGTATGTCTCTGGATTCTCGCTTTGACAAACAGTTGATTTTTTAAGTAAAATGCTTGGAATGTATTGCCGCAGGAAGTAGTGGAGAGGCAGGGACAGTTAATACATTTAAGTATAGATCAGATGTGCATAGCCTTTAAAGCAAGAAAATGGAAATGAAACTGGTTGTATACAGACTGTAAAGTCTTCTAAACCAGTATAAAGATGTTAAGTTAAGATTTATCCTCTCAAATAGCCTCATCTATTTCCCTCAGAAAACAGGTGGCCTCTCTCTGGATTCTCGCTTTTTAATTCACATCTACTTCCTAATAAAGAAGCCAGTCTGTCTTGGGTTTTTCTTGTTGCCGTAAAGTTTATTCTATCAAATACTGAATGGTATTTATACTGATGGTTCAATTTGCTTACTGATTATACACACTCTTAATATATATATATATATATATATATATATATATATCCTCTCTGGTATCCCTCACTACTCACACTATATAAGATTAGCTACTTCTAGTTTCACTATTACTAGGCATATATTGAGTAATTTTGAATGGGTCTGACTTCTCTGGTTGCTACAGTTTTCTCTATACAAATAACACTTATTGCTTTTATACAAGGTCTGTCTTATCGTTTCCTCGTTGTCGTACAGGTTATTCTATCAAATAACCCCATCTATCCATCTTGTAACACTGGCTTTCTGTCTCAGGTTTTGCTCATTTCCATAAGGTTTACATGGAGAGAATAGGGCCGTTCACTCTGCTGACATTGTGGAACAAACACACTATGAGAACATGCTTCCCTATTGCAATTGTCTGCTATAGCATTAAAACTGATATGAGTAAACTTGAAAGAATTAACATCAAGTGAGTCAGGTTTTCATTATTTAAAAATTAAATTAAATGTATTTCTTAAACACCCCAAGAGTTAGAAGCCACTTCAACACTAGGAAAGTAAGGTTGGTCTACTAGCTTTGAAAGAAAGCTATAGAAATACATCAGCAAATGTCATATCATACATAAAATAATATAGTTAATATCTCACTTTCCCAAGGAGTTGAGATAAGAAATGAAATAACTCAATTAAAACAATTACCTCAGATGATTTCTTTAGAGCTTCCCTGAGATCTCTGGCACCTGTTGCACTGGATATCAAACTCTGATAAGCAGCATTGAGAGGATCAACCTGGGATATTAAAATATGGAATAACTGTAGTCACATTTCAGATATTACCATCAGAGATGAAATGATGGGCATTACCATCAGAGATGAAATGATGGGCATTACCATCAGAGATGAAATGATGGGCATTACCATCAGAGATGAAATGATGGGCATTACCATCAGAGATAAAGTGACAGACATTACCATCAGAGATGAAATGATGGGCATTACCATCAGAGATGAAATGATGGGCATTACCATCAGAGATGAAATGATGGGCATTACCATCAGAGATGAAATGATGGGCATTACCATCAGAGATGAAATGATGGGCATTACCATCATAGATAAAGTGACAAACATTACCATCAGAGATAAAGTGAAAGACATTACCGTCAGAGATAAAGTGAAAGACATTACCATCAGAGATAAAGTGAAAGACATTACCATCAGAGATAAAGTGAAAGACATTACCATCAGAGATAAAGTGAAAGACATTACCATCAGAGATAAAGTGACAAACATTACCATCATAGATAAAGTGAAAGACATTACCATCAGAGATAAAGTGACAAACATTACCATCAGAGATAAAGTGAAAGACATTACCATCAGAGATGAAATGATGGGCATTACCATCAGAGATAAAGTGAAAGACATTACCATCAGAGATAAAGTGAAAGACATTACCATCAGAGATAAAGTGAAAGACATTACCATTAGAGATAAAGTGACAAACATTACCATCAGAGATAAAGTGACAAACTTTGCCATCAGATATAAAATTATGAACATTACTATAGGGGATAAAGTGACAAACATTACCATTAGGGATAAAATTATGGACATTACCATTAGGGATACAATTATGGACATTACCATGGGGAATAAAGTGACAAACATTACCCTCAGAGATACAATTATGGACATTACCATAGGGGATAAAGTGACAGACATTACCATCAGGGATAAAGTGACAACATTACCATTAGGGATAAAGTGACATACATTACCATTAGGGATAAAGTGACATACATTACCATTAGGGATAAAGTGACAGACATTACCATCAATGATAAAGTGACAGACATTATCATTAGGGATAAAGTGACAGACATTACCATTAGGGATAAAGTGACAGACATTACCATCAGCGATAAAGTAGCAGACATTGCCATCAGGGATAAAGTGACAGACATTACCATCAGGGATATAGTGTTAAAGACGTCTTTGTAGCAGCTACCAGTTTTTTTTTAGATGGAGTGACTGTTCCTTTTCTCACCACATTGTTTTCCATAACCGTTAAGTCGAGTACCAATTTACATGCAAGTAAACTGGTACATGTCAAAACTGGGGATTCAATTTGTAGTCAGGCACAAGTGCTCTAACCTTTCTCCCAATGAGATGATTATGTCATCATCAAATCCATTTGTACTCCTAAAGTCGGAGCATGGGTCACCACTGCAGTTGGCCTTCTTGCAGGAAGCATGTATCAAATCGTTTATATGCTTGGGTAGAAGGGGTTTCTGTAGAATTTTGTCATATACGATGAGGTTGCCAGTCCCACGCACAATCTTACTTAGTAGCTTTTTACAGACCAATATTTCATGCAATTAGTCTTTATCAAGGTCTGGCCAAGACAACAAAAACACAAGACAAAAAAACTAACAAAGCTAATGAGTGTCACTCACCATAGTCCGATATCCAGGTTTAGCACCTCCGTATCTGAAATGGCCATATTTTCAAAATGAGCGTGAAAGAAACAACCACAAAAGAATAACAAAACAAACATGACAGATTAAAAACATGGCGCTCACCCTCACCTCAAAATCTGAAAATTGTTCCAATGTAAAATGTGTCCTATCAACACTGTCCCATCCTTTGACATTGTGGTGCGTACTCGTGATGCACAACCCCAAGGAAGTAAAAGAAAACGGTCAACATTGACACTGCTGCGCACCGTAGTGAATTAAAACCCGACTGGTGCTAACTACACTCAACACTGAAAGGCTGATTGCCAGCAACAGATGGAATCTGCGAGCGAGAAAAAATTCACACATGCGCATGATAGCCCCTTATACCTCCCTGCCAAAGGACAACACACACACCTCATTTGCTTCCGTGGAAAAATTAAGGTCAGATACTTTTTATCTTTATTATACTTTATTATACTTTTTACCTCGTTTATCAATTGTTGTTTTGTTGACATGCTGATGCTGACATGCTGATAGGTGAAGTGATAAGTCACAGCAGAGGCTTTCTGACTTCTAGCTTCAGATTCTCTACCAAGCCTTCTATCTTCCAATCAAATACTTCCCAGGTATTTGAACTCCAAGGGGGATCAAGATGCTGAGCAGCGCACGCATAAGCTGCAGTGGTCAGCGACCCACAGCTGACTGCTAGCATCAGGGCTAGCGAACCATAGCTGCCAAGACCCTTCTACACCTCCACGCGGTGATCCTGGATAACAGGCTGCATCTGGGCAGACTGGCTAAGGAGAAGGGATTGAAGAGGGAATGCTAAACCGGTACTCAAAAAATGCTTGCTGATGTGTTAGACCGAAAGGTGCAAATATAGCAGCCAAGCTGTAAACTACGACACAACGCATTCCGTTCTCTGGACTACATTCTGCTTCGTAATCCCTTTCAGGGTTTGGTAGTGGGAGATTGAGAACGAACAAAGAAGAAGAAAAGAACTCCAAGGCCTGTTTTAAGTTGGATACTATTTACATGTATGTTTCATCCTCATAATCAGTCCAGTAACCTGAAAGGTCATTGGTACACCAATACTGCAGCTTGTTGGACCAATTCCCACCACTTCACTCGGTTTTGTGCCAGGACATTTGTTCTAGCTATGAACCTTCCCGTCCACTCTCTGATGTTGTCTTCCTTTCTCTTTTTCCGTCTCCCTCTCTTACGCTTCCCAGGCACAGTACCTTGCAGGATTGTTTTAGTCAACCTTTGGTCAAGACAATCTTGATACATGCCCATACCATGTAGGCTTGGGTGTTTTAACAAGAGTCAATAGATCTTTATATTGGCCGACCTATCTGTTAAGTGTACCGAACTGCCTTATTCGTGACGTGGTCTAAATACGAAATGCATTGCACAGAACTGCTGTCAGAGTCCACGTTTCGCTGGCATAAAGGTACACGGAAGTGACAAGTGCATACATTAAACTCATGAGGTTGATATTTTTGTCCTCCTGTATATTTAGTGAACTGCAGTCTCCATTTTCAATGGAGATGGGGATTCTATGGCGATCCCATGGCGAAATGGTTTAGCAGTCTGCCTTGTGATCAGGTGGTGTGGGTTCAACTCTGGACTCCACCATCTTTTTCACAAGTACTTGATACGGAGTCCCCTGCATCTCGTAGTCGCCCCCTAGTAGTCTTGTCCTTGACTTGCCACTGGGGTCGGGCAGCACGAAACGAGAGAGTGAGGATAAAAAGTAGCGCTGTTGATCCTTACTAAAAATAGCGCTAGCAAAATAAATTATGTCATCATCGTCTACGATGGACGGCAATCTTTGCCTTTGCAGTCTCCATTTTCAATGTACTGATCATCATCATATTAAATATTTCATATGTTCTGCCAAATGCATTCGTATGATGTTGCTGTCTTTCTTCATCCTTGTACATTAGGTTGTGATCATCTGCAAATAGTAGTTTATGTACTGAGTTTTGTTCTGTGCTTGCCATGTTGAATTCTACTTCTGGTCATGCAATTTGGCTACGTTCTGTTGTCTATGTAAATGTTGAACATCAATGGTGAAAGCACACGTCTCTGTTTTACTTCTTTGGCTATTTCAAAAGTGTATGTGATATTATCATCAGTTGTTCTTATTACATTGTTTTTCAAATGGTTGTTGTTGTTTAGAATACCTACAATGAGTAGGTTTACTCTTTTGTGCGCCCTGAAAAGGACATTGTAGTAGCTTCCCTCACATCCCACGTGTGCTGATGAAGGTGAACCAGGGTCCTCCGGGCGGTTGTGCTATGCTTGGCTTCATCTGCATGTCGCTCACTACTATGGGGATTATGTTGATCCCTCACCTCGTTAGCTTTGCTGCCATGAAAACAGCCCGTTTCCAGGGATGGCTACAAGGAAGCCGAGTTGATGGTTTAAAGTATATTTTGCTTAACCTGACCTTGACTAATATGTCTGATCAGTATGTTGCGCCTGACCAGATCTTAGTCTTCCTCCCCATTTTTTGAAATGGTAAAATGCTCTCAGATTATCTAATGGTTGTCTTTGTATTCCATAGTCTTCTAGTATTGATGTCCAGTTTATTCCTGTCTACTCCATCAATGGTCAGTACTCCCCATTCACATACAGAATCCTGTTGATATCATATAACTGAAATTCAGTCACTCATATTCATGAGATAATAAACAAATACCAGTTGCAGAGAGACATAAATATACAACCTCATGATAGCTTGGAGTCCACCTCCTACAGCAGCCCGCAAACTTTCCCCACTAACCACCTTCAGTTCTTGGGCCGCACCAGTGAAAAACAGGCTATAGAGCTGGTAAAAGGGTTTAAGAAAATACAGGTTGCAGAACAGGAAAATTGTTTAACTCTTAGAATCTGGCAAACCTCTTGAAAAGGTTTGCTATTGTATTAAAAAAAATAGGCACACTTACCTTAGTCTTGCCATAGTCTTGCTATGGTAAATCTCTATCAGCAATTTTCAAAGTTTAGTCCACTCTAACATTTCAAATTCCGAGTGCAGTAAGGCATACATGTCAACAGGCTCCAGTTAAAGAATGAAGATGGAACCAATGACCTCAGCGCTGAGATGGATATCTGAGACTTCTTTAACAAGGGCAGTCACCGTGACAGACGCGCAAGCCATGCTTCAGAAGGTACAGATTTAACTATCTATGACATGAAGTAATCACACTAAAGATTATATATTGGTATGAAGCATTAAATGGCATTATTGCAGCGGGTCCACGAATGGGTCCACACTGGTGATACAATGATAAGAGTACCAGAGTCAACTTAACCTTAGGCAAGGAATGCAGAGAATAGAGCAACGGGAGAGCAGAACACGGGGTGACAGACGTGCAAGCTGTACTTCAGAAGGTACAGAAGGGATGGCTTAGGTATGAAGGGTTGACATGGATCTACTGTCTTTGTCATGCTGTGGATCAGGGCAATGAAAGAGCTGACATTTTGGCTTCACAAGCTCCCATCATGGGCACTTTATTGATGGAGAAGAATTACATTTTGAAATCAATCTTCTTCTTCGTCGTTCATTCTCAATCTCCCACTACCAAACACTAAAAGGGCTTAAGTAGCAGAATGTAGTCCGGAGAACGGAATGCGTTGCATCATAGTTTACAGCTTGACTGCGATATTTTGACTTTTCGGTCCGACACATCCTACTTCAGGATGGCATATTTGGGTACCGGGCTAGCCTTCCCTCTTTGATCCCTTCACCTTAACCAGACTGCCCTGCTGCAGCCCATTCCAGAATCAATACGTGAAGGTGGAGAAGGGTCTTGGCAGCTCTGGGTCGCTGGACCTGACACTAGCAGCCAGTTTTGGGTCGATGACAGCTACAGCTCACACACTGCTCAGCAGCTTGATCCCACCTATAATCTAACCATTACCTATAATCTAACCATTACCTATAATCTAACCATTACAGAGTTTGTACTGTAGAAATTCTATGTGGTCTGGCTGAAGGGGCAGCTTTTCACAGATTTACACCAAAGAGAACTCCCTTTTTCTATCCTTACATTTTTGGTAGAAAATGTAATGTATCCACATAAAACAACAATGCAGTACACTGTACTCACTGCGCCAGAGGATCCTCCCATAACGTTTCCAGTAATCTGACCTAAGCTAAGTGCCAAGGTGTGTGGGCAATCAACTGGGAGGGTTGGGTTTGAGACTGTACCCAGTTTAGCTAACACAGCTGGAAAACAAACAAAAGTATTATGAATCAATGCTCTATCCTGTTTCAATGTTTTTATCATGTTGACTAGCAATGCAGGTGGTTTGTGTCTTGTTTCAATGTATTTATCATGTTGATCTCTGGATGAATTTGTGCATTGGAATTGTTTTTTTAACCTGGTTAGTTAATAAAATTCCAATGCATGAAGCCACCCAGAGATGATTTAAAGAGTCGACCTGGTTGCCATCTTTATAAATATCCTGCATCGAGTCTGGAACCAGCCGAGGGCTTTCACTGAAACCAAGCTATGAATTTACATAACCCTATGTTGTCTCCATCCTGCTGTATAGTACCAAAACCTGAACTACTCTGCAGGCGATCAGAAACACATTGAAGCTTTCCACATGCACAGCCAGAGGTGCATTCGTATGATCCGCTGGTATCACCAGGTCTCAAATGACGAAGTCACCTGATGGACAGCACTCGAGAGCACACTCACCAAGCTAAAAACTGTTGTGAGTTAGCCCTATTTGGACATGTGGCCCACCTTTCCAAGGATGTTTTGTGCGCCCCCCCCCCCCCCCCCCCCTCTTAACCTTTAGCACCCGCTTGTCCTATCCTATCTAGCCAACTCCGCCTACAAAAACGTTGTGCAGAAAAAAATTTTTGTTGTTGATCTCCCGACAACCATTTTTTACTGCTGAATACGTCCACCATACACAATATTTTGCCGGTTAAAGTATCGCATGTTCAATTACAAATGGCTTTTGAACAGTTTTAATTTTGTATACGTCGTTTGGAGCAAGCCGACTTTTTGCGAAAGGTGAAGTAGGTTGTTGGGAAAGATCTTTATCAAGTAGATCTGTTTATTTTTTTTTTTTGTTTAAATGAAAGAACTATGTTTGAATTGGAAACTAACAGTTGTGTTGATAGTGTAAACACAGTATCGATACGTTGTTGTAGTTTCCATGGTTTTCTATCTCAGCGACTAGGTCTTGTTGGTTGAGTCAAAAAATTTTCTTAGATTTTCATAAATTTTCAACTTCATCTTTTTGTAACTCAGAAACTAACACACACAACAAAAACAATAACACCCACATGTTCGTTATTTAATTGTGTCTCTACACACAAGAAAATCATATTTATTGACAAACAAACAGTAAAGTTACAAATTTTGAAAGTCGACTACCATAGCGAGAAATTAAGTTAATTAATTAGGTCAAATTTTCGTCACAAAATATGCAGAGTGCTACAGGTTAAAGCAGGTCATGAACATCAAGAATTTGAAATGATCCTCTCCATCATGGTCCCACCCCCACGGCTGCTCACACACCACCTGGTTAAGTTAAATCAAAAAGACATCATCCTAATTGCATGCAACCTAGGACTTTACCACTCATTATGTTAATGGACGGTTGGCACAACAGGCCCTTGTCACCTTTACTAACTACCTACCTACCTAGATACTAAACAAATTTGTCCCCCCTGATTTATGTTGTATGATTTTTTTTTTTGTCCATCACGTGTGTTGAAGACCACTCTCTCTGTTCAGCCGTGTGGACAAACTTTTTTCTTGCTGTGTCTGCTGAAATGGCTCACTTGTATGGTGATTTGGATTAAAGTGAGGAAGAAACTGCCCCATTTGTCAACCTCACTCTCTCGTCCTGAGCTACCTTTGGCCAGTGACAAGACATTATTGAGACAACTGAAAATAGCACAGGATGCAGATTTTTTCCTCAGGGTTTACTATCAAAGCCTTTGCTATAAACAGGTATCTCGCAAGGCAGCGGAGGAGGAGGAGTAGGGGGTGAGAAAGAATGACATCTACTGCTGTGTGTCTTTCCTTTCCCATAACCACAATATCATAGAGACATCACTCAGCATGTGAGCAATGTATGTTGGGCATCTTTCTAACCGGCGAGGCCCAATCTCTTCCGTGCGACGTGTTCTAGTCCATTATAGCCCCATGTCTCTATTTCACAGTCCCACCAAAACCGACACTTTTCTGCAGCCAGGGCGAAAATCATGTGAAGTTCAGCCATGTGCACTAGACCATGAAAATATGATGATACTATTTCATATAGCCGATGTCCATGCCAGGATAATTGAAGGGAAGAAAACACCAAAAATGAACGAAATGACTAGTCCGTGAATAAACGTGTACATCATTGACTAGTGTGAATTCCAGGAAAATCCGTGGCCTGGCAACATCCATAATGAACTAAAACAACAAAGCAATGTTAGAACAACAGCAGGTTAGGCGCCATCTTTGCTGTGAAATTTTGTGTGTGCATATCTTTAGTAACCTACCACCACAAAACTTACATTTAGCACCCAAGGTTAAAGTAGAGCCACAATCACCATCTCCAGACTGAGTGTCAAGGTCATTCAACTCCTTCTCCATATTTATCAGTTTGTGACATGCAGATTGAACTGCTTTGAACACAAGAATAGAAGATTCTGGAATATACAGAATACGCATATTTAAAACATGTTAAGCTGTGTCTATTCTTTTGTTTGAAAATATATCTTGTTCTTTTGTTGAGCGTCTAATTGGCAGAGCAATTAGGTCAAGTTTGACAATCACTGTCCACTTTGTCAGTCCCTGACCAAAGAACTAAAAAGAAAAAAGCCACCTCAGGTTGATATAACTGTCTCAACATCTATTCTCATACTGGAGGTATGATCCAGACAATACTCAACTCTTCCTAATATGATTGACAGCTGCCCGACAGTTTAAACTGCAATAAATTGAGAATAGTAGAAAATCCTACTTTCCAAAAAATCATTCCCTTTAGTCGGTAATGAAAGCATAGTGTGCAAGAAAATGATCCTGAAGTTAAACAGCCAGTATGCAGTTTGTCTAGTGTGTCACTGTAGCGGATGGTATTGATGTTCACCCCAGGCTCTTTAAAGTCTACCAACAAAAGTCCCTCATGGTAAAAAATCGTTGTCAGCACAACCTTACCAGCGGAAATGTGTGAATTTTTTAGGTTTCGGTGATCCAGAATGTTTCCATTGGATGCTAGCAGTTTTGCTGCTCAGCTTAAAGTGGTGGCACCACGATTTATCACCTGCCACCATGCACAAAACAAACGAATCCCCCTCTTCGTATCGCAGCAAGTGGATGAAACTCCATTCCATGCGTTCTTCCTTATGGTGGTTGGTCAGCAACCAAGGTACCCATTGTCAATACACCTTCCGATTTTCAGTTTCCTGCTAGCCACCATTTGAACTCTCCCTAGCAACACATCGAATTCCTCTGCTAGCGAATGTAAGCTCCGGCGAAGGTCCACCTGAATTGCTACATCAACTTTGGCTATGGTGTCTTCTGACACAACAATATGTGCCTGACCTGGTCTCAGAAGATCTTCTGTTAACTCATGTCTTCGTTAAAAATCGTTGTCCAGTTCTTCACTGTTGTCTTCGACACACTTTTGTCACCATACACTGTCTGCATTCTGTGATGAATGTCAACTGGTCGACATCCTTTAGCAGTTAGAAACTGAATCACCGCTCGCTGATCAAATCTGGACGGATTCTGTATCACACCTGCCATGTTTTCAACTGTCTGCTGAGGAAACTATGAGTATGAGGATAATGAAATTTTGCAAACTTGACGGTTGGTATGTGCTGTTTACACCAGAAGTGACGTCATCATACACATCGTACATATGTTCAATTGTTGCAGTTTGGTCCGGTTTTATTTGAACATGCCTCGTATATACATTTATTATGAATAACTCATGTGTTAGATAACTCAATTCCATGTCTTTAAAACAAATAAAATTGATTTAGCACAATTAGTTTGATACAAAAAATAATCTAGTAAATTAGGTCAGGGTTAAAAAAAAGAATTTTGAACAACTGGAACAAAAATATGTTCAAAGAAACATCATTTTATCTACAAAATTAACATGTAGAAAATTTGTGTTGTTAAGATGACAAAAAACACTGTAAAGGACATTTTATTTCAAATGTTGTTCTTAGTTCTGGTCATTATAACAGTAAATTAAATTACTGAAATAAATGAGTCTCTGTTGCTTGTTGTTTTTTGCATTGTTTTCTTTTTATGTAAAAAATTCAGAAAAAAAATGTTTTTGTGAAAAACAAAATATTCACTTTTCATTTGGTTTCATAAAGCTTAGACTTTATTCTCTCTAAATGTTGTACATTTGTTTATGATGCAGCATCTTAGTTACAGAATGACTGTAGTTGTAGAGCATATTCACAGACACTCAGTTAGTTACCAGAGTCAAGTTTGGCTGCTCCAACGTCTGATAAGGACTCCTCATCTGAGGCAGCAGAAACCAACTTTGGTGTCTTCCTTATTCTCTCCCCTGGAGCCAAGTATGACGAATGCCAGGCAGGTGCACCGGTGGGAAAGTCTGGGAAAGAAAGGTTACACGTTTTTCTCTTCTTCCTCAGGAAGGAATTGTATTAGTGACAGACAGCAATAGACAGACTTCTGTGGTCGTTATTTTAGACACAACTAACTTATGAGAAAGTCATAAATATATATATATATATATATATATATATATATATATATATATATATATATATATATATATATATATTATTTAGTTGGTTTTTTATTTATTTTTGTGTTCGCCTTATTTCTCTATTCCCCAAGGCGGTATGCATTGCACTGTGGTTTTTATTTTGTGCCTATTGGCCCAGTGCATCCGACTTCAGCATGAATTTTATGTAAGGGTCTGCTCCTTCCTGTATTTTCTAAGGGTTTGCTTCCCTGGGGTAACGGCCGGTGCTGTGATGGGGATCGAACCCAGCACCTTCGGGGTTGTGAGCCGTGCCACTTAACCACCAGCCCACGCTATATTATTTAGTTCATTCATTTGCAATTTAAAACACTTCAGTTAGTTAGTTATCAGGCCACTTGTGCCTTGGTGGACATCATAGGAAGCTTACATCACATCTCCTGGGCTTGATGTGGCCCATCCGACACTAACAACTCATGCAATTGCAAATTGTCTTTATGTCATCTATCCACCTGCCCCTCTGTCACACTCTTGCTTGGAAGCCAGATCAGCAAGCATTTAAAGTTCACAGGGGAAGCTGATCAGGGAGCATTTAAAGTTCACAGGGGAAGCTGATCAGGGAGCATTTAAAGTTCACAGGGGAAGCTGATCAGGGAGCATTCTCATGAAATGACCAAACCATTGAACCTTCCATCTGGACACAAATTCAACACAGAGATGGAACAAACCCTTTTTTCCAGTGTCCTTATTTCTCAACCTGTCTTTCCTAGAAACACATTCCGCCATTTACAGCAGGAGTTTTGCTTCCTCTTTCCTTTGACATAACTCATGCTCAACTGTTGTAGCACAATGTTGATAGATAGATTTTTTTTTGGCCTTATTTTCTCTAATGCCAAAGGTGGTGTGCGTTGTACTGTGGTTTTTATTTTGCGCCTGTCGGCCCAGTGCATCCAACTTCAGCATGCATTTTATGTAAGGGTCTGCTTTCTCCCGCATTTTCTAAGGGTTTGCTTCTCCGGGGTAACGGCCGGTGCTGTGATGGGGATCAAACCTAGCACCTTCGAATTGTGAGCCATGTCACTTAACCACTTGCCCACACCGTCCCCCCATAGATAAATAATGTGATTGGACAAATTCCTGGAATTATGAATTCTATGTTTGTAATAATTTTTAGTTTGATAATTTGAAGTCCTATTTAGGATTGCTATATTTTTTTATTTTTGTAGTTTCTTTTCACTTTTTGCTTCCGAACCATTATTGCACTGAAAAAGTCAGCAATAACTGTAAGCATTAACTTTCTACTCAAGTTTAAACTTCTTCATGTTGGATCTTTAGCAGATGAAACAGCAAGTGACCATTATGCCTGATGGTATCTTTCATTATGTGGTCATCCTTCATATGATGCCCTAGGACTGGTTCACGATTGTCAGTTCGGTACCTATGTTACTTCCTCAAGTTATACTTGGTTGGTCTCTCTTTGATCATCCTTTTGTAATCCCCAGCATGGCAGCTCTGATGTTCTCAGGGTATCTTTTGAGGATATGACAAATTAAATTCCATCTTACTCACCTCCTGTTTATTTATACACACACCTATCTTTACAGGATCTAATGTAGAGACATTCTCAACATGTGCTAGTAAATGTAATTGACACATACCCAGGTAATCCATGATGGTGTCATCAATATGCAGCACTGTGATAGAAACTCCTGCCATCTCAAGTGATGTCATGAAGGTGCCACAGTACACTCTGTCCACAGACACGCTGCGACTTTCTAGACAATGAAAGGGATAGGTTTTGTAACGCATATAGATGGTTTCTGTCTGAATGTTAGTGTGGTTCAAATGAGAAGCAAAGAATGTTGATACTGCAGCTTGTCAGGCATCTATTAGAGGTGAATAAGTAGGGTTGTGCATGGAACTGGTACCCTCATCCTGTAGAAACTAGAAACTTTAAGCCACAGAAACTTCATTATCCACGAGCTGACCATTATTTGATAACTTGGTATGCAGTTGTTGAAATCTATGCTCCACAGGAAGCCAAAAAGGTTTTGATTGATTCAAACATGTGCCTAAACAGGCATACAAGAACTAAACAGAAGTAATAAAACAGTGAAAGAGATGCCGACAGGAAAATATGCAGAGCAATAAATAAATTTGAGTGTCAGAAGTGGTCCTACCCTCATACAAGTGTTTAAGCCTTTGACTTTCTAAAGGAGTGGACCCACTTGGGCTTGTGACTTTGCATTGTTTTTACACTGTAATTATTTGTTCCCTTATTTTGCCTTTCGATTGACCTTCTGCAATCTGGTTGCCTAACTACAGCCAGCTTGAGGCGATGATGAAACTAGAACTTCAAATGTAAATAAATTTACTTTCCTCAAGGAGGATGGTTATTTATTACAGCTCAATGGTAGAAGGTTCTCCAGCTTATGGAAAGGTCTGAAGAGTGCGGATTAGCTATATAGGTTTGATTGAAAGCTATTGAAACATTAGTCCAAATATTACACAGTGAAAAGAAAGAGTGAATAAGTAATTTCGTTATGGAGAGGAAGAAGGTGGAGAAGATTAGAGATCAATCAATCAATCAATCAGTCAAACAATCAATCAAAACCTGTCAGCTCCATGTAGAGCACAAGCTCTCATTAAATATATGCACTCTTGTCATGAGCTATCATTTCAGCTTTTTCCTGTAACCTTCATGTTTGTCACAAGCTCTCTTCTCCATAAGTGTTTGGGCCTGCCTCTACGTCTCTTGCCTTGGGGATTCCAAAACAGAGCTCATCTTGTAATGCTGTCAGCTGTTTAATGCAATATATTGGAGACTTCAGTATACTAAGCCACAGTTTGCATGAGACAGGGTGGTCAGTTCCTTTCTTTGCTGCCTTTTACTTCCCTAGTCATATCCAGGTACCAATTTGCAGCTGACTGACTGGAGTGTGATAGTTGTGGGAATTGAACCGCACACTGTTGCCGTGAAAAGTGAGTGCTGTACCACTACACTAATCAGACGTTCTTGTTTTTTTGTTGCTTTTACACAAATGTACAAAAAATGCAAAAATGTTAAAAACAAACAATCCCTAATAAGTAACAATAACGTAGTTTTTATTTCATGCTATGTATAGGAAACCAGCAGATGGCATTTACAAGACAGTCTCTGTTCTGGAATTCTCAAAGCAAGAGAAGTAGAGACAGACCAAAACATACTTAGAGAAGAAAGCTCAAGAAAAACAGAGGAAATGGAAGATGTGGACAGATCCAAAATGGATAGCTCAGGACAGGGGAACTTGGCATGTATTTGTTGATGTCCAGTGCTTCACAGGGAGTTGAAAGGTTTTGATTGATTGATTGATTGATTGATCTGCACACACAATTAATGAACAACAAAACACAATAGAAGCAAAAAATGATGATACTGATTAAAGCCACATTATATTTAAGTATAATGGGAAGTTATCTTCAAGATGTGACAATGACATCCTACACAGAATGAATTAAGTGCTACCAGCTCACCTAGATAGAGGATAGCTTCTCTGGCAACAATGTTGAGCTCTAGAACAGATGTCCCACCCAGATTATTGATCATCACAGCTACTCTATCACCTGTTATGAATTTGGAGGACAAAAAACACTCTGTGAAAATACGTCCAAATAAGCATATGTACAGGTAAGTCATGTTTTACGATGATCCGTTTCAAAACTTTTCACATTAGCAATCTTTTCTAAATTACTAACGAAATTGAAAATAACACCAAAAAAACTTAGTAATACATAGCAGCAACTCAAACTGATGATGGTGTACCTGCCAATCAGAGATACCTGATGTAATGAAGGCAACAGTGAAGTCATAATTTCCTGTGTTTTGGCACTCTAACAAAAAGGCATCCATAACAATTATTAGCAAATGGTATACCACACACACCAGAGGTTGCTGAATGTATGAAATCAATAGCTTGTTTCTTAAAGTCATGTTAGTGTCGGACAATACCCCAGCCAACCTTTTTTGGTTTTTGTTAGCTGATCTTCTAAGTCTTGACGTTTTTGTGTCCAGTAAGGTTTAGTCTCTTTTTGCCTCTCGGGGTATTGATTGTAGGGCAACTCTCAAAACTGCTATTTCTCCAAATCTTTTATGTTCTTGGTGTTAACCTGGCCACAAAATGTGTTGGATAGTGTTGTAAAAATACTTGAACTAACTTGAATCCTGGCATTCAATCAGACAAAGTTGACTATTGCCAGGTAACCAAAAACTGCTTTAATCTGTGCTGTCCTTCACCCTGTGAGTACCATGATGGTCCATCATGTACCATGATGATACAAGCAGTTGTAGTTGCATGGTCCCCAGAAAGACAGCCTCTTCCTCCTTCTATCGTCATATGTACTTTCACACCGACACAGAGTTGGCGACATCCCTGAACTCTATTTGGTCACGGATGTTGGTATTTCAGAAATTTCTCTTAGGGAGAAATTCACTCTATTGCTGTTTTGGTAATACAGAGCCCGTCTGTGATTTGCGTAGACTTCAAATCTCACACCAATATACCGTTGCTGGGATAACCATGCTACTGATGGTGTGAGTCCTGGCCTTGACGTCCATCACCTGCTTGAGTATCAGTTTAATGCAGTTGAAGATGAGCCAACGCACTGTTCTCCTACGTGAGATCTTCTTTTCAATATTGTGGTTATTGTTGATTTCCTGGCCTGGGAAGACATACGCATTGACATTTTCGATGGGCTCATTTTTCAATCACAGTTCCCCCGTAGGGAATAAAGGGTTTAGAAGAAATTGAGTCTTCTTTCTATTTATGTTTAGGCCAACTGCCTTGCCTGCTTTACTCAGCCCATTTAGGCTTTGTTCGGCTTCTGCAATGTTGCGGCTGAAGATCACAATGTCATGGCTGAAGATCACAATGTCATGGCTGAAGATCACAATGCTGTGGCTGAAGATCACAATGCTGCGGCTGAAGATCACAATGTCGTGGCTGAAGATCACAATGTCGTGGCTGAAGATCACAATGCTGTTTCTGAAGATCACAATGTCATCTGCAAGACGTAAGTGTGAGAGCATCTCGCCATCTATATTGACACCTCAATCCTGCCAGGTTAGGGACCTAAAAATTTCTCAAAGGGTGGCTGTGAACAGTTTTGGGTCATTACAAAAGTCATTCCCTGCAGATTAGAAAGGCAACTCGATGAGAACCAACCACGAGAATAGGCAGGTTTCAGGAAGGGATACTCAACCAATGACCACCTCCACACAATCAATCAGTTGATGAAGAGAGCACTGGAAGTCTGTATGTCCCTATGCATTGTGTTTGTAGACTACTAAAAGGCCCTTGATAGCATGAAAATAAATGCTATGGTAAATGCCTTGAGAAACCAAGGTATTGATGAAAAGTACACCCAGATTACAGAGACCATAAATGAGGGCTGCTCAATAGAGATCATTAATTTCCACAAGCCACTCTTCATACCTAAACACCGCAGAGTACAACATTTCCAAAAGCCACTCTTCATACCTAAACACCGCAGAGTACAACATTTTCAAAAGCCACTCTTCATACCTAAACACCGCAGAGTTTAACATTTCTACAAGCCACTCTTCATACCTAAACACCACAGAGTACAACATTTCCACAAGCCACTCTTCATACCTTAACACCACAGAGTTTAACATTTCCACAAGCCACTCTTCATACCTAAACACCACAGAGTTTAACATTTCCACAAGCCACTCTTCATACCTAAACAGAGCAGAGTACAACAAAAAGATACTACTACTACTATTTGCTTTAACAGTAAAAGACTCTACAGAGTCTTCTACTGTCCTACGACTTTTTCCCATTGCTGGGGTAGTTGATGGTTTTATAGGCTGAGAACTACAGGTCACTTTGCCACTGCTGTCGCCATGTCGTGTGCTGGCTATATTTGTTTATTTCACCCCAACAGAAAAACAACATATGCCAAAAATGTTCCAATCAATTTGCTCTTTTGTAATTCCAGCAGAGCATTGGCTGATCTCCATGGGCTGTGTGTTCTATATTGATCATCAGCTTTATTGGTTTGTGGTCAATGCCTACCAATTTGATAATTATTCTTTGTGCATTCGCCTTATTTCTCTATTCCCCCGAATGCGGTGTGCGTTGCACAATGTTTTTATTGTGCGCCTGTCAGCCTGATACAACCAACTTCAGCATGCATTTTATGAAAGGGTCTGTCTGCTTCCTTCTGTATTTTCTAAAGGTTTGCTTCCCCAGGATAACATTCGATGCTGTGATTAGGGAGCGAACCCAGCACCTTCGGTTTGTGAGACATTTCACTTAACAAACCACTAGTCCATGCAGTCTCCACTGCCTGCCAACTGATCAAGAAAGTTTCTGTCTGTCTAGTGGCTGATGTCTTCTGTTGAGAAGACAAGGTTTGGTGTTGAGATAGAATGCCATCTTCTTGATCTTGGAAAGGTTATTGGTGTCATCAGGAGAGATAGAATGAGAAATGAGGACATTAGCAATTTAGTGGGAACTTGCCATTGCGATGAGTACATTAGAAGATAAAATAAAATGGTTGGATCCTCTTATGAGAATGCAGTCTGATCAATTTCCTCTGCTTGTTTACAACACAGGATGATAGCATACAGGAGGAAGCATGGCAGATGCATATCTGACATACAAGTAATCCTGCAAAGATATGGGTTTATATAATAGGTACAACACGCTTAGCTCAAGAACTTTACCTGTTGAACCCATGACACCAATTTATCAGGGTGTGTGTAAATACCCCTTCTCCTGAACCACCCATTATTTGATGTGACAGATAGACCATTATTCTAAGGCATATTTTGTGCTGGCACTGCTTGTATTTGGGCCATAATATAGTGACATCTACACAATATATACATTTTTGGAAAAATATGGCAGTGCACACATCAAAGCATGTTTTGTGAAGTTTTCAATGATTTTTGTTATGGAAAGTTGTTTTGAACACTCAGGACATGGCTGGTCTGGAAGATCAACAACAGAACAAGCTGATGAAAGTATTCTTAACAAAGTGAAGACTGATTAGTTCTGGCATGACAAGTAAGAACATTTGAGATGATCAGGTCAGTCAATCTGAGATAGAATAATGAAAGTAGAGAACACAGTTTTGTCACAGTAAATTGCTTTCTACATGTATATATATACCTTGCGCGTATTTTCTCAGGAGCACATGGGAATAGGATTTTACAGACCTGTTGGCCAGGGTTCTTCTTCTTCTTCTTCGTTCGTTCTCAATCTCCCGCTACCAAACCCTGAAAGGGCTTAAGTAGCAGAATATAGTCCAGAGAACAGAATGCATTGTGTCGTAGTTTACAGCTTGACTGCGATATTTGCACCTTTCGGTCGAACACATCCGACTTCAGCAAGCATTTTTTGAGTACCGGGTTAGCATTCCCTCTTCGATTACTTCTCCTTAGCCAGTCTGCACTGCTGCAGCCTGTTATCCAGGATCACCGCGTGGAGGTGTAGAAGGGTCTTGGCAGCTCTGGTTCGCTGGCCCTGACGCTAGCAGTCAGCTATGGGTCGCTGACCACTGCAGCTCATGCGCTGCTCAGCATCTTGATCCCGGCCAGGGTTCAAAAGGTTAAGCTTTCTATGACGCTTATCAGTATAAGCAAAAAGAAAATGAACTGATCCCATTTAATTATGTTATAATTTGTTCTTTTTTTAGAACATTTCATTTTATGTTGTATTAACAGCTTAGCATGTTCCTAGATTCTTGTCAATGATGCCCCGTATATAGGTAACACTCTACACCTGTTTAAGAATATAATAAAGTGTTTCAAGAATGGTTGGACAAAGATAAGAGATGATGAAGTACCTGGCTTGACATCAATGTGGGTAGCTGTCTGGGGGTTAGTCATGTGATCCATCATTGTCTTGACAGCATCATGAGCTGATTGAACCTGTGACATACATGCACATAAAATTACATTTTAAAAAGTATTCGCTAATTGACAGCTACATTCTGGGTTTTATTGTTAGTTGTGCACTTGCAGTACATGTCATAGCACTGTGTCAACTGCCAAGGAATATTAACGTGATCGACACTGAACACAGGAATCTGATCTCACTACCAAAAGATCAGGGGAATTTTACCAGAATATCCATGTGAAAAAAATCATGGTCTCCACCGTGATTCGAACACGTGACCCCCGGTACCCGAGGCAGACGCCTTACCTTGAGATCACTGTGTTGGCATTCATGAGAAAAGACAGACACAAATAGTGACATTCTAGTTGCCCCACAAATAGAAGCATCTGTTTGCTTACGCACCAACGAGATGGACTGGTATTCCAGAGCAAAAAACAAGAATAAATTTAACAGCTATTGACTACTTGGCATCACCAACAAAATCTGCCTGATTAAATACTTGGATTACAGATGTGCACAAAAATGTTAACTCCAAAGAACAAAAATAAATCACCCCATTTCATTTCACTTCTTACAAGCGTGTTATAAATAGTGATTAAAGAAGAATGCAGATGAGGCTAGCAACCAAAATACATAACAAATTGCAATATAAACCACTTCTTCAATGATTTGATACAGACGTACTACATTTGAATTCATTGCCAAAAGCTTCATTTAGTGCAAGAGGAGACGAGAAGAAAAAGAAGAATGTTCTTTGTTTAGCATAGCTCCTTTTTTGAGATCCTATTTTGATCTGTCCAGTTTTTTTTTATAGACTTTTGAAAAACTTGTACAGGTACAAATGAAATGTTAAAACAGTCACTCTTACTGTTATTATGTAAAACTACTGTTCTGTTTTCTGTTAATCAGCAACTTTTGGTATTCAGTTTTATCACATGCACCTCTCATGTTTGATCTATAGTTACCCCAGAAAACAAAATAACTGCCATCAGAGTATCATATTAATGAGCAATTTTATCATTGTCAGCATTTTTCAAACAAGAGTTTTCACAATTTTGACATTTGCAACTGCTCACCTTCATTCTCTGCACACCTGCCTCTCCATGCACACCTGAAAAGAAAGAAAATGCTAATTGTGTTACTTCCAAAACTTGAGACAGTCCACATTGTTATTTATATATCTGTATTGGCAACTGTAGCTGTGCATTGAAAATTATATATTACTTACTTATCTACTTAGTTGCTCCTCTTCTACCCTAGACTGTTGAAGTTTGCCAGAAAGAGTGAAAGACTATTCTATCTGCTGTTTTTCACTTGACCTGGTTTTAGTCTAGCTGTCGGTCTCTCATGTCATCTCAGTTGACTATGGGCTGTCCTAGATGTCTGGATCTTTAGAATTTTGTCTCCAATGACTGCTGTGGTAGTAGATTTTCTTTCCTTCTGCAGACAAAGCTAAATTCCAGAAATTGAGATTGCTCTACTTGATTCTGCAGGAGCTGAATTTTGAGAACATGCCATATTGTCTGGTGCAGACCATGTCTGTACTTGTTACTTGGACCAACTTTCATAGATATCTCATTTCATAGGCTATAGGCTAATTTTTCTGGGTTATAGTCATTGCCTATGATTCCCATCAGCAAGTTGAAATTGGAGCAAATGTGGATAGGTGTACAACCATTTCAGTTTTCTTACCTATTTCTCTTCTAATTAGGAATCTTTTATTTATGCCATAAAAAAGGTCTGCCAATTGCTGCTCTTCAAGTAGCATACTCTACTTTGATACCTTCCTTCTGGTCTATTACAGCTCAAAGGTATTTGAACTGGTTAATTGTGCCAGAGACTATTCACCAGAGCATAACATAATATCTTCTCTTCACTCAAGACCAACATGGTTTTTGTAGCTACTAATGGTCATCCTTCTCTTTCCACATTTGAAGGTTGATCTGGAGATGCGACATTTGATAATCAGGGCCACATTTAAGCAAACACAAGCTCGAATATACAGACTAGTCTCATCTTTCAGTATTCCAATGAGTACGTTTTGGTTCACTCCTTACAGACTTTGATATCATCCATCAGTAGTATGAAAAAATATAGTTATAAAATGCCCCCCTGTTTACACCATTACCGTTCTTGAACTCCTCTGACTTTTGGTTTCCTGTCTTAATGTAGATTCTGCAGATCTTATAGAAACTGTATGGTGCAAATCAAAGGTGGGATTTTTTTCCATTCCAGGCATTGCCAGAATTTGATTCAGGGAACCCAATCATGTGCCTTTTCCAGGTCAAAGAAAACAGTTGTGCATTTCATCATCATACTCAAAATCTTTTTCACACAGTTTTCTGAGATTTAAGACAAGGTGTACTTTGTTTTTTTTCTGAAATTGCATTAGACCATGCTCATCTGTGACTTATCCAGACGCTTTAGTTTCTGCTCCAGTATCATAGAAGACTTTGCAGAGGACACTAAAATAGGATATACATTTATAGTTTTCACACAGTCATTTATTGCCCTTTTTTTATTACTGGTATAATGATGACTATTTCCCAATCCTTTAGTATAACATTGTGGTGCCAGGCTGCCCGGAGAACCTTAAGAAATAACAGTTCACTCACAATTTCCATGAACGTGACCATTTTTGGTGTTACATCATCATGTCCAGCTGCTTTGCTAACCTTCATTCTCACCAGTGCTGCCTACAGCTTGTCTACCATGATGTTTTCCCCATCATTGATTTCCTCCTCTGTATTAGAGCTGGTAGTACCTGGAACTTGGTATCCTTCATACTGAGGAGCTCTGAGAAATTGTTTTCCATCTATCCATATCTCCCTTTGAGTGGCAAGCAAAGCACCTTGTTTGTGTTTTAAAATTGGCAGTGCACTTGTGAGAAAACTTTGTATTTGTAATGACCAGGTTTTGCTAGCCACAGAATCTCAGGAGTCACCTTCCATTGTCATTCAGAACAGCTTCACCATATCTCCCAAGCCCTCCGTCCCATTTATAATCATCACTTCCCACTCTGACATTGAAATTTCCAAGCAGGACTAAGTTACATTGCTAAAAAAAAAGACTTACATAAAATGCTAACATAAAGGACTCTTCTTCTTATGTGTTTGTTCTCAATTTCGCACTACCAAGCCATGAACAGGGATTTGCAAGTAGAAGGATGTAGTCGAGAGAATGGAATGCGTTGTGTTGCTAGTTTACAGTTTGACTGCAATATTTGCACCTTTCGTCCTGACACATCCATCTTCGGCAGACATAAAGAACTAACAGTTGACTAACACAAAGAACTAACATTGAGTATGAACATAGATTAGTATCATGAATGACTAAAATAAAGGAATAACACAAAAGAATAGTTTAGCGGAGAAGCATAAAGGACTAAAATAAAGAAATATAAAGGAATAACATTAAGGACTAAACTAAAAATATAAAGGAATAGCATAAAGGACTAAACTAAAAATATAAAGGAATAACATAAAGGACTAAAGTAAAAATATAATGGAATAACATAAAGGACTAAAGTAAAAATATAATGGAATAACATAAAGGACTAAAGTAAAAATATAAAGGAATAACATAAAGGACTAAAGTAAAAATATAATGGAATAACATAAAGGACTAAAGTAAAAATATAATGGAATAACATAAAGGACTAAAGTAAAAATAAAACGGAATAACATAAAAGACTAAAGTAAATATATAACGGAATAACATAAAGGACTAACAAAAAAGAATAACATAAAAGGACTAAAATGATTAGAACCAAAATCATGACATTACAGGCAGAGCCATAGGTGTTCAGTCTCTTATAGCAGATGACAGTTGACATGGGTACTGATGATTCTTATAGTTCCTGTAGGTGACTGGTTGTACACTGTACTTTCCTGTTTCATTCACGTTGGAGGAGGGTGTTGATTCGAAGGCATAGTGAACTAGTCAACAGATATTTGCGATTTATAGCTGGCTGCATACAGAGTCAGCAGACCAGAGATGTTCAAAAACCTATTTTGCCTCCAAGTGGTGGTCCTGGAAAACAGGCTGCACCCGCACAGTCTGAGAGAATAGGGATTGACGAGGGACATAAAAGCTGGTCCCAATTTATGACATGCTGAAACTGAAAGATGCATAGATTGCAGCCTCGCTATAGACTGTGACACATATAACAAAACATCTTTTCAGGAAAAATGTTGTAGAAGTATCAAATTTGATTTCAAACTCATGAAGTCTGTGTATAGCTGATAGATCAAATAAAGTGTCATCTTCTAACAGGCAATCATTGATTGATCTTAGTTTGTCCTCATTGCTATAACTGCCCCTACTGTTGGTGCTTTTAAGATCAGCACACTTTCATTAACATGAACCACAGTATGGCCAGGACACCAATTTCACACAGTGCACTGTTCATCTAATAGTATTCTTGCACAATCTATCTGAAGCTGTTTATTTAAAAACATATTTGAACAAATTTTTTGAGGTTATTTATTTAAAAACATACTGGAACAAGTTATCTGAAGCTGTTTATTTAAAAACATACTATAACAAGCTATCTTAAGCTGTTTATTTAACACAGGAACAAGTAATTTCAGGCTGTTTATTTAAAAACATGCTGGAACAAGCTATCTAAAGCTGTTTAATTATAAAAATTATTCACAAGCTAACTGAAACTGAAACATACTTGAGCATACTACCGGGTCATGTTTATTTAAAAACATACTTAAACAAACTACTGGAGGTATTAATTTTAAAACGTACTTGAATTAGAGGCTGCGTGGCCTAGGGATGAAGCGTTCGTTTCACAATGCCAAACGCACCCGGTTCAAATCACGCTTGTGTCCAGCTTGACAGACATGGGTTTTTTCGATCATCCACATACGGAAAGTAATGGCAACCTACCGCACTGCACACTTTCCCAAGAAACGTATAACAGCCAAATAGGTTGTCGGTTGTAAGAAACTATATTTTGCAAAAGACATGTTACTTACTTATTTGAACAAGCTACCTTTGACAGCTCAATGAATTAACATCAAACAAGCAAAGGATTCACAACCACACAATGGCAAAACATAATCAGGGTAATTCAACTATCAACAATCAAAAACTCACCTAAACCGAGTTCCATCTCATCAGACTGCAGGGTGAAGGATGGGCCTGAACCAGGTACAGAGCACGGGGAAAGAGAGAGACCAATAGTACCTGGCAGAAAGACAATCAAAACAGATTACTATATTAATTTATACAGTGTGGCCAAAAGTGGGTTTACAGATGTTTAGTTTTGATTTACTTCATTTATTTAACCTTACTCAACCGGTATTGAGAGCTCTCGCCTGCAAAATATTTCCGTTGTACGACCATAGTCGAGACCCAACACTGCACGTATTTATCATATATAAACAACCGGGCTGCCATAGAAATGGACTCATACCGAAACTGTTTGTTATGACAAATATGTCACTTCCTTATTCACAGCATAGAACTGCAAATAGACCTCTATGCTCCATGGTAGAAGGCGAACTACAGAGTAAGTGTTACTCCAATGGTTATCCACAAAGAGTGATAAATATTATTTTATTTATAAATTATAATTTGATATACTTGGAATCCTGGTATTCACAGGCAAGTGTATGACTTCTGCCAGGTAGCAAAAAGGCTATTTACAGAAGGTTCTTTGTTTTTACCATTTTGTTTCCTGCGGTTTACTAGGGTCTGAGTGAAGGTATGTGGTACATTTGGTAGGAATTTAATTATTTTTCTAATTGTTTGCCTGACTAACAGCCTGCTCTTTTCTATTTTCAGTTGCCAAGGATTCATTTAGGTGTAAAACATGTACACATGATCACAGAGGATGTCGCCAATCGCTGACAGGACTGGACGCTTGATCTCACCTCACTTTTCACTTAAGACTTAAAGTCGCTTGAATACCAGCGAGTTTAGAACACCCCCTGTTTTTTGCATTTTGTTCGCTCAATTATTTTAAAAATATGATTTTGTGCTTGCATGGTTTGTTTTTCTCAATTTCTTTCCTACTTTAGCATCTTATTTTAACATATATTCAATAAAAATATATTTACTCTGAAAATGGCAGTCCAAAGCCAGAGTGAGGGCTCCAATGAATTTAGATACCTGTTCAGCATGATTACATGAGACGGCCATCCAGATATGTCAAGGCGGATCAGGATCGCCTCTTCCGTCATGAACGAACTTCGCAATGTATGGTTGTAACAGCAGGCTCTCTCTTCAATCTAAACTGTGTACCTACCAGTCATGTGTGATTAATGTACCCCTATATGGCTCTAAGACACGGACCTTGCTTAAATAAAACATCAAGACTCAAGGCCTTCCACATGCGAAATCAGACATACTCTCGGACTCTGTTTGTGTGAATTTGTCCGAAATGCAGAAGTCACTGCAAAGACAAAACTCTCTTCCATCTGGGAAAACTTGGATCACCGCCCCAAAACCAAGCCATGAGAGTTATAACAGGAGGCATGAAGTCAACGCCAATTGTAGAACTTGAAAAGATTACAAAACTGCAATCCATGGCCGACAGAAGAGACTGCAGAGCCCAGCTGCAATCAGAGAAACTCAGAAGACTGACTGACCACCCAATGCACCAGAGACTAAACAATTTCGGAAATGGGAAGCTAAAGCGAAGAAACTTTGCAGAAATAGCCAAAGCAAAGATGCACGAAGACCCTATGAACGCACTAACCACACCAAAGCCCATCTCTACTGTACGAAAACCTACCCGGAGGCAGGATATATTTCCAGAGGTGGTAGAAAATATACCAGGTATTAGAAACAAAAACTGCCAGTCTGAAAAAGAAAGAAGAGATACTACCCTGAGTTTCATTACGGAAAACTACCCAAGCATGGACTGGACCCATGCATACATCGACGGTTCCGTAACAAAAACAACACAGAACGGAGGGGCAGGAGCATTCCTGAGCCTACAAAATGGCAGAAAAATAACACTGTCATTCGCTACTGGAAAATACACAAGCAATTTCAGAGCGGAGGCAGAGGCACTGAGGGCGGCAGTGGAAGAAATGGTGACAGGTAAAAGGAATGAAAGCCACATAGTCCTGCTTACAGATGCACTGGCCGTAGTCACAGCACTGAAAAGCCAGAAAAATACTGAACTTAATGAATTAAGAGCAGTACTCTGTCAACTATGCCAGCAGGCAGCACCAAAAAGAGTAGTGGTGCAGTGGGTTCTATCTCACTGCAACATCCAAGGCAACGAGGAGGCAGACAGACTGGCAAAAGAAGGTGCAAAACTACCACAACCTGATACTAGTATGACGTACGAAGAGTCAAAACGGCTTATTAGAGCTAGATACATGACCAAATGGGAAACCGAACATACTGGCTACACCAAAAACGATGCCTATTACCAGCTGAACAGAAAGGAGCAGGTCATGGTCTTCAGACTTCGCACTGGCCACAATAGACTCAGGTACCACCTATTCAACAAATTGAAGATAGGTGGCACCGACGAATGCCCGTGTGGTACCGGCAAAATGACCGCTGAGCATTTGTTGCAAAACTGCCCGACATACGAGGATCAGAGAGAGCAGATGTGGCCATCACCAGTGGCAACACTAGACAAGCTCTATGGCAGTGTCGACAGCCTCAGGATGACGGCTGCTTTTTTCGAAAAAATAATGGTTACTGTCTGACTGCGTACGAAGAAGGATCACCGCCGCCTCTCCCTGCTCGGCCATGTTGTTCACCTGGCCCAAGATCTCCAAGCCAGTAGATTTTCCACCTTAAATAGACTTCAGTCTGAGGTGACCTGATGCAGAAAAAAACCTGATGAGATGAGAATACAGCAATGACGATACTTCAGAATGCGGTGCTGTCCAGGACCAAGACCACCTCATGACATGCCTAAACCTACAACATGCATGTACGATGTAAGATCTGTTTGAGGGAAACAACATGGCAGTCCCTTTGACTGAACATTGGAACTCTATTATATGACATGTCGCAATGGACAAAGTAAGTATCAGATTCTCCACAAATCTGTCCTCTGTGTAAATGACCACCCACTGGCTGGTTGAAAGCTCAGGAGAAGACACCCCTGCATATCATTTCTTCTACAGTTTGCCAGACTTTCCCTCAGGTTTAGATGGAGTTTGGCAAAGTGCCACTGCACTTGGACATGACAGTGGTCAACTGACACAATCAGTCTCTGACTGACATCTAATTATTATACCATCAAATACACGTTTTTTAAAATACCCCACAAGTTATCAACCTTCCACAATGTCGGCCCCTGAGTGACACTGAAAAACAATACTGGCCACCACTTGAGAAAGTTTGAGAATTACTGCTTTAGAACACAATGCCTAAGAACACTTTATACACATTGCCTTCATCCTTATTTTTTTGCTACAGTAACAGTATTCTTCGACAACTTAACATTCTTGAAAACAAAATATTTAGTGGTTCTCTTGCTGCTGTTGTTTCGGTATCATTTTGTTTAACATGATGAGGTTGCTAGCCAGATACAAACCTTCAACAGTCACCTTTTACAATGTGTTCACTTTTCCTGAAAAACAATGCGTTTTATTAAGTATTTCACGACAACAAGAAAAAAGAGAATATACCCATCCTTGATGTGATGGAGTTCAGGGCAGCTACCATATAGTCTATGCTCTTCCCTTGCTCTGCCATAGCTCCAGCAATCTTGAACAAAAATTATTTTAGTGTGTCAAAAACTAGGCTTTTTCCATGACTTAATTTTCATCAGAAGTAATTTGTCCACATATTCTGCCATTTGGTACTCTTATCAAAACACAGCCACACAAGAAAAAACACAGAAAAACAAAATTATGACTGCTGTAATCTTCCAAGTGATTGTTGTTGTTATCCTGCTGAGCAAGCCTGCTCTTGGCATCTTAATGTCATTCTTATATAGATACAGGTCTTCTTCAGTTGTGTCACTGCTCTGTACAGTGTGTTGGTAATTGTCGGCAGTGCTTGTAAGAATCACTTCCAAGTCATTAAAGAGAGTTATGTATGATGTTAGCAACCTCATCATGTAAATAAATCGCTACAAAAACATCAATGGCTGAAGCTCAGATAAGTACTTTGGTACATCCTTCCTGCAAGAGGGTCAGCTGCCATGACAGAACTACTTTTGAGATGGAGCTAAAAGGAGACAGGAGACTTTTGCAAGAACCCTAACCAAAGCATTTTGGTGCTTATGCCATGGTGGCTTTTTGTAGTTCCTTGAGGCGATGATGTTAGCTCTTTCATTCCCACAAATCAAAGCACTGCAAGGACAGGAGATTCACACAAGTTCCTGGAAATTCAAGACCTCTATGTCCACTATCCATTCATGACACAGCCAGCCCTTCTGCACCTTTCGTAGCAAGGGTTGAGAGTCAATGACAATTCCAGCCCTCAATAAAGAGGCCCCAGGTAGCCATCTCAGAACCGGTCACTGCCTCAACCTCCATTCTGAAACTGAACGCTGTTGTCAAGTATGCACCGCTCCTCTCAGTAATGACCCTGCATATCACTCTAGTACAGAAGCCCTAACCGTAGTTTCTTACTGTGAGTATATGACTAATGCGCACATTGGTTGAATCAATATTTCTCCACGCCCGTGAAACATGGATCATTACAGCAGACCTCCAGAGGAAAATCCGGGACATGGAGATGAGATGTTTTAGAAGACTCCTAAATGTTACCCACAAAGACCATATCACAAATGATGAAGTACATTGAAAAATCGAGAAGGCAAGTGGACTGTACGACGACCTCCTCACAACGATCAAAAGGTGAAAGCTGACTTGATTTGGCTATTTCACGAGGGCCAAAGGTATTGCAAATACGATACTACAGGAAACATTATAAGACAAGCAAAGGTGGAGATGTCTGAGAAATGATAGGAAGACAACACCCCTGAATGGACTAACCTACGGCTCGAGGAGGCACAAAAAGCAACCGCAGACAGAGAGGGATGAGGCAGGATTGTGGAGGAGTTAGCAGGAGTGCCCCAACGATCTCAAGAGGTCACGGGATGAACTGAACTAAAGTGATATATGACAGCATCAGAATAACATTGACAGTAAAGAAGATATCAAACCATTCTTCTTCATCTTGTTATTCCAGATTAATTTAAAAATCACAATAGTTTAACATTATCAATTTGCTGGGCTTGTGTTGAAGGTAAGGTTTTCTGTTTGTCTGCTTTATCAAGATCACAAAGATATCAAACACTTACCCCCTCAAATGCAACACACAGTGATATGGCTTATCAATTCAGCATGAGATTAAACACTGTTTTTAGCAGAACATTTTCAGATAAAATATGAAATTTCCTTTTCCATTCGCTCCAATGAGCATATGGCCACCATTGGTTTGACTTCGTTCATTCTCAATCTTCCGCTACCAAGCCCTGAAAGGGCTTTGAGTAGCAGGATGTAGTCCAGAGAACGGAATTCGTTGTGTTGTAGTTTACAGGTTGACTGCAATATTTGCACCTTTCTGTCAGACTTCAGCAAGCATTTTTTGAGTTCCGGGTCAGCCTTCCCTCTTCAATCCTTTCTCCTTAGCTAGTCTGCTCTGTTGTAGCCTGTTATCCAGGATCACCGTGTAGAGGTGTAGAAGGATCTTGACAGCCTGGCCATGATTGCAAGTTGATCTTGTTGTAGTTTGTCCGTGGCAAAGGATTTATGTGCGTATGTGATGGTTTCTGGAGTTCTTTATTCACTATTTCATACAAAGAATCATGCTTACTTCATAAACAAAATCAGCATTAATAATGGCGTTACTTTGATTGTAAACAATCACCTTATGAATTAGCATAGTTCCAGCCAAGCCTCGTCTACCTGCTGAATGGTCCACAGAATCTAATGCACAGTCTTCCCCGACTACAACCATCTCTGTCTGATGACCTTTGAGTCTTGCACGTTCGCAGGCTATTCCAAAGTTAAGTCGGTCACCTGTGTAGTTGGTGACTATCATCAGCACTTGACACCCTGAAAAATTTAAAAATTTATTAATAATTTTCATTGTCAATTGAAATTCCTGTGAGTTCAGATCTTTTCAGGGCTACATATTTTTCAGTGCTGCCTAAGAGTTCAATTAAAGAGTAGACATCCTGACTTGGAAGCACCCATAGTAAAACCATTACACATTGATTGAGTGGGGCCATGTTGAAGTCACACAATGACACCCTGTTGTATGATGATGCTGTAAGCAATGAGAAAGCACAGAAGGCAGGAGTTCAAACTGGGATTCACACAACAGTAAAGATTATCAAAACATTATAAACATATCTAATTTGGTTCTTGAAATGAGCAGACAGATTAACAAATGAAGAAGAAAATGCAGATTAAAAGATACCAGTTTATTAGTTTTGTTTTGGAGAAGATACTAGTGTCTGGTCAGGCAAAGCATACTTTGTTTTAGAGAGGAGACTTGTGTCTGGTCAGGCAAAGCATACTCATCAGACATACATGTTAGTCAGAGTTACATAAAATATACTGGCCAAGACCCCCTACCTCACTTCCATGTAGGTCTCCCTGGAAATATGCTGTTTTTATGGCAGCCTGGCTAACGAGGTGGGGATCGACATAATCCCCATAATAGTGAGCAACACGCAGATGAAGCCAAACATAGCACAACCGCCTGGAGGACCCTGGTCCACCTTCATGAGCATGCTCAGGATGTAAGGAAAGTAACTGTAACCCACCACTTAACATCTTTTCTAGGCACACAAAAGAGTAATCTTAATCATTGTGGGCATTCAACAACAACGTCTAGTTTTGTTAAATGTTTTCATAGACTAACCACAATGTGTAATGCAATAAACAAACCAAATGGTTTGCTGTGAAATATGAATTAACTGACTTGTTATTAGGCTTGGACATTGGATGATTAATAAACATTATGTATGGACAATAAAACATTCAAATGAGAAAATGTATCCTCTGTCATGTCTTCAGCTTGTCATGATACAGAAGCGTGTGTGTACATCTACGACAATAAGTGATATACAGATATTATCATAGTTACCAACAGGGTCTCAAAAGCAGTACAGGTCAAAGTGTAAGGGCCAGATACAAGGAAACAAATTATTTTGTCCTGCAGGCAGGAAACAGACAAAGGAAGACAAACTTGACAGAAATAATTACTGAAATTCAGTCACAGCTCTAACAAAATAGTGCAATATAATTTTACTTGTAAAATCACACATAGAAGAAAACACATACAGAAGAATTCAACAATTTAATAAGAATATTATCTAGATGTAAAAAGAGGAGTGAGACAAAGATGTGCATTATCCCCTTGAATTTTTAATATATACACAGAACAAATATTCAAATAGATAGCGGGGATGCCAGGGCTTGTTATTTGAGGTGGCAATTAAAAACCTTAGATATGTGGCTGATAGTTTTGATGACAAAAAATTAGCAAGAATTGCAGAAGCTTGTGACAACAATATACAATATAAGTCAAGCGTTTGGATTAGACATAAACATAAAGAAAACAAATACTATGATAATTGGGAAAAGTGACGAGAAACCATGTATGTAGATAAAAATAAAAGATCAACTACTGGAACAGGTACAGATTTTCTATTATCTAGGAAATGTAATAATGGAAGACGGTAGATGTGAAAAATAAATCATAAAGAGAATAGGTATTCAGCTACATACGACACATACTGACATCTTAACAGATAAATCATAAATTAAAAATGAGAATTTTAGGTGTGATGTATACTTATCACTACTTTATGGCCCAAAAACATGGACACTGAATAACCAGTATATAAAAGATTCACATTTCTTGGAAAGAGAAGACAACAAATGTGGAGGTATTCAAAAAGTTGGGGGTAAAAAGAGAATTGCTGACCAAAATCAGAGTTAGACAGTTAAGTTATTTTGGCCATACAACATCTTTGTTGGAGACCCCACTAGAGGGTTGGGTGGAAGGTAGTCTTTCAAGAGGCAGACATACGTTATAAGTGGTTGGATAACATCAGAAGTTTGGCTGGAAAAAAACATGTTAGATTGCACTATTACAGCAAGAGATAGAGTACACTGAAGATCTATTGTAGCCAACTTTCAATGTGAAGATGGCACTTAACTGAACTGAACTGATATCTTCTTCTTCTTCTTCGTACGCAGTCAGACAGTAACCATTATTTTTCCAAAAAAAGCGGCGGTCATCCTGAGGCTGTCGACACTGCCATAGAGCTTGTCTTGCAGTTCCACTGGTGATGGCCACATCTGCTCTCTCTGATCCTTGTATGTCGGGCAGTTCTGCAGCAGATGTTCAGCGGTCATTTTACCGGTACCACATGGGCATTCGTCGGTACCACCTATCTTTAATTTGTTGAATAGGTGGTACCTCAGTCTATTGTGGCCAGTGCGAAGTCTGAAGACAACGACCTGCTCTCTTCTGTTCAACTGGTAATAGGCATCGTTTTTGGTGTAACCAGTATGTTCGGTTTCCCATTTGGTCATGTATCTGGCTTTGATAAGCCGTTTTGACTCTTCGTACGTCATACTAGTATCTGTTTGTGGTAGTCTTGCACCTTCTTTTGCCAGTCTGTCTGCCTCCTCGTTGCCTTGGATGTTGCAGTGTGATGGGACCCACTGTACCACTACCCTTTTTGGTGCGGACTGCTGGCACAGTTGGCAGAGTGCTGCTCTTAAGTCATTAAGCTCAGTGTTTTTCTGGCTTTTTAGCGCTGTGACTACGGAGAGAGCATCTGTAAGCAGGACTATATGGCTTTCATTTTCTTTGTGTGTCACCATTTCTTCCACTGCCGCCCTCAGTGCCTCTGCCTCCGCTCTGAAATTGCTTGTGTACTTACCAGTAGCGAATGACAGTGTTATTTTTCTGCCATTTGGTAGGTTCAGGAATGCTCCTGCCCCTCCGTTCTGTGTAGTGTTTGTTACAGAACCGTCGGTGTATGCATGGGTCCAGTCCATGCTTGGGTAGCTTTTCGATATAAAGCTTAGGGTAGTATCTCTCCTTTCTTTTTCAGTCTGGCAGTTTTTGTTTCCAATACCTGGTATATTTTCTACCACCTCTGGAAATATATCCTGCCTCCAGGTAGATTTTCGTACAGTAGTGATGGGTTTTGGTGTTGTTAGTGCGTTTATGGGATCTTCGTGCATCTTTGCTTTAGCTATTTCTGCAAAGTTTCTCCGCTTTAGTTTCCCATTTCCCAAATTGTTTAGTCTCTGGTGCATTGGATGGTCAGTCAGTCTTCAGAGTTTCTCTGACTGCAGATGGGCTCTGCAGTCTCTTCTATCGGTCATGGATTGCAGTTTTGTAATCTTTTCAAGTTCTACAATTGGCGTTGACTTCATGACTTCTGTTATAACTCTCATGGCTTGGTTTTGAAGTTTGCTAACTTTATCGAAGTTCGCCTTTGCTGCTGTTGTCCATGCCGCGATGCCATACTCGAGAACTGGTCTCACTCTTCCAGTGTACAGTTTCTTTAGTATGCTTTCGTCTGCTCCCCAGCTTGTTCCAGCAAGTTTCCTCATGATTGCCATTCTTTCTCTGGCTCTCATTCGGTTTCTCTCGATCTGACTTTTCCATGTCATGCGCCGATCAAATGTGACTCCCAGATAGTTTGGGTTGTCGTTTGGCTGCAGGAATTTGCCATTTAAACTTAATTTGGTATTTTGGGGTTTGATTGAAAGCGAGAATATTGTGCATGTGGTTTTCTCCTCGTTTATTTTGACCAGCCATGAGTTCGCCCACTCTTCCAGCGATGTTAGGGTCTGTTGCATCCGATTTCTTGCTATGGTGAGATTCTTTTCAGAGGTCCACATAGCCAGATCGTCTGCAAACATTGAGCTATGGACTTCTTGGTATATTCTCTGTAATGTCGTTTATATACACCAGGAAGAGTGTGGGTGACAGTACTCCCCCTTGGGGTACTCCCTGCTCGAGTGTCACCTTTTTGCTCATCTGCCCTTGTACTTGAACCGAACTGATATATCTTGACAGAGTAAGTGTTTTAAAGTTTGTTCAGTTTTCATTCCCTCATCCTGTTGAATGCAGAGATGAGCTTAAGTATTCTTTCCTGGGCTAAGTGTATTGTGTTCATTGTATTAAGCCTGTATCATTGTAGGATAATGATAGTTGCCCATTGCATGCAAAGATGGCGACGGCTTCAGATTAGTGCTGCGAGATGTGTTCTCATATGGCTATAAAGCCCAATCGTGGCATGGCAGACTTTGCTGCACCTGGAACACTCATGTGAAGAGGTGGTTGTGGAGTCGTGTTGCGTTCTGCTTTTTTTTCAGACTGCACGCTTACTCTGAGCCTCTGCGATGGAGTATCGTTCTGCAGTCTGAGTACCTTTGGTGATGCTCGCACGCAAGGTGGAATGTTTTTGTGCATGACATCAACATTGAAGCTTTTCAGAAAAACTTTTGAGGGGTCTCAGTAGCGTTTCTTCTGTCTCCCTGGTTAGGCACTTTGTCATGCCACCCGATTATGAGCAGCCTTTGCAGACAGCTCAAGTGAAAAACATTTAGCTGTTTAGCTGTCTACTATACACTGTCAATGTTTCGCAAGCATGCAGTAGAGTGGTTAACTCTACAGTACAATACAATTTTACCTTGGTGGCAACACTGATACTCTGTTGGCTCTACATGTTTGCTTGCAGACTCCCAAACACAGAGCTCATGTCGATATTCACCTCTTTAGTTAGTGTACTGCTTAAGTAAGTGAAGCTAGCAACTGCCTGGAGACAATGGTTCTGTGCAGTAATGTTTGTTTTAATGTATAACTTTCTAGGAGCCGGCTGGAAGAATAGCTCAGTTTTTCTAGTGTTGATAGTGAGAACAAAATTACGGCATGCTGTAAATAAAACTCTGTCATGGTGGATGGCATATCTTGTTCTGAGCAGGAGTTAAGGGCGCAGTCGTCAGCGAACAGGAGATCCAAGATCTTGGCATAACTCACTTTGGTGTAAGACTTCAGGCCTCTCAGATTAAACAGCCAATCTTGAATCCTGTACCTAATACATTTTAGGATTACTTGTATGTCAGATATCCATCTGTTACAGAGCATCCCACATGCCCTGTAGCCAATTTATTGTGTCGTAAACGAGCAGAGGATGTTGATTGCGCCACATTCTCATGAGATGATTGAACCATTTACTTTTCTGCCCGCTAATGTACTTAACACAAGAGCAAGTTCCTACAAAATTATAATATCCGCATTTCGCATTCTATCTATCTTGATGACCTTTCCAAGTAATGGAAATTTACGTATAGAAATTTTTCTCTTCTGCGTTTTAGATAGGGAAAAAATTAGACATTGATAGCACAAAGTTGGCATAAATATGTTGACTATCAGTGGTTGTTTAGTAGACATGCTGATGTTCGGATGTTTAAACAGTGGTGATAATTGACAATTAGTTGCAATTTCTCTATCAAGCCTTCCATCAGCTGTAAAAATACTACAAATACTAACTAGATATAAAGTTTAACTGTCACAAAAGTTATATAAACTGACTAACCAGAAACTCACACCTGACCTCATCAGGCACCCATTTACAGCTGGGTCAACTGGAATAAGCAAACATACCATTGAAAAATCCATGACATGCCTGGTTTATGAAACCAGTCATGACGGGTTTCGAACCTGGTATATTGAGATCGCAAACAAAGCTTACAACGCTTAGGTCACATAATCTTGCTAAACAAATTAAATATTACATAGATTGTTGTTGTTTAATGCCCACAATGAGTAAGTATACTCTTTTGTATGCTCTGAAAAGGACGTTATATTGTGGGTTGTAATAGCTTTGTTCACAAGACAGTGCATTCAATTATCTTCAAATTAACACAGGATTCATAAGAATCTGTTGTTGTTTGTTAATACCCACAATGAGTAGGTTATTCTTTTGTGCGCCCTGAAAAAGACGTTAAGTGGCGGGTTGCAGTAGCTGTCCTTACATCCTGAGTGTGCTGATGAAGGTGGACCTCCAGGTGGCTGTGTTATGCTTGGCTTCATCTGCATGTCGCTCACTACTACGGGGATCATGTAAATCTCTCATCTAGTTTACCAGGCTGTCATGAAAACAGTCCATTTCCAGGGATGGCTACTAGGAAGCCGAGGTGAGGGTCTTGGCCAGTATGTTCTGCCTGACCCTGATTAACATGTCTGATCAGTATATTTTGCCTGATCAGACATTAGTCTTCCTCTCCTTAAGAATCTGTTAACAATTAAGGAAATTACAACTTAATTTGTAGATTCACTTCAAGGTGTAAAAAAGTGAATAGAATTTAACCTCAACATGTTTCTAATTCATATGTGAATGTGTAAGTTGACGTCTGACAGCGTACGAAGAAGAAGATATGTGAATGTGTTAATAATATTCTTGTAAAGTTGCTCCCTACTTCACAATCAGGCTTCCGGAAAAGCAGGGGATGTACCGATTCTATATTTACTCTCAGACAGTTAAGTGAAAAAACCAAAGAATACAATAATAAACTCTACGTGGCCTTCATTGATCAAGAAAACGCATTTGACTGGGTAAACCAATGTAGGTTATCAGAGGTAATGGAATACAGTGTGGAGGGTCAAATACTGGATGGCATTCGTGCCTTGTACGTAAACAGTGAAGGTGCAGTATGAACGAATGCAGGTATAACGAATTGGTTTCCAGTGCTTAGTGGTGTACGTCAGAGGTGTGTTTTTTCTCTACTTTTGTTCATAATTCGCATGAATAAAATTACACAGTTGGCTAACCCTCATGAAGAGTCCCGCAATGAACTGTTGGTTTGCTGATGATCAGGTCATCTTTTACCAAAATAGAGAAGACCTACAACACCACCTGAACTATCTACATTTCGCTTGTAACGAATATGACATGAAGATGAACAGAGGTAAGACAGAGACTATGTTGATTTCATGTGTACAATTGCAGAGAAGTTCCCACTGATATCAAGTAAGTACGGGAATTCAAATACCTAGGTAGTATGTTCACTGATGACGGCAGAGTGTGCAGAAAGATTGTACATAGAATTCAGAAGGCAAACAGTGTCCACTATCTAATTGCACCGATTTTGAAACACCGTAGAGTGTTTCTTTCAACTAAGAGGAGGCTGATAAATACAATATTTATTCATACATGTGTTACCAATGTCCATCTTGGTCCTTACTAGCAACCCATAAGAGTAAAATCCAGTGATGTGAGATAAGCTGTGTGAGAAGTGCAGCCGGAAAGACAATCCGTGACAGAATCCGCAATACCATGCTGAGGCAGGCAGTGGAGACAAACCCAATTAGTGCCTACATTGACTCTCAACAAATCAATTGGTGTGGTCATTTAGTCAGAATGCATTATGACCAGCCTACATCAAGAGAATATCATATGCAGGTCTCCGGTCCACAAGCAAGAGAGAGACCACAACGTCGATGGATCGAGGATGTCTCTGACACTCTCAGGAAGTTACACCTAACGACAGCACAAGAAATCTACGCATCCCACCTCTCTGCAACACAGTATGGCAAGAGCAGTAGGACAAAAGAAGAAGATAACATAAAGTATTCATAATAAAAATATATATTACTATGATGTGTTAGATGTCAATAATGGAGAGAAAACAAAATGAGGTGAAACAAATAATTGTTGTACTATAATTGTTCTGCTTTAAATTCTTTAAAAACATTGGCAAAGTCCATTTCTTCAGTGTAAAAGTCTGAATCTGACACATGTGTTGAATATCCATGTGTAATCCAGATGTCTGATCATTGGTTTGATCAAATAATAAAATAACTTATTTGGTCTTGGCATTCACATTTTATTGGACAGACAGGCCAACTTTGATACACTCAAAACATGTCTAAATCTTGGAGGAATGTGGCCAATTACACATTATATAAAATATTAGGTTATAATTCACGTCTCCTAACTTAGTTTGTTGCTATATAACAATGGCTGACTGTGGTGTTTTGATACCAATTTCAACACAATCAAACTGAAACTGATGTTTTGCACATCACTGATGACTACCATACCAGACTGCAAACAGCTGACAAATAACAAAACGAATAAACCACAATTAATAGACAGAATATCAATAGCAAACCTGTTTGCTGCTGACATACTGCATTTACTGCAGCCATAATGCATCCAGGAGGAGGTGATGTAAATACAGAACCACAGGCACATGCTGTGAGGCATCCCTTGCCCACATACCCTGAGGAGATACCAGTTCCAAAAAAAATTATTATGTAACTATGAGATTATTTTTCTTCTTTCCCTCACACTTCCTCTGAAAGTGAACTTCATGTTTACAAATTCAATCCCTTCTCAGGGGACGGCATGGGCTAGTGATTAAGTGACACGGCTCACAACCAGAAGGTGCTGGGTTCGATCCCCACCACAGCACCGGCCGTTACCCCGGAGAAGCAAACCCTTAGAAAATACAGGAGGAAGCAGGCCCTAACATAAAATGCATGCTGAAGTCGGATGCACTGAGCCGACAGGTGCAAAATAAAAACCACAGTGCAACGCACACCGCCTTGGGGAATATAGAAATAAGGCGAACGCACACACAAAAAAATATCCTTTCTCAAAGTAATAAATTAACCAGGAAGAAATCAGTTTTTTAAAAGTCCCCCTAACACCATCCAAGAGTTCTCTCTGTATTTTCCTTGGAGAGGTACACACAATGGGTTAAGAACCCCTGTCCAAAATGCTGGATGTCTTAACTTGGTCACTGGACATTACTTGTTCCTTTTAAACACTTGTCTTGAGTAAATAAACTGCTGTGGGCATATCACCAAACTAAACACAAATGCACACCAACTGTTTAAACATTGTGGAGCTTTAGGAGAGAAAAATGAGGAGACAGACCAAAGCACACCTGGTGAAGAACAGAAGACATGGAAACAGTCAGAACCTCTTAGAACGAGATAAAGAAAGCAAGCCATATTTTAAAATAACGGTGAGTGGCAGTAGCAGCTATTTGTTTCACAAGTCCTTCTTCCAATCTTCTTCGATCAACTTATGCTGTGCTTCTAGCCCGGTGAGGTTCACGAAGAAGACTGCATTTCAGGTCTTCACTGACACCCCCCCAGATTTTTTAGCATGGACGCTCCCTCTTTGGTGTGCATAAGTGGGGCAGTCCTGCAATGTCCTGTTCTGAGTCTGAAGATCTTTGTCTGCCTATCTCTGCCAAGTTTGTCTATGCTGTCATTTTCTGGCTTGTGTTCTTTGTGCTGGTCTCTCCATTTCATCCTCATGGATTGTTTTATGAGTGTCTTTGCTTCTTTATAGTTCTGCAGATGGCGAGTCTGAAGGCCACCACATTCGGCTTTTGCAAGCTTATCTGCCTTCTTGTTTCCAAGGATCCCACAGTGGGCTGGAAACCACTGTAAGACTAAATCTGTTTATTAGAACAGCAACCTGATGTTATATTTTATTTCAAGTGACAATCTATCTTGCTTGGGGGTTGAGATGGCTTGTACGATCATTGAGTCTGTTAGAATGACCATTTTTCTTGTAGTTGTGATTTGGCTGATATGAATCTGAGTTGCTTCACAAGTAATTAAAAAGGAAGATGAATATTTGAAATACCATATTTCTTATATTCTAAGAGAAACATTATCATCATCATGTGACATCTACTTTGCAGAATAGTCTCAGTTATGGCAGCTGTGTATGCATTTCGGTTTAGGGTCAGTCGGCCTGCATCATACAAAAACATCCCCAGACTGTCTGTAATCTTCCCTAGGATCCAATTTTCTGTAGTATGCAGTGATTGCAAAATTTCTCTATTTGTCTTTTTTTCTGTCCATTATATTTTTAACATTTTTCTGAAACATCATATAAGCACCTCTAAATTCTAGATGTGTCTTACAATTGATGGTTCTATACAATCACTATCAAAAGAATCTAGTCAAGTGGATGGGAAGTTAGGTGGTATTGCTATTGCCTAACGTATTGGTAGTGGAACTTCCAGTGTTAATCTTGTTATAATATTGAAGAATCATTAATCCCTTTGTCATTCAAAATGTTGCAAAAAAAGATAGCACTACAAAGCATGCTGAAAAGAAAAGTTATTGTGTATGCGGAAGAACATGCCCCGTGTTAATCTTGTTATAATATTGAAGAATCCTTAATCCCTTTGTCCTTCAAAATATTGCAAAAAAAGATTGCACTACAAAGCGTGCTGAAAAGAAAAGTTATTGCGTATGCAGGAGAACATCAAAATAAAATTTGCAGGGTGAAAATTTGACATTAGTGAAACAAATGTTCATCATTGGAGACATAACCATTCATCCATATTTTTGTGCAAAGTTTTCAATCGCCCAGAGAACGATATTATGGGATAATGCAGATAACAACGGCTCAATAAGTGATTCAGAAAAATCATATTGTGAATGTGAAGGTGACTGTGATATTGGTTCAAAAGGAAATGATATATAACATACCACCTAATAAATAATAATTTTTTTAGTAAATTGAGTTATATAAATTGTTGTGTGATTAATTATGTATCTTAAAATCACAGCTTTAATTTTTGGTGTTCGTTTTGTTGAAATTAGGCGGTGCTTCTTACAATAAATTGTATTTTAGAATTGAAAAAATACGGTAGTTTAGATTTGGATTTAATAAATTCACACTATTTCAGCAGGGTTTCAATTATTTCTTCCCTGTACATATTTTGCATCTTGTTATTTGTTATTTTAACAAACATTTAGAGCAAAAGTAGTCAAATATCAGACACTGCATTATGGAATGAAACGTTAGGGACTTCATTGTACGAGGTCACAGCTTTTGTAAGGTACTTACTCATGTTGAAAGGAGATTGGCAAAATGGTGGCTTCCTGTGGATTCAAAGACAGTTGCACAATTGCACAGAAACATAGGACAGCCAACATATACCTTTTTCTTGTGCTCACTGAGTTACAAAGTGTTGAGCTGATGATTATCACATCCTTTCGTGTTCATGAAGAATGTGTGTGTTTTATTTTTTTTAAAGTGCTGAGCTGTGGTTGTTTTTGAAGGTTGACAGCCATACCTGATTCTTTTATGACTGCTTAACGACTGGCCAAATTGGACATGAAAGGAACCGGATACACGATGGAGCAATCGGATTCTTCTGAAAATAACTATTATAGTTTTTGTGAGGTAGAATGACCAGTTAAATTTTCTGCTGCCATTTACAGTGTGGTAGTCTAAAGCATGTATTGGACATTAGATGAACCTGATCCATTTACTGTGAGAGATTTTCTTCTAACTGCTCTGCTATTTAAATAATCCATTCATTGTTTCCATTGAGATGCCATAATGAACTACTGGAATCCTGTTATTTAATCAAGCAGGTTGCCAAAAGCTAGACTTTTGTTCTCCTAAATCCATCTGGTCAGCCCTTGGAAGATGTACTCCTGTTTATTCATTTGGTTTGCTTTTAGAACTTTCATTTGGTTATTAGTAATACATTTGTGGGTGGTTTTCTTCTTACAGCTTACTAGGCCTGGGGAATGTTTCCAGCCTCGCGGCATTTCGAAGCTGAAATTTAGCCTACTCATCAGTATAGGGTCCTCACTCTGCATTTGCTGGTAGTAGCAACCACTAAGCTGTCATTGTGTGAGGACATGCTACTGAGCGCTTCCCACCATCACATTCGGGAGATATGTCAACATCAATGGCTCTAATTAACCCCTCACAAAAAATGTATGAATAAAATGACACAAAAATAATGATTTACCTGCATGTCCTGGCTCATGTCCCGAACCTCCACCGCTGATAAGCACAACTTTTCCACTTGTCACAACATCACTGGCATCGGTGCGAACAACCACATTTTGTCCTTCAACAAGACTCAACCCTGGATTGACAGCCACAAATCCTTCATTGCACTCACGTTCACAATCAACGACCTTAGATTATAGAAACGTTGCACCAATTTATGATTTTGTAATGGATAGCAATAATTCTAATCAAAAGACTACTAAGCTACTTTATGACTTTCAAAATCCAAAATATATGATGGAATTCATGAGGTCATTAACTAAACGCTACACTAGTATTATAAATTAGTTTTGGAAACGTCGTGGGCTAGTGGTTAAGTGACACAGCTCACAACTCAAAGGTGCTGAGTTCGCTCTCCATCACAGCACCAGCCATTACCCCGGGGAAGCACAACTCTTAGAAAATGCAGAAGGAAGCATACCCTTACATAAAATGCATGCCGAAGTCGGAAGCACTGGGCCAACAGGAGCAAAATAAAAACATAGTGCAAATCACACGCCTTGTGGAATCGAGAAATAAGGCAAATGCAAAAACAACATTTTTAAATAAATGAATTAGTTTTATTTATATTGTTGAAAGTTAATTTGCATCATAATTCATCATCATCAAAACCTTTTCTGCTCCATGTAGAACCAGATCTTTAACAAATACCTACCAAGTTCTCATGTTCTAAGCCATGTGCTCCAGCTGCACTTATGTCTTCCCAGTTTCCTGTATGCTTGTCTTGAGCTTTCTTCCCCAAGTATGTTTTGGTTTTCCTCAACCTCTTTTCACCTGAGGATTCCATGTAGTAGTCAGTCTGGCTATATTGGATGGTCCCTTCCATAACGTATGTTGAATCCAGCCAAATTTTCTTTGCTTAGTTTGTTGCTCCAGTGCCTGTTATTGGCTCCTTTTCCATAGGTCTTTATTCCTCATCATGTCCTGCCACTTTATGCGCATCATCCTTTGAAGGCATCCGTTAATGAAGGACTGGGATCTTTGTAGTATGGTCTTGGCCATTCTCCATGTTTCCGCTCCGTACAGCAGTACCAACGTGACACTGACGTTGAACATTCTAACTTTGGTGTGAACTTTGATTTCTCTGAATCTCCATATGTTGTTTAGTTCAAGAATGCCACTCTCACCTTTCCAATTCTAGTCCTTACATATGCATCTGTACCTGTACTTCATAATGGAGTAAAAAGGTCAATGAATGAGGTAGGCTGGGGACAGCCAGAGGCTAGGGAAGCAGTCTCAAACAGTAGAGGGCAGGTGCAATTGTCTCCCTGGTCCAGAACGCAGTGCAAAGCAGCCTATGTCATAAAGAGAGCCACAGACATGACTTTGTTGGAGGAATTGATGTGGCTGTCTGATGGCAAATGAGGCAGAAGAAGAAGCTAAAGAGTAGGGAAGTTTGCAAGTGTGTTCACATCTAATAGAATCAATGGTGAAAGCTTAAAACATATGAAGTGTGGACATGTTATTGGGTCCACTGACAGTGAAGAGTAATCAGGGTCAGGTGAAACATGCAGTCCTCACTCATGCTGCTGGAAACAGGCAGTGTAACAGCAGTCTCGCCAATAAGGCTGGGATTGATACTGTAATCCCCATAGTGGTGAGCTTACTGAGGAGCCTCACATTGCACTACATCCAGAAGGACCCTGGTCGACCTTCTCAAGTGTGGGAAGTAAGAAGAGCCACTGTAACCCGTTATAAAAAAAACTTTGTCAAGAGTTAATTCAGCTCAGCACGAGTAGCTTTAAACAACAGCAACATTTAGTCAACTTGCAAAGACAGTAAAGATTTTGTTTTTCCACTTTCTGCAAAATCACTGCCGTTATATTATTAATTTCACAAATTACAGTTGCTTAAATATATGTGTTATTTATATTCGTTATAATTTATATATAATTTAATTTGACTTAGCACTCGCTTTTCACAGCAGAAGTACCGGGTGCAACTCTCACAACTGCAGTCAACCCAGCTGTAAATGTATACCTGACATGGTTATCGAAGAAAAGGCAGTGAGGAAGGGAACTGGCCACCCCATCTAACACAAACTGTGTCTTAGTATGCTGAAGTTTCTAACACTTCATTTCTGACCAGCATTTTTCTGCTGAAGGACACCATTTAGTCTACTTTTTTTAATGAAAACTACAAAGTTAACAAAGTTCAACCTGGGTGTGGTAATTATATACCTACTAACCTCGTTACTGCTTTTCTGGGGATATGTCCTATCCTTACATTTAAACAATAAAATTTTACTTTTAAAGTGTGTATAAATTTCGTTATAATATTTAGCGTTAAAATACAACCGACCTGTTTACTATTCTGTTTAAGTATTTATTTCTAGAAAAAAGTACTGACGTCAAGACCTGTTAAAAGACAAAAGTGTTACTCAGTAACAGTAACACAACAGTTACTGTAGTCAACTGTAGTGTTACTATCTATGTAATATGTTAGTAGTAAAATAGTAGTGTTAGTGTTACTATTAGTATATTACTATTACCCCCATTGGCATTAGTATTACTAGTAATTACTATTAGTATTACTATGTATTACTATTAGCGTTACATAAACTGCATTAGTTAATAGTTATTACTAACTTATTACAAATCTCCTTAAAGTGCCCCAAATTTGTTTGCAGCTGTGGTAGTATAGTACTTGTAACTATCTAGGAAATAAAGACATTGTGATTGTCAATGTGCTGTTTAGTTTTGTGAATGAAAATAACAATCGTGCAATAATTAAAATAGTGGCGCTTCGCTTAGCTGCAAAAATAACGGATTACATGTTTAATGCACAGAAAATAAGACACTACCTTGTTAATTAACTTTTTGCTGCTGCTGCGTTCGGACGCCATAGTCTGATTTTTTTTCTGTGATAACCTTGGCACAATTAGATAGGAGCAAGGCCTTCGGCCTTCGATCAGGCACTCCAACTGGTTGCAGAACTCCAGGCTACATCTTTTCCTAGTCAACTTTCACTATCGGCATGGTTTTTCTATTTTCAAAACAGAAGATGGACACGAACGTTATCAACACAATACTCTTCCTGTGGTGTAACTACCTGTTGGGTGGACTAAGCACATTTGTGGGGTCCCTGGCTCTGCAATGATCTTGGGATTTCTTTTTGATGCTAATCTAATATACATGAAATCCACGATTTGGGTCTCCGATATAACGGATTTCGGATTTAATGGACGGGACAAATAATATTATACAGCAAGAGGTTGTATAACTAAGATTTACTAAGAAGTAATGATGTGTTGTGTTGGAGAATGAAGAAGATGCAAAGAAGATATAGGCGGAGTAAGAAACTTCAGAATCTTCGAGCATACAACATTAAGTCTACACTTTCTAACCTAGCCGATACTTGAAAGTTGATTAAGACTACGACTTTGGCGAATGGTTGAACGAAGTTACAGTATACCATTGAACTGGATTTGGTTTTGAGATAAATGATTGTCAGTACACCATTGTCATTACTGGCAACCGGGAAACTACTGAAGAGGATGTTCAGCAATGGCTTGAAAATTATGAAACTAACAAGTCCTGATTGAAGAAGAAATTATGGACGAGGTTATATGAGAGTTAGTCAGCAAGTAGGTCACAAACTGATATGGGATAGCTGAAAAATGTAGTTAGTAGTTTCTAAAGGTGTCATTGTGTGGCAAAAATTTAAGATTTGTTGTTACTGTATGTAATAGACGAATAATGGCACTGCAAGCCGGTAGCTGTAGATAGACGCATTGACCACGACCAATCTCAAAACTTTGTTTAACTTTCTTAACCCAACGCCAACGTAGCTTATATAGACTGCACAACTTTCATACACAGCACACAAAGGTTTTTGAATGTTCCCCTGACTTTCTTCCTCCTCCACCTATAATTCAAGCGCAACTTGTTGTTTGTAATAATATGTGTCACACCCAAATGTCATTTTAACGGACTTCTACAGCAGAGCTAGCTGTCGGAAGACCGTGTAATTGTGAACACGTTTGCAAGAAAAATTATAATTGGTGCAACCTGTACATTTTGTTTTCTTCATATTTGTCTACCTTGGTAGTGCCCTCACCAGAGAGACAAAAATCAATTCTGGTGTCCACAGCACAATACTACGGAAAGTGCTACTTTTGGAAGTTTACGACCAAATGTTTAGGACCGGCAAGGAATCAGTTCTGCCACCAAGTTCAAGGTCTACAGTTTGATTGGCAACCTTGTCAGTCTTTCGAGATAATTGCATTCACGCTAGAGAGGGGGCAGTAAGTTGTTCCCCTTGCTTCCACCGCACACGTTTGTCAGTTTGTGCATCTTGACGCATTTTGTCTTCTCCTGTCTGTAGACCAACACACAAACCCCGCCTCCAGCCGGGTCTGTCCTTGGTAAGTTACCTCCCTGTTACAGGTGTTCATATCCAACGCTTTCAGGTCACGCTTGCAAACACCTTTGTATCGGAGGAAGGGTCTAAATTTGTCACGCCTGCCCGTGGTCAGCTCTCTGAATAGGATATCTTTTGATATTCGCCAAACCTCCATTGTGTACACATGACCAAGCCACCGCAAGCGGCGCTGGCGGAGGATTGTAACTAAGCTGACATTCTTTGCACGGTCCAACACTTCGTTGTTAGTCACTCTGTCGCTCGACGAAATTCCAAGTGTGCGCCTCAGGCAGCGAATATAAAAAGCATTTAGCCTTCTTTCATATGAGGCATACAGACTCCATGTTTTTCTGGCACAAAGCAGGGTACTAATAACACATGATCTGTACACAGTGACCTTTGTGGAGATAGTCATAATGTTATTATGACACTCTCTGTGAGAGCGTTGCAAGTGCTGATGAGGCTATTTCTAATCGCTTTTGCAGTTCTGCGTCCAGTGAAACATTGTCGGTGATGATAGATCCGAGGTATTTACTACCTCCTGATTTTCATCGTTTAAGACAATTTCCGGAGGATCTGCACCCTGAGCCATCACTTTTGTACGCAGATGGTGAGTCCAAACAGATCTCAGGATTTTGCCAACCTATTAACAAGGATCAGTAATTCGGCTTCCGTATGGGCACCATGAGCTACATCGTCTGCAAATAACATATCCTGAACGACAGTCTCACTTCTCTTACTGTTTGCTCGCAGTCTGGTTAGATTGAATAGTCTCCCATCTGACCTAGTATGCAGAAAGACGCCCGCTGTGGCAGTTCTAAAGGCGTGTTTAGGCACAATGGCAAAGAAAATGCTGAATAGAGTCGGTGACAGGACACAACCTTGTTTAACTTCACTGTTAATTTCGAAGGCCTCAGATTCCTAACCATCACGAAGCACTGTACAATTCACCCTACCGGGTGCCTTTCTCACTGGCATGCCCTCGATAGCTTTTTCCAAATCTTGTATGCTCGGTTTAACGTCAAATTCCTGCAACACCTGCAGAATCTCAATTTCCTTGAGAGCAGAGTCTGCCACTACGTTATTACAAGTGTGCAAGACTGAAGTGTTCGGGCAAAGGATGAGTTCTATCACCAGCTGAACTCCCTCATCACAAGGATCCCTAGTGAGGAACACCTAATTTTACTGGGGGACTTCAATGCAAGGGTTTGCAAGCGTTCACGACTCCTGGCATATGTGCATTGGAAAGTTCGGTGTCGGAAATATGAACGAAAATGGATAGCGGCTATTGGAGACCTGTGAATCAATAACAACTTCTTTCAACCAAACGAAGCCACAACACATCCATGCTCTATACATTGGCATCAGTTGGACCTGATCATCACTAGACGGTCTGAATTAAAACATGTTTTGCAAACCCGCACGTTTCACAGTGCAGACTGCGATAATGACCACTCACTGGTCTGCTGCAAAATGAGACTCCAGCCCAAGAAGATCCACCGAGCAAGACATGTGGGTAAATTCCGCATAGACACAGCAATAATTGATATCCCTGAAAATATGGAAGAATTCACCAAATCCCTCTCCGAAGTAATGGCAAAACAGCGCACTATTGGAAGTGCTACAGAAAGGTGGGGACACGTCAGAGGATCAATACACACCACAGCTTGGCAGTTTTTGGAAAGAAAACAAGCAGCAATGACTGGTTTGAGGGTGGGTCCGCTATCCTTGCACCAGCCATAAAAAGCGCCAATCTACTCACCTGAAGTTTAAAATTTCCCCGAGCATCCCGACCTTGGAAGCTTACAAATCAGCAAAGAGTACTGTACAGAGACTGGCAAGGAAATGTGCAAATGACTACTGGCTTCAATTCTGTAAGTCTAAACAGTCGGCAGCGAACACTGGTAACATTATGGCAATGTACGAGGGCATACAGAAAGCATTTGTACCTACAAAAAAGTCTATGGCGCCGCTGAAATCTGGATCAGGTGAGATTATTCTAGACAGGGATATACAAATGAAGAGGTCTATTCTACTGTAGTGCTAACCACCCTTCTATACACACGGGAAACATTTCCAGATGTGCTGTCTCCGCAGATGCTTAGGATCAGTGCCCACCTCTGAATTCCTCAGCAAGGCAGGTGAGGCTGTCAGGCATTCACAACCTGTTGCAAAGAACCTAGATCTAATGAACTAAGCATGTTGTTCGAATGCCAGATGAACGCCTCCCTCCTAGACAAATGTTATGCAGTGAGCTCAGGACAGGCAATCGATTGTCAGGAGGACATAAGAGACTATAGAAAGCCTCTAAGAAAGTGTCTGAAAAATTTTCTCGTTGTTGCCGTCTCCTGGAAGAAACTTGCTCTGAACTGCTCAGACTGGCGCACTGTCAACCCAAGCGACAGACTCATTAACACGACACAGAAAAAGCGAGCTGTACGAAAGGATTGATTGTCAGACGTAAAAATTACTGCCGCTGTCCACGTGTGCCCCCATTTGCGGTAAAATTTGTCACGCGCATATCGGACTGTACATTTGCATTTGGTCACATGCGAATACACATGTCTGATACATGTCCATTGCTAGCGATGGACAACTATTATTTTTGGGGCTATGAATGGCTTTAAAGAAATTGCAAAGATTCCTCTAAAAGCTGGAGTTAATGTCGATCCTGACGACCACAAAAATGATACTCCACTACATGTTATGAGTGTTATGGATGGACATAAAGACAATTTAGAGATCCTTCTAAAAACTGAAGCTAATTTAGATATTGAAAACTACGAAAAATATTTAACACTATATTTTAATGCTATGAATGGTCATATATAATTTTTTTAAATTTTTCTTTAAAACTGGAGCTAATGTACTCGTAGATGCCGAAAACAGTAAATATGACACTCCATTATGTTATTGTGTTGTGAATGGTTAAAAAAAACATTTCTGAAATCCTTCTAAGAGCTAGAGCTAATCTAAATGCTGGGGACAGCAATAATGAAATTCCACTACATTTGAGTGCAATGATTGGTCATAAAGAAATTGTTGAGACTTTCTAAAAGCTGGAGATAATATAGATGCTGAAAATAACTATATGCGAATCCCATTTCACTTGAGTACAGTGAGTGATCATACAGAAATTGGTGTATGTATTATAAACGTTGGAGCTAATGTTGATACTGCAGACTTCTCTAGTGATACTCTTCTACATTAGAATAACACGAATGACGATACGGACATTGCTGAGATTTTAATAAAAATCTGGAGCTAATACAAATGTTGAAGATAGCAACAATGAAACGCCACTATATTTGAGTGTTAGGAATACCAATAAAGAAATTGCTGAGATATTTCTAAAAGCTTTAGCTAATGTAGATACTGAAAACATTTATAAGCAGACTTCACCACATTTCAGAGTATTAAATTGTTCATAGTAAATTGGATAGAAAATTGGTTGACATGCAGAAGACAGAAAGTTGGCATAAAATAGGTAGTACTCTAAATGGTGTGATGTAATAAGTGGTATGCCCTAGAGATCGATATTGGGACCAATTTTATTCTTAAAATATATCAGTGATTTGGACATTGATATCAGATCCATGATTACAAAGTTCGCGGATGACACCACATTATGGCGACAGGGTCTCTTCTCCGGAAGAGGTGGATATATTGAGATCTTCTTCTACTTCTTCGTTCGTTCTCAATCTCCTGCAACTAAACACTAAAAGGGCTTAAGTAGCAGAATGTAGTCCAGAGAACGGAATGCGTTGTGTCGTAGTTTACAGCTTGGCTGCGATATTTGCACCTTTCGGTCCAACACATCTGACTTCAGCAAGCATTTTTTTAGTACCGGGTTAGCATTCATTCTTCGATCCCTTCTCCTTAGCCAGTCTGCCTTGATGCAGCCTGTTATCCAGGATCACCGCGTGGAGGTGTAGAAGGGTCTTGGCAGCTTTGGTTCGCTGGCCCTGACGCTAGCAGTCAGCTATGGGTCGCTGACCACTGCAACTCTTGTGCTGCTCAGCATCTTGATCCCTATTGGGATCGAATTTAGATACGATTCAAAAATGGTCTGTGAGCTGGCAGATGGAGTTTAATGTAGAAAAATGTACAGTCATGCGCATGCGAAGAGGAAATATGAAACATAATTACAGGATGGGAGTAAATAACAGACAGATAGAAAAGGAAAGGGACCTAGATGTTATAATAGATCATACGTGAAAGGTGGGGTCCTTATCATAGAGTGGATATAGATATGATAGAAAGGATACAAAGAAGAGCTATGACAATGATCGTGACAGTCCAGAATTATAGTTAGGGGACGGCGTGGGCTAGTGGTTAAGTGACACGGCTCACAACCGAAGGTTTTGGGTTCGATCCCCATCACAGCACCGGCCGTTACCCCGGGGAAGCAAACCCTTAGAAAATGCAAGAGGAAGCAGACCCTTACATAAAATGAATGCTGAAGTCGGATGCACTGGGCCGACAGGCGCAAAATAAAAACCACAGTGCAACGCACACCGTCTACATGTTGAAGTCGGATGCACTGGGCCGACAGGCGCAAAATAAAAAACGCAGTGTAACGCACACACGCCTTGGGGAATAGATAAATAAGGCAAACGCAAAAAAAAAAAAAATAGTTAGGAGGAGATACTTAGAAAAACTGGTCTGCAGTGTATAGAAAAGAAAAGAATTCGAAATGACAATGCAGGTTTATAAATAAATCAATGGAAAGGATAAATTAGACAATAACAAGTTTTTTAAAGTTCAACCGACTACAAGAACTAGAGGGCATAGCTTCAAAGTTCAACCGGCTACAAGAACTAGAGGGCATAGCTTCAAATTATTTAAAGGTAAGTCCAGATTAGATATTAGGAAACATTTTTTCAGTCAGAGAGTGGTGAATGCTCGGAATGCATTGCCACAGGATATGGTGGAGGCAGAGTCAGTTAATGCATTCAAGAATAGATTGGATGATCACAGTAATTTTTAAAGTGGAATAAACTGGTTGTATACATACTCTGTAGAGTCTTATAAACAAGTATTATGAAGCTAATTTAATTTAAATTAAAAAAATAAACTAAAACTATTTTTGAATGATGTATGCTAGATACAATTAATGTGTTGTTTTTGAACAAAAGCTGCCAAGCAGTTTCCTGTTTCATAATCAATGCCAAGTTTCCTTAACATCATCATCACCTTCATCAAGTACCCTGCCGATTGGCGTTGGCAATGATATCCCTCCATTTCCTCTAATCACGTGTATCGGTTATCTGCTCCACCGTTGATCGCCTCAGTTTCCATGCCTTCAAGCTGTTCAATATGTTCCCTCTTTGCCCTATTACGTCCCTCTTGCCAGAGTTTCTGCTCGTTGTCACTGGTTGTTCCAATCCGTCACTTCTCGTGACATGCCCGACAAATAATGACTGCCTTGTCCTGATGTATGATATACGCTGTCATCGTATCTAGCATCTCATATATATGATTAAGGCTCTCCAGCCGTCCCAAACTTTTTGACATGAAGCCATGAGACCTATCCCACATTTCTAATATTACATCACATCATGTTAGTCAAGAGGAAGAACTCGTCTACAGGTAGGCAAAGATGTGGGGAATGAAGGGCGTATTTTGAGTTCCCCGATAACCGGAGGCTCTCGGGACTTTCTAAATGTGCAGATTTCGATTACTTAGCTCTGGTTCTTGATTCTCACAAGGAATGATCATGTCCTGCATACAGCCATCTCCGGAATCTCTCGTAGCCATCTCCGAAATCTCTCGTAGCCATCTCCGGAATCTCTCGTAGCCATCTCCGGAATCTCTCGTAGCCATCTCCGGAATCTCTCGTAGCCATCTCTGGAATCTCTCGTAGCCATCTCCGGAATCTCTCGTATCCATTATTGGTCCTCGGTCCTGTAAAGATAACTTTCGGGCTAAGATTAGGGCCCATGCCCCCACCCCACCCCCAAAGGAAGTTTGCAACGATGGCTACGCAACATGAAACACCACAAAAGGAATTAGCATATTTGAGTGCTCTAATTTCTTTCTTCTTCTTTTTCTTCCGTGTTCGTCCTGAAATGGAAGTTTTTGTTTCGGCCCATTGCAGTTTACAGAAACTCGCATATATCTGCACTTTTCGACCCGCCGCATATGGTTTCGGCACATTTTTGCGAATGCTAATGCTGCCTCTCTTCGATCCGTATTCTATAGCCCAGCTGCGTGAAAACAGTACGTTTCCACGGCCACCACACACTAGGCTAGGAGATGGAATAAGATCTTAGTCCGTTCTTATTCGCTGACCCTGATGCAAGCAGCCATATAGAAGTATCTATTGTCAGCTCATTCGTTGTTGCGTCGTTGACCTTATGTCGTTACTTGATCCCTGAGAGTTGACTTGACAAATCTGGTACTAGAAAATTGACTGTTCCAGGATTTACCATATGAAGTAGTGTCAGTAGTGTACACAACCATATGCAACCATATATCCCCTCATCTCTTTGAGTGCTCGGTGCTCAGCGATGTAGGAAACTGTTTCTTCCCCCAGAGCCAGATAAATATAACACTTTGTGGGACACTAGGCAACAACTGACAAACTCGCGCAGATACCATTACATGGTATTGGGCCAAAAGGTGAGAGCCTGGCTGCTGATGCATTCGCAACAACAACATAACAAAGAAATATTGATGCCTTTTCCGATGAATGGAAACATTAATATACTGATGCATGCGTATTCAATGCCATCAAAGCAGGTATATCATCTTTATTCATGACCCAGATTCTTTGGTGCTTGAGGGGAGGTCAACTCAACTATGAAGCTGAAATCACTGCACTGGAAGCCATCATATATTACGTGGAAACGGTTTCTTATTCTTTTCCCTCAAAGGCCCAAACCATTGTTATTTGTACAGACTCAATGTCTGCTCTTAGAGCTACAGAAGATTCTGGATATTGCAGATGGGGTCTTATCCAGAAGGCAAACCAAGGAAGCACACAGGCTACATTCTAAGACAGTTCTGGCAAGATAAACGGTTAGCACTATGCACGAAAATCAGATTAATGCGTAGACTGGTCCTGTCAATATTCCTCTATGCTTGTGAGACATGGACAGTTACAGCTGATCTGCAGCGAAGGATACAGGACTTGGAGATGAGATGTTTCCGAAGACTTTTAAACGTCAAGTTCAAAGATCAAGTTACAAATGAGGAAATATGAGATAGAATTACAACAACAATAAGGCATTTTGAAGACCTCATGGCAACTGTCAAAAGAAGGAAACTCGCTTGGTACCGTCACATATCGAAATCAAATGATCTTGCAAATACGATCCTCCACGGAAAGGTGCAAGGCAGACGACGAAGAGGCCATCCCAAAAAGACGTGGGAGGACAACATAAATGAATGGACCAATCTCCGACCAGAACAGGCACAGGCAGCGGCGCGGACAGAGAAAGGTGGCATGGTGTTGTGAGGATGTCTTCATATGTGCCCCAACGACCTCACCGGTTACGGGATAACCTAGCCTGACCTAAGACAGCAAAGATGGAAATCAGGTTCTTCATCTGTGAAGACACTACCTGGTGCTGACTGTGACTTGATCACCAACTACTAATCGTGGACTTCAAGATAGGACTGAAAAGGGGTAAAGATACTGAGTATTGCATGAGCTGTTGCGGTCAGCAAACCCAAAGCTAACTGCTAGCATAAGGGCCAGAGACCCAGAGCTGCAAAAGACCCTTCTCCACCTCCGCAGTGTGATCTTGGATAAAAGGCTGCAACAATGTAGACTATCTAAATAGAAGGGATCAAAAAGGGATGGATAACATGGTACCCAAAAATGCCTGCTGAAGTCGGATGTGTCGGACCAAAAGGTGCAAATATCGTAGTCAAGTTATGAACTACGGCACAACACATTCCATTCATCGGACTACATTCTGCTACTTGCAAAGCTCTTTTCAGGGCTTGGTTGCGGAAGTTAAAAACAAAGAAGAAAAACAATTATTTTTTTAAACTAAAAAAAAAAAAGACCAATACATTTTTACATCAACATTATACCACAATAGTACAACATAGAAGAGCAAACTAAATTTGAGGTGCTTGTATTAATGCAGGAAGATATGACTCCTGATGAACTGGCTACAAGGGCAACAAATATTCTTATCTCATTGATCAGAAAATAACAATATACAGAGGAAATGACACAAAAAACAGAGCTATGTCACAGAAAAATAACCTCGAGACTTATATAAGAAAGGAAAAGGCTTACACAAATCTGGGACAAAATGTAGTAGCACCAAATACAGAAATAGAGAAACAGGCACATGAGAAATAAGAAGAGAGATTAGAAAGGACAAAGAACAACACATAATGGAAGGTGAAATTAGAACACTAACTGGCAAGTTTTAAACAGTTATTGCATGTAATCAACGATGAAAATGGTAACGCACCAGCACAGAGCAAGGATATATTGAAGATATGTTAGGAATACTGAAGAGAAATGTATGAAGACACAAGAAGAAGACCCAATATAATACCTAAGAAGTTTGGTCAGGCAAAACACACTGATCAGAAAATATTAGCCATTGTCAGAAGAAATATACTGGCCAAGACCCTCACATGACCTCCTCGTTGGTCATCCTGGAAACAGGAAGACAGAGTGCTAGGTCTGGTTCAGTTTACTGCTTGATGATTAGTAGTGTGCCGTCAATGGACTAGTAAAGCTATTTTGAGTTAAATTTCTACGAGACATAAAAGCATAAAATAAAAATGTTGAGCAAACAGCATTAGTATTCCTCACTATCTGAGTCTCACTCTGCGTCACAGTACTCAACAATATTTCCGCTATTGGCGCCCCCAAATGAGGGCACTCTGGCATCGGAAGTGCTTAAGTGTTATCTGTTTTCTCCGGATAGAGGAACAGCTGAAGCCAAACTAGTCCCTCTGTAGAATAAGATATATGCTAGCCACTTGTCATAAGTAAATATCATTTTTGTTTGCTTGTTATCTGTGGTAGTGTTGGGGTTACTAAGGTTATGTAATTGTTACGGTTAATGAAAGATCTTGTGAAGTGTTAAAGTATTCGATTGTCAATATAGTTTGACAGTATTTCAAACGGTGAAATATGGAAGGAGACTCAGATTTGAAAACTGTTCCCTCACAACAAATCTTGCCAGAGACAAGTGGGTCAAAGAGGTGTAGATCAATCACACGTCACAATGCTGTGTCCACAGTTTCGTTTGGAACCCTCAGTTTTGAAGAAAAACAGCAAGTAAAAACAAAAAATGTATGCCAACTCTAGACAGTCCTGCTAAAACAAGAACGAAAAACTAAACACGTAATTTCAAAACAGAGTATTATACTTCTTCAATATGGTTAACTGTGTGCAAATAAAAAAACAGACTGCCTTGTTGGTCTTGTGTGCTGTTCAAAACAGATCAGAGAGTGTGGAATAATAATGGCTTTTGTGATTTCAGTCCTTTTCACAAAGCCAAGATGCGCCACAAAAAGACTCAATCACACTTATTAGAAATAATTAAAATAAAAGATTTTGGGAAAACCAGAATAGATTTCTGAAAAAATTTATGTAAAATATATGTTTATTTATTCCATTTTTAAACATTGTGCATCGGTTGAAGTGAGCTAAACTGTGTGAAGTGTGACCAGTAAAAGTGTCATTGGTAAGCTGCATATTGTACATTATATGGAGAGTAATCCTCTTCTGTCCAATAATGAACCTAGTCCTCTGATATAAGTAACTGCATACCACTGTGCTTGACTAAAGTACTACACAAATACAAAATCACACCACAATTATATCATAGTAGATCATTTATAGGAAATCATTGCCACAAAAATATGACATCTAAAGTTTATTTCGCCCTGACAGAATATTTAATAACATAAATATGTGAACTTACACAAAACAAAGACATCTTAAACATATGGCATTTGTCACCAGAGATCACTTCAAGGCACTAAATGAAGCATATAATGAAGTTCACATTAATATTTCCCATAGCAAACTCATTTCTGAAAGCTCTCTCACATCAATTCAAACATCTATACAGGCGCACATGGCTTTATTTAGAAAACTCATTCTGAGGCAAACTATTTCCTATTCCAAAGCAGCACATATAGAAAGGTATTGTAAAGAATAAATTTGAATATATGGGTTTGGTTTGAGAACAATGAAATCAACTGGTACATTCAACAATGACCATTGTTGAAAAACGGTATAGGTCATTAGGAACAACTCGTCATGAATAAAATTTATAATGGAGTTATTTGTTATAAAATTTCTCCAGTTTTAAATGTTGGAGAAAGAGAAAGCATGAATGATACAGTGTGTGTGAGAACAGTAGAAGCTAGAAAAATATATTTTAAAATATCATGTACTATCATATAATATCATATATCATGTGTATTAATTCTCATTAGACATATATGTATGTAATAACATTTTGTTGAACTAGACAGGTGATATTTGATATAACGTTTATTATAGAACTGATTATTTGTTCAGGATCAGGTGTAATTTATAATAAACAGGTGTCACCTATTTACTTTCATAATTTAGTAATAGAGAATGCTGTAGATATCTTCACTTTGTTTTCATAAGGTGTAGACCATTCTGTGTGTGTGTCAGTGCTGTGTTTTAGTTCCACTGTGATATCTGTGCCTTTCTGCAGTGCACACTTATTTTTGGGAAATTCTTTTTTGGAGTTAACTCTCTCTAGTCTTTGGCTGTCCTCAGTCTACCTACAAGGTCTGTATAAAAAAAACAACTTGTACAACTTTATTCCCATTGCTGGGGTAGTGGAGGGGTTTTTAGGTACAGGATTACAGGCCGCTTTACCACTGCTGTCACTATGCCACGTGCTGGCTATTTTTTTGTTTATTTCACCCCCAACAGAAAAACAACATATGCTTACCAAAGATTCGATCCGCTGCCTCCCTTATACAAGGTAGCAGGTGGTTTGGAGTCTGAGTCTTCTTTCTCCTGAATGAGTCCTTCAAATCTAATGAATCTCATCTACCTGGTTTGTCTTCAGTTTCCACCGGTAGTCTTTGATATGTCTGTAACTCATCTGCAGGGGGTCACTGTAGTCAAAAGGCTAAGGCACTCGCCTCTCACAGTGACGAATGAAAATGGTGAGCGATCGAATCCCGCAAGTTTCATGCGACCCCTGATCTCACAGGAGGTAAGACCAGAGTGCCTGCATCCCGAGTTACCTCCAGTTGTCTCTGCCAATAGTCTTGCCACTGATTCAAGGTAACTCTGGATAAGAGTGAGACTGATGACCAGCGCATATTCTTCCTCACTATAATCCAAATACAGCGCACATCAAATTATTAAGACAAAACTGTCTCATGTTGTGGCCATTATCGCTTCTCGTTGGAGAATAACTTTAACTCATCTGCAAGACATTAGATGGTTTTGAAATTGGAGTTTTTCATTCTCCTAGATGATGGCTTTTCAAGACCGATGAGTCTCATCTCCCAGAAGCATCTATCTGGTTTTAGGGTACCAGAAGCTTGTCCTTCATCCTCTTCTCCTGTTAGTAGAAACATCCTGAATGCCAGGAGTTGGACTTTCATCATTATAGGTGTCTCAGTCTCTATAGACCATGCACGTGGCGCCCTGTCAGTCTTGTTCAGCTCTGTCTCCTGTATTTCAACTTTACTGTCTGAGAATATATGAGACATGCTGTGTGAGCATTTGATTGAAGTTTGAGAGCTTGTCTTCCACTCCATTTCTGGCTATTTACAACACACCAGGAGAGAAAGTGATCTGGTTATTTACAACACACCAGGAGAGAAAGTGATCTGGCTATTTACAACACACCAGGAGAGAAAGTGATCTGGCTATTTACAACACACCAGGAGAGAAAGTGATCTGGTTATTTACAACACACCAGGAGAGAAAGTGATCTGGTTATTTACAACACACCAGGAGAGAAAGTGATCTGGCTATTTACAACACACCAGGAGAGAAAGTGATCTGGCTATTTACAACACACCAGGAGAGAAAGTGATCTGGCTATTTACAACACACCAGGAGAGAAAGTGATCTGGCTATTTACAACACACCAGGAGAGAAAGTGATCTGGCTATTTACAACACACCAGGAGAGAAAGTGATCTGGCTATTTACAACACACCAGGAGAGAAAGTGATCTGGCTATTTACAACACACCAGAAGAGAAAGTGATCTGGTTCAAATGAAACATTCTAATCATGTGCCTCACCTGCCCTCCTCATTCATGTTTCTTTGTGTTTCTGGAAAAAGGCTGTGTCACAGCACTCTGGCCAATGAGGTGGGTATCGACACTGTAAAACCCATAGTGGTGAGCTTAATGAGGAGTCTTGCACTGCACTACATCCAGGAGTCGCTTGATCCACTTTCTCAAATACACCTCAGGATGTAAGAAGAGCCACTGCAACCTGCTAAAAAATAAACCACACGGAGTAGCTTTGAACAAAAAAAATAATGACTCACTTGATAAATAAACAACAGAAGATGTTATACAGAGAAATAAGTTTTTATTTATCCTGAAATAAAAGCATCTCCCTACAAAATTGAAATATTTTAAAAAGCAAGTTTTTCAGATGAGATCACATATCAAGGATAAAAACAAGTAAATTAAGTATAATTATTAAAAACATAACATTGTTAAATCAGGTGAAATAAATAATGAAGTTTGTCATCAAGACCCATCATTCTTACTCAAGAAGAGTTCCTGAAAAAAGAGAAGAGACCAACCCCAGGGAGGTCTGTGAAACTGTCTAATGCAGAGGGCCTTGATCTGAAAGTAGAGAGATACTTCAATCTCTTATGAAGAGGTCAAGAGGTTTAGCAGGTGTAGATACAGGAAAAAATAGGAAGCAGAGCATGCAGGTCATCAATCAAAGGACGCATATTACCAGCTCAACAGAGATGAGCAGATGGTATTCTTTAGACTCTGCACAGGCGACAGACAGCAGACTGAGATACCATCTGTTCAACAAACTAAGAATATAACATACCGATGAATGTATCTGTGGAACTGACAAAATGACTGCTGAGCATCTGCTACAAAGGTGTCCAACATACGAGGAACAGAGAAAGCACTTGTGGCCATCATTGATATCTATCATTCCTGGACAAACTCTATGGAGATACCAATAGCCTGAGGCTAACACTGAACCACTAGCCCATGCCGTCCCCTATCATCAGGGATGAAAAGAGTTATAGACCTAATTATATGAGCTCTCAGTTGTGACATGGGATAACCAGTTCCCTCCCTTGCTGCCTTGTCTTTCCTATAAGTAAGTCAGGTACCAATTTACAGTTGGCTAGATTTGATCTTAATACCGGGATCAAGATGCTGAGCAGCGCAAGAGCTGCAGTGGTCAGCGACCCATAGCTGACTGCTAGCGTCAGGGCCAGCAAACCATAGCTGCTAAGACCCTTCTACACCTCCACGCGGTGATCCTGAATAACAGGCTGCATCAGGGCAGACTGGCTAAGGAGAAGGGATCGAAGAGGGAATGCTAACCCGGTACTCAAAAAATGCTTGCTGAAATCGGATGTGTTGGACCAAAAGGTGCAAATATCGCAGCCAAGCTGTAAACTACGACACAACGCATTCCGTTCTCTGGACTACATTCTGCTGCTTAAGCCCTTTCAGTGTTTTGATTGAGAATAAACGAAGAAGAAGAAGAAGAAGATTTTAATACCAAAAAAATAACAATGGTCCTATCCTTTGTAATTAATATGCTGTTTCTCTCCAAAACAGCTATAAACATGATATTTTTCCCTTCAATCGGAACAACAAATTAATTAGCAAATGTTCAATCAACACATGATATTAAAGCTGCATAAAATCACAAAGTGCACTTTATTTAAAGTCTGCATAAAAACCAACAGGAACCGTATATTTAATGATGACTGTGTGTGGAGATCACAGGAAACAACACAATGTTACATGCACAAAATAAACATTATAATTTTTGTAAGAGTAATGTTATGGTCACATCTTACAACAGGTTGTTCTGGAAAATTAAGTTGTTTAACTGATCACTGCAAAACGAATTCATTTTATAATGTATAATTTTTATATTTTATAAACATAAAAAAATATTAAATTGTTGCTATATTAACTTTGATTTATACAAGGGAATTAGTCAAAATTAGAATTTGTACAAATAATATACATTTGTCAACAAATTTGCAGTGGAAAGACACAAATTATGAGATTGAATGCTCCAGCCCAATTGTGGTAGGTAATGCGGCCTTAAAGAATTTTGACTTCTTCATCTGCCTTGCTAGTTATACAGACACACTTGGTAGTACTAATAAGGACATCTAAATATTTATACAAAAGGTGTGTGGTGCTTTCATGGCATTGTGAAACGTTTGGATATAAAAGGAAATTAAATCCTCAATAAAATTACAAATCCATATGGTACTGTAACCTGGGGCACAACGAAAGCTTCTGCGAGAAAAGTTCCAAATTAATTTCATCAATGGATGTTTAGACCACATCATAAAAGGTGGCTATGATCACTTATGTTGTTATATGACAGAAAACTAGACATGGTCTAGTAGCACTGAGGTGATAACATGTTGCTGACATTTGGACATGAACACATTATGCAAGCCCGTTGATTATTACTAACAGTTCCTGTTCTGGAATCTACAGGTTAGATGACATAGAGGCAGATTTTGGAACACATAGAAAAGAGAGCTTGCAGTGAACTTAAACGAAAGGAGGTCATGGTCAGTGCTTGAATGGTTAGCACAAGATAGGCAGATGTGACAAATATTTGTTGCAGGGAACTCAAGAGGTTTTGACTGATATACACTTTATAGACCGTGAAAAAGATTTAAATTATGTTTTATTGCTCTTCTTTGTATCCTTTCCAGCATGTTTATATCCCCTATACAATAAGGAATCCACACTTGTACTCAGTACTAAAATCAAGGTCTAACTAATGCTTTTTACAACTTGACTATCATTTTCATGCTCCTATGTTTAATATTTCTTTTTATCATATCTAACATTGTATTTGTCATTTTCACTGCTACGTAGACTTGCTAACTCACTTTACCTGTATGATCTCTTATAAGCCCTAGGTTCCTTTCCTTTTCTATTTTTCAAATATTATTCTCTCCATTATGTAATTATGTTCCATATTGGATCTACCCATGTGAATGACTATACACATTTTATTTACATAAAACTCCCATCTACCAGCTCCAAGACCAATCCCGAATTTGATCTAAAATCTACCTCAATATATCCTCTTCTATGTCTGCTATCCACAGCAGCCCTTTTGCACCTTCGCAAGCAAACTGAGAGTCAGACACAACTGCGATCCTCATTAGAGAGATCCACACAGCCACCTCAGAGCCGGTCATCGCCTCAATCTCCATTCTGATACTGGTCATTGTCAAATATGCACTGCTCCTCTCAGCAATGACCCTGCCTCTCTATCTAGCAGAGAAGCCCCAACCAGATATCTTACCACTTAGCACAGATCCATCAGTATATATGACAGCATGAGAATCCCTGACATTTTCACTTATTAGTCTTGTTTAACCTAGAGATCTGCTTTCCACTGCACTGGTCTCTGCATTCCCTCACCAGTGATAAAATAAAGAGATATTTATGAGTGAATATGCAGCAAGAAAAGTATTAAGGAGGCAAAAGAAATTTCAAAACATTTTATATGACAAATAAAACAAGGACACCAATTATACCAGTATTACAATTAAGGCACTGGAGGTTCTTCTTTGTTAAGGTTTTCCATATTTAGGCAAGACATTTACTTGTCAACCAAAAATTTAGTGGTTATATCATATTTACCAACTCAATCAAGAGGGTGAGTACCCCACACCCCACGTACTATATAAAGTAAATTTTATACAGGATGGGCTGCAATAAATATATTCCACAATTTACTGTCATAGCAAGCAAGAACATTGGAGATGATCAGATCAGTCAATTTGAGATACATTAGACACACAGTTTTGTCATAGTAAATAGCTTTCCTCAAATGTCTACTTTGTGTGTATTTTCACAGGAGCACATGCGTTTGAGATTTTATAGACGGGTGACCAGGGTTCAAAGGGTTAAAGTTTCTACAGGATGAAACAGCCAGCTTTTTGTCCAACCCTTCTTAGTCATCTCTTTTGACATGTCTAGCAGGTTACAATATGTAAGGTTCAAGCTTCAGTTTATATTACATTAAGTGCAACCGAGATCACTGCACTTGAAGCAGACTATTAGATGCTCCTTCTTTTTTTTTAAAGGATGGGTATGTATGTTGATGGCCCTTGAAGCTCGCTAGTTTTACACACTTCCCTGCCATTGAATTCAAATTTTTGCAGTCTGAATGTCATTGAATCATTGATGTCGTTTCAATAGATCAGCAAAAACAAATCAAGAATCCATATAGATCAAACCATCTAACAATGGCAACTACAACACAATGATTAGGTGAATGTGTTCAATGTCTTCTACAACATCACCAAAAGCAACACGTTGTACAATGAAGTCTCTTTAACTTAATCTAACAATGGCAGTAACTGCTATAGAACTTTTATAACAATATCAACAATAAAAAAATTAAAAGCCGACACCAAAAACCCCAAACCAAATTTATATATATATTTCTTCTTCTTCTTAGTTCCTTTTCAGTGACTGAAAAGCGGTCAGTGGTCATCCCACGTTTCTAAGGACAGGAATGAACCCCATCCCTGCTCCCAGTCTGCAGTCATCCTACGTACAGTGTACCAACTCCATCATTTTCATTCCAGCTTATACCGTTCTTCCCCAAGTTGTCTGAGATCAGCCTAGGCAGTTCTGATGATGGTGTCTGGTTCTTTTCTTAGAACAATGACCTATCCAATTCAATTGTTGACTGATTATGATGGTGTTCATGTCTCCTTGAGTGCTCTGGGCAGGTTGTGTGATCTCTCTTTTTTCATTACTCTCAAGCATTCTGCAACATACAGAAGCACACAACTCTTGTATATTCTTAGTTTGATGTTTGCACTGTACTATGATGGCTCCAAATGTTTAAACTAACTACATATATATATATATATATAAACAAGTAAAACAAGATACAGTAACCAGTCCAGAATATTATCATAGAGAATTGAAGATAAATCAATTCAGAGAGACAAAGATAAAAAATATGTAAACAAAATTTAATCAGAAAAAATACCAGCATCAAAAGTTGTTCAAAATGAAAAGGAAAAAAGTGAGAACTTCAGAACTTCATGTCATCCCAAGAGAGAAGAGATGTCTAGTTTGTGTATTCACAGATCTGTTTTAGAATCAATCTCAAACAAAATGGTGCTGGGAAGTTCATTTAACAACCACATAAGGCACACAAAGTGAATGGATAAACAAAGTAAATGTGATCAAAAGGGATCAAATTAACTACTATAAATAGACAACTATCTTTACACTGTTTTCCCTTTGTCTGTAGTTCACTGTGAGGAACAAACTTTGCTTTACCTGGCAGTCACATACATTGTGCATAGTAAGTTTGTTTAACTCTGAGAGAAAAATCCATGTCTTCAGATAAAATACTTGGTAACATGCTCCTTTAAATTCTCAAAATATGCAAAGAACACATAATAGAACAGTAAATATTTATCAATACTTCATAAGCAGCAAAGATGGCGCCATATGGTCTACGCTGCTCTTCTGTTTTAGTTCATTATGGATGCCTCCAGACCATGGATTTGCCTGGAACTCACACTAGTCAACGACTTACACTTGTGTTCACAGAAATGCGTTGTTGTTTCCCATTTGGACTGGTTAATTCTTTACTTTTTTGTGATTTCTTCTGTCCGATTATCCTGGTATGGACATAAGCTATTTGAATAGCACTACGCTTAAACCTGTGTCGTATTTCACTGTCTAGTTCACACAGCTGAACTTCACGAGATTGGTGCCCTTCGCCTTAACTGCAAACGTCAGTTTTGGTATTAAACACGACTATAATGGACTGAACACAGCCGGAGAGAGATGCCCAACTCACTCTTACGCTGAGTGATGTCCCTACAACCTCTTGTGGTTATGGGAAAGGCACGACACACATTAGATTCCATCCCCCCTCCACTGCCTTGCGAGAGACCTGTTTACAGGCAAGGCTTTGGGAGTAAACCCTGAGGAAAAATCTGCATCCTTTGCTATCTCAAGTCATCTAGATAAATATCTTGCCACTGGCAAGGGTAGCTCAGGACCAGAGTGTGAGGTTGACAAAAGACACAGTTTCTTCCTCACTTTAATCCAGATCACAGTGCAAGTCCCCCATTTCAGCGGATATAGCAAGAGAAAAGACTGTCCACACAGATGAACAAAGAGAGTGATCTTCATCACTTGTGATGAACAAATATCATACATCATAAAATTGCATATATAATAATGGCAGAGATCACATTCAGGGTGATCCATGTTGTAGTGGTGCATGGAGAGGGTTGAGCAGGAGGCTGGCTACCCTCATCCCATATACATTTTAAGCCACAAAGACTTGAACAAATATAGACCAGTCAGTTGAGAGATCAATTTAATCTCACCACTATACAAGGTAGGCACTGTTCTGGAATCCTCAAGGCATAAGAAGCTGGGGAAGACCTAAACACTCATTGAGATGGAAAGTCAAGTCAAGCATAAAAACGACAAGAAAGACGTGGGGGATCTGAAAATGATGGTGTATGGCAGGAAGACTTAGTGAGTATTTGTTGAGGACGTATGTTCAACATGGAATTGAAAGGTTTTGATTTGAAAGAATTAATGGCCATGAAGTCGAAGTGGTTGACCGTTTTAAATATCTAGGTTCAATTGTCAGTGATGAAGGATCAAAATATGAGGTGTTGGAAAGAAAAACACAGACAATAGCTGCGCTTGCATGGCGTAACAAAATCTCACATGATAAACAGTTAGCCATATGCACGAAGATCAGATTAATGTGTATATTGATTTTGTCAATATACCTCTATGCTTGTAAGACATGGACAATTACAGCTGACCTGCAGCGGAGGACATAGGCCTTGGAGATGAGATATTTTGAAAGACTCCTAAATGTTACATACTAAGACCAAGAAATATGAGAAAGAATTACAACAGCAACAGGGCCTTTTGAAGACCTCTTGGCAACAGTCAAAAGACGGAAACTCGCAAAACATGGTCTTGCACAGAAAGGTGCAAAGTGGACGACAAAGAGGTCACCCCAAAAAAACAAACAATGAAAGGGCAACATACAAGAATGAACCAACCTCTGACCAGAGGAGGCACAGGCAGTGGCTGCTGACAGAGAGGGATGGGGTGGGGTTATCTTTATAGGTGCTCCAATGACCTCACCTGTTACAAGATGACCTGACCTGACAATATGCATAAATATAACAAATAAATGAAAGCATCAATGAATTGAAAATACATGTAAATTGAAACAAGATCCTTGATTTCAACACCAAAACAAAATTGAGAGTCAAAAAATATTAATCACCTTTTCTTATTTACTCCAAATAGAAGCAATGGACCAATATACCAGTTAACTTTCTAACAGTGAGCCTGTACAAAAAGCATGTATGTACCTTTGCAGTGATAGTTTCTGCAGCACTTTGTTTTACATGATGAGATTTGCCAACCTTCATACACAACCTTCCTACGTCACCTTTAACTACATGCACCATAGTTCTATTCTATCCTCCCAAATAAGGGGTACTAGGATTCAAAAGGGAGGAAATACATTAAATAATGTAAAATTTAAACAGATAACAAACATGGAAGTGGAGGGAGTGGAGGACACATCAAAATGAATTCCATCTGGCTATCTTACTTAGAAGTGGAGAGAATGGAGGACATATCAAAATGAATTCCATCTGGCTATCTTACTTAGAAGTGGAGAGAATGGAGGACATATCAAAATGAATTCCATTTGGTCTTTCTAATTGAAAGTGGGAGGAGTGGAGGACATATCAAAATGAATTCCATTTGGTCTTTCTAGTTGGAATTGGAGGCAACAGTGAAATTCTTTCCACCTGATCCCTGTTCTCTTTGTATCAACCTTCAGGTCTTTTCCCATGTGTTCTGTGACCTTCCTTTGCTTTTCTTTCCCTGTGGTTTCCATGACTGGGGATACTGACTTGCGACTTTTGCAGTGCGTGGTCTATCCAGCGGCGATATAAAAAATTCATTCCTCCAGATCCTCTGAATTTGGAATGGTGGAAGTGTATCAAAAGAACATCATATCTTCTGGCTTGCGAATAGTGGGGGTATACCAAAATGAATTGCCTCAGATATTATGATTTGAGGACGGTGTGGGTATACCAAAGTGAATACCTTCAGATCCTCTGGTTTGTGGATGGTGGGAAAATACCAAAATGACTTCTCTCAGATATTATAACTTGGAGATGGTGGGAGTATACTACAGTGAATTTGCTCAGATCTTCTGGCTTGGTAATAGTGGAGTATACCAAAATAAATTCCTTCAGATATTCCTACTTTAGTATGGCAGGGGTATACCAAAATGAATTCCCTAATATTTTATGGTTTAGGGATTGTGGGAATGTATCTTCTTCTTCTCTGTTCGTTCGTTCTGAATCTCCCACTACCAAGCCCTCAAAAATGAATTTCATTCAGATCTTCTAACTTGGTAAATAGTGGGGTATATGAAAATATATTCCCTCAGACCTTCTGACTTTAGGATGGTAAGGGTATACCAAAATGAATTCCCTAATATCTTCTGGTTTAGGGATTATGGGAATGTATCAAAATTAAATCCTTCAGATCTTCTACTGTGGGGATGTATCAAAATGAATTTCTCTCAGATTTTCGATTTTGGAAATGTTGTGAGTATACCAGAGTGAATTTGTTCAGATCTTCTGACTTGATAATAGTGGGGTACACTAAAATAAATTTCTTAAGATCTTCTGATTTTAGTACTGTAGGGGTATATCAATATGAATTCCCTAATATCTTCTGGTTGAGGGATTGTAAGAATGCATCAAACTGAAACCATCAGATCTTCTAAATTAGGGATGCATCAAAATTAATTCCTCTCAGATTTTCTGGCTTGGTGATAGTGGGGGTATACTAACATGGATTACCTCAGACCTTAGGGAATGTGGGAGCATATCAAAATTAAATCCCTCAAATCTTCTGACTTGGAGATGGGATACCTCAAATTTTTTGGCTTGAGGATGGTGAGGTTATGTTGCAATGTTTTCATAATTGGGGATGGTGAAATCTCATGTCCTTTTGCTTCCGGATGGTGAGGGTATACCAGGTCTACTTTTTACGACAACCCCTGTTCTCTGGCTGCAATTTCATCAGGTCTGATATAAAGACACGGAAGATGCGGCTGAAGTCATCAATGAGATCAAAGTCTAGGTGGTCAAAGTCATCTGAAACCTGGTGCCAGACACTAGGAAATGGTGAGGAAATAAGGTGAACTATACTCACACCTGTGAACAGAAGAAAATTATATCATACAAACAATACAAACTGCCAATCAATATGATGAAGGATATGTCTTTGAACCATATACAATCAAATCGGGAAGGAAGACTAATGTCTGGTCAGACAAAGCATACTAGTCAGACATGTTAGGGTCAGGCAAAATACACTGACCAAGACTCTCACCTCGGATTCTCTATAGCCCTTCCTGGAAACGGGTTGTTTTCATGACAGCCTGGCTAACGAGTTGATGAATCGATGTGATCCTTATAGTAGTGAGATTTTTTATTAGAATGGCGTAGAAAATATGAAAAAAAAACATACAAATTATGTGCAACCTGAGGGAGGGAAGACTAACGTCTGGTCAGGCCCAACGTACTGATCAGACATGTTAGTCATCATCAGGCAAAATATGTGATCCCTGTAGTAGTGAGTGACATGCAGATGAAGCCAAGCATAGCACAACCACCTGGAGGACCCCGGTCCACCTTCATCAGCACATTTGGGATGTGAAGAAAACTACGACAACCTGCCACTTAATGTGCTTTTCAGGGTGCAGAAAAGAGCATTCCTAGTCATTGTGGGCATTCAACAATAACAACAGCTAATCAAATCATAATAAAGGAAAAAGGTAGTCCCATAACAGACACTACCAATGGGGAAGAAGTGTTGTTGCAGTCTTAATTGTACTAAGTCACAGCTTTGTGAAGTGGGGCGGCCAGTTTCCTTCCCTAGCCATCAGTCAGGTACCGATTTACAGCTGCATTGACTGGTGCTGCTGGTAGTGTGAGTTAAACTTGAACCCTGTACCTTTGCCATGAAAAGCGAATGCTCCACCACTGCACTAATCAGCCGCTAGTAATAATATGTTATGCATCATGTTCCGTTCAAACAATGATGAACAGCAGCGTGTTAATAGTGTTTTAATAATTAATCTAACAAGCGGAGAAAAATAAGCAGTAGATCCTTTTTAGATTAAAAGTATCAAATTTTAACCCCTTCAAAGGTCACTTGAAGTCAAGTCTGTGGCCCAATGCCTACATAAAAGTAATTTTGATGGCTCAAGGGCCAAACCATAGCAATATCTCCCCACAAACTTAATAAAGACCTTTGGTCAATCATGGTTTCTATCTCACTATGTCTAAAATATGGTTTCTATGTCGCTACACTTAAAATGTTGTTTCTATGTTATCATACCTAAAATATTGTTTCTATGTCACTTCACTTAAGTATGGTTTCTATGTCGCTGTGTCTAAATAATTTTTTCTACAATTTTGTATTTAACGATGATAATTATAATTTGTCATTAGTTCAAAAATGTACTTCTACTAAACATTGACAATATATCCTTATTCTCTCTTTTGTAAGGATCACTAATTCAGTTGTGTCCATATTCTGATGTAGTTCATTATATGTTATAATGACTTATGATCTTGGGGTATTATTGTTATCTAATATCTGGACTCTAATGGCAATCATTTTGTGGGTTTTGTGTAATAGACCCCTGATTTAAACTGTATGACCAGTTAAGCAAGATACACTGGCTAACAATTCAACACTAAACTCAAAACTAAATGGAGTTTAACATGAGGTGGATAGTCTTCTATCCAAGTGCAGCTGAAGTACGAGATGTGTTCAAAAAGTTTCCGACCTTAATTTTTTTCAGTGGAAATAATGAGGCATGGGTGTTGTCCTTCGACAGAGAAGTATAGCGGGCCGACATGTACATGTGTTAATTTTTTCCCACCCGCAGATTGCGCCAGTCATTGGCAGCCAGCTTTTCAGTGTTGGGTGTAGTGAGCACCCGTCGGGTTTTCATTCACCACAAAATGATGGAAATAATTGAGCAGTGGTGTGGTATCAAATTTTGCCAAAAGCTAGGCGATACCCAAGTGGAAACCATTCAAAAGGTTTAACAGGCTTTCCGTGATAATGCCGTGAGCATCACACAAATTAAGGAGTTGAATAATGGCTTCAAAGATGGCCGCACATCGGTGAATAGCAGATCATGTTCCAGTAGGCCCTCAACATTGTCTAAGTACAGACCTTTTTTCTTACAGAACCGTCGAATCATCATCCGAGAACTTGCGAATGATGTGGGGATAAGCATTGGTTTGGTACACTCCATTTTGAGCAAGGATTTGGCTAAGCGGAGAGTGTTGCGAAATTCATGCCGAAGCTGTTAATGATGGTGCAGAAGCAACTTCGTCTGGAAGTCTCACAGGACTGCGTAAACGGAGACCTCGACATCATGAAAACTGTGATCACTGATGATGAGTTGTGAGTTTATATGTATGATTCAGAAACTAAACTGCAGTCAGCATAGTTGGATACATTCATAATCCCCAAACCAAAAAAAGTGAGGCCGGTGCACGGCAATGTAAACCATTTTCTTTGACTTGTGTGGGGTGGTGCATCACAAATACGCACCACAAGGTCCAAAACATTATCACAGAGTACTATCTGGAGGTTATTCAATGCCTTAGTGATGCTGTTCAACACAAATGACCGGACCTGTGGATGCTGTTCGACACAAATGACCGGACCTGTGGATGCTGTTCAACCCAAATGACCGGACCTGTGGATGCTGTTCAACCCAAATGACCGGACCCGTGGATGCTGTTTGACACAAATGATCGAACCCGTGGATGCTGTTCGACACGAATGATCGGACCTCTGGATGCTGTTTGACACAAATGCCCGGACCTGTGGATGCTGTTCAACCCAAATGACCGGACCTGTGGATGCTGTTCAACCCAAATGACCGGACCCGTGGATGCTGTTTGACACAAATGATCGAACCTGTGGATGCTGTTCGACACGAATGATCGGACCTCTGGATGCTGTTTGACACAAATGACCGGACCTGTGGATGCTGTTCGACACAAATGACCAGACCTGTGGATGCTGTTCGACCCAAATGACCGGACCTGTGGATGCTGTTCGACACAAATGTCCGGACCAGTGGATGCTGTTCGACACAAACGACCGGACCAGTGGATGCTGTTTGACACAAATGACCGGACCTGTGGACAACAGGAACTTGGCAGGTCTATCATGACAACATCTGATTCAGACTTTCTTGGTCAAACACAACATTCCTCTGGCTCGCCAGGCTTCCTATTCTCCCAGCATGGCTCCTCGCAAATTTTTGACTGTTCAACAAGCTGAAAATTCAGCTGATTGGGACCCGATTTAAGTCATGAGAAGACATTATGCCCAATGCGATGATCCAGCTGTACTCCATTCCAAAAGACTCCTTCCTGAAATGCTTCTAACAATGCTGGGAAAAGTGTGTGGAGTTCCAAGGAGAGTACTTTGAAGGGGATTATGGTTTCAAACCTCTAGGTGAGTTATTGTATGTGTCTGGCCCAAAGGTCGGATACTTTTTGAAAACACCTCATATTAAACTAGTTGCTAGTCAGAATAATGATAGCAACACCTTACCTCTCTGTTGAAATGGTAAATGATCATCTTGTATTGAGCCCCAATTTAGTTCACCATTAAATATAGGGCTTGCATGATTCCCTGTTAAGTAATCATTGGCCCGCAGGTGCTGCTCTGAAAAAAAAAGTAAAATGGTAAATTGTAGTTTAAAATGATGATTTTCTATTTAGTAAAGGTACTTCCACATTTCTGTGATACTGGGACCAGAAAGGGAAGTAAAGAAAAGTCATTGTGACCTGCCATGCATATGATGAGAGGTGACTATAGAAGATTGTGCATGAAGTCAGACTACCACATCCTGTAGAAAAAGTCACGTGAAAAAGTCAAGAAAGCCTCTACGCCCGATTGCAGAAGAGGAGTGATTAGGTCAAGTCAAGTATGTTCATTTCAGCCACAGACAGAGTTCTTTTAGTTAGTTATGTCAAAGAGTTCAGGCATTAAAATAAACATTGAATAAAAAGGATCAGATGTGATAATTAACAATTATAGGTGCCCATCCTGAGTGAAGATGACGACAGTATGACTTGTGTTGTCATGTGTGATAAATATGGCTGTCTGAGTCTGTGACTTGTGTTGTTTTTAGATTTAAGTGAGGGAGAGCTGCGCTGGTTGTCAATCTCACTCACTCATCCTGAGTCCAGCGATAAGACATAATCAAGACAGACAGGGATATGACAGGATGAAGCGCATTAACATGGCGTTCTAGTGTCTTGCCATGTTCTTTGTGCTTCCCACTGTGTTGCAACAAATTAATAATTAGTATAAAGAGGGATGTCAAATGGCAACAGTAGTTTCATTGCAGATATGTTTGATGTTCTTAAAGTCTCCCCTAACTAGGTGCAATAATATTTACATTATGCACATTTTACTTGCTTGGCTTCGTTCGTTCTCAATCTCCCGCTACCAAACCCTGAAAGGGCTTGACCCATTACACCCCAAGCCTTAAATGAATCATCTTTATCCACGATCACCCTTCGTTTCAGAGTAGATGCCTTATTCATGCTTATTTTCTTCATCTAGGCCATCACTGTCCTCAGATTTTTGGTCCGTCTACTCTGGCTGGTTGGTTAAAGGGAAAGTCCATAACCCTTTTTATTGGTGGTTTCAGGCATGCTAGGGTGTAAAAGGTTAAGTAGCAGAATGTAGTCCAGAGAACGGAATGCTTGTGTCTAGTTTACAGCTTGACTGTGATATTTGCACCTTTCGGTCCAACACATCCGACTTCAGCAACTGGGTTAGTATTCCCTCTTCGATACCTTCTCCTTAGCCAGCCTGCCCTGCTGCAGACTGTTATCCAAGAGTCACCGCGTGGAGGTGTAGACAGGTCTTGGCAGCTCTGGTTTGCTGGCCCTGACGCTAGCAGTCAGCAATGGGTCGCTGACAACTGCAGCTCATGCGCTGCTCAGCATCTTGATCCGGCACATTTTGCTGATGATGTGAAGATGAAAAATTAAAACTTTGTCTAGACCTAATGAAGACTCTTATATGTTACATATAAGGATCATGACACGAATGTAGAAATTCGACGAAGAGTGGAAAACGCAATTGGGCCTTTTCATGATCTGTTCACGGCTATCAAAAGGCGAAAGAAGGCTTGGTATGGACACGTCACGAGGTCCAGCGGAATTACAAATTTGATACTGCATAGTTCCATACTAGGAAAGAAAAGGCGGGTCATTGAAACGAAGAGATGGGCAGACAACATCACTGAGTAGTCAAACCTTTGTCTCAGTGAGGCACGACTAGCGGCAGCGGACAGAGAGAGATGTCATGGGTTGTGAGAGTGTCTTCAAGTGTGCCTCAATGACCTGATGGGTTACAGGATGAACTGAACTGAAATAGATCCAAAAATGAAATACCATATGATTCCACAAAGAAACCATGCTGATGGCAGAAAATATTCAGCAAACGAATATCAGATCACCTATACTATAGTACAAGAATAATGATCAACTTAAGAAAACTTGGTTTTTTTGTACAATAGTAAAGGCTGATATACTGGTTTGGTTGCAATAATGTCCTGGTAGCTCTGATTAGGATATAAAAGGGCTCACAAGTCTCTTACATAAGTTCCAGAGTTATAACAATAAAAAAGATTCTGAAGCCCCTCTACACGAGTTCCAGAGTTATGGCTTGGCTTCGTCCGTTCTCAATCTCCCGCTACCAAACCCTGAAAAAGGCTTAAGTAGCAGAATGTAGTCCAGAGAACGGAATGCGTTGTGTCGTAGTTTACAGCTTGACTGCGATATTTGCACCTTTCAGTCCAACACATCCGACTTCAGCAAGCATTTTTTTAGTACCAGGTTAGCATTCCCTCTTCGATCTCTTCTCCTTAGCCAGTCTGCTCTGTTGCAGCCTGTTATCCAAGGTCACCACGTGAAGGTGTAGAAGGGTCTTGGCAGTTCTGGTTCACTGGCCCTGATGCTAGCAGTCAGCTATGGGTCTCTGATCGCTGCAACTAATGCCCTGCTCAGCATCTTGATCCCGTTCCAGAGATAACAAATAACAAAGACTCTGAAGCCTTTCTACATGTTTTCTAGAAATAGGCAAATTTTGAGTTCTTGAACTTCCAGAGTAATGCTCAGGGATTAAGCAAATTCACCGGAGTTTTGCCCTAGATAACAATTCTTCTTCTCCTAGTGGTAAATAGCTGGGCTATTTATATTCACATTTAGTCTCGGGAAACAACATGAATTCATTCATTCACCTGTTTGTTCTGATGTTAAGCTTTTAACTGCATCATGTCCCTTAAAAATACTTGTATCAGAACTTTTCAGCAGCTTATTGTAACGACAATGATGAGGTTGACAACCCCAAGTGCAAGTCTCTGTAGTGGTCTTTCATGACATGCTTGGAAGGTGACAGTGACTTTGTTCTTTTCATCCGGGGTACTACTCAGGAAACAACATGGGCTATTATTATCCAATTTAATCTTAAATGCATTAATTGACCCTGCCTCTACTATTTCCTGTGGCAATGCATTCCAAGCATTCACCACTCCCTGACTAAAAAAATATTTCCTAGTATCTAATCTGTATCTTTATTTATTTAATTTGTATCTTTGCCCTCATCTTCTTGCAGATGGCTGTACTTTGAAAAAGTTGTTTTAGTCTAATTTATTCTTTCTGTTGATTATCTTATAAACCTGTATTAATCACCTCAAATTCTTCTCTTTTCTAGACTCCGTAGGCCGTTTTTTTTTAGTCTTTCCTCATAACAATAATTAAAAATTCCCACTATCAGTTTTGTCGCTCTTGTTTATACCCTTTCCAGCATATGATAAGGACTCCCCACCTTAACACAGTACAGCTTATACAGTATCACTAATCACTTCCTTGCTATGTTTAATATTTCATTTTATCATAGTCAGGTCAATGTTTGGTGACTTGAGATGTATTTATTCAAAGACATATGCTCCACAGGGAGCTGATAAGGTTTTGATTAATTGATTTGTAGAGCTCTCTTAATTGCAAGGAATGCACGATGTGCCAACTTCGTCCTCTCCTGTGAGTTTAAAGTCAGAAACGACCTTAAAATTGCATGTTAGGATGAATGTCTGAAGAAAAATTATTTTTAATAACTATACAAAACAACAACACTGTCGGTTTTTTTTTAGCAGTACAAAATGGTGTAGAAAATATGAAAAAAACCCATACAAATTATGTGCAACCTGAGGGAGTGAAGACTAATGTCTGGTCAGGCCCAATGTACTGATCAGACATGTTAGTCATGATCAGGCAAAATATACTGTGATCCCTGTAGTAGTAAGTGACACACAGATGAAGCCAAGCATAGCACAACTGCCTGGAGAACCCTGGTCCACCTTTATTAGCACGCTCGGGATGTGAGGAAAGCTACAACAACCCCCACTAAACTACCTTTTCAGGGTGCACAAAAAGAGTAATCCTACTCATTTTGGGTATCCAACAACAACAATGTGTAACCGGAACACAGTACAAAATGGTGTAGAAAATACGAAAAAAAACCATACAAATTATGTGCAGCCTGAAAAAATTGGCAGCTTTGAATAATCTTGATCCACTATTGACCATTCATTACCTGTTTTAACTAAATGCTGATATAACTCTGCTGTTTCTGCCATTTGCTGGGGGATGATCGTATCCAATGTCCCTATCAGATCAAGAAGAATGAATACCATCTGAAAATATAAATTAGAAATTACACACAGCTAAAATAATTAATTGTACCTTTTTTTCGGTTCAATAAACATGAAGATTAACAATGACAACTTTTAGGATAGTTTAACTTGACTCAATTACTGCCATTCTTTCATGGGATTTAGAGGTCTGCTTCAACAGCACAATTATTTATTATTTGTTAAAGTTAGAAAAAAGGACAATATACTAAATTGAACATTAAAAATACAAAAAAACTATAACTGAGACATAAGGGTGGGGTGTTCGAATCCCTAAAGTTTCAAGCATCCATTGGTCTCAAGGGAGACGAGATCTGATGCCTAGTCCTATCGGAGATGGACAATAAACTCAGAGGTCCTGTGTACATGCTGTGCATGTAAAAGAATCCAAGGCAATTAAAAATCTAAAAGACCAGGTTGTTAGCCACTGCCCAAGCAAAAACATTTAGAAAATAATTAAATTCCTAGTCAAAACATCAGGGTCGCAACTTCCGTAGTTCGTCCAGGCTTCTTTTTTAAGAGAATTGAGAGAAATTTAGGTTGGGTGTGGTATTTGGTCGACATGGTATTTTGATCTACTATAATTTTTGACTGCATTTTTGCACAGATATCAGACTTATCACAGAGACACCCACCAAAGCCCAACCCTGTGTCCCTAAATGATACACCATTGAAGGATGTCGATGAATACATCTACCTCGGCCGCCTCTTCAACATTGAAAATAACCAGAAACCCGATATTGTCAGGCGCCGATTAGTAGGCCAGGTTGCCTTCAGCTCGATAAAGATGTCAACAGGCGCCACAAGAGACACCAGCTGTGAGCAGACATTCGACTCAGTCGTCCTACCAGTGCTATGCTATGGATGTGAAACCTGGTCTCTGACAAAAGCCATGGAGAACCAGCTAAGGACAACACATGCCTCATGGGCCTATCACTTAGGCAACAGGGCCAGATGGGCCTACACAACAGTGAAATCTGGGTAATGTCACACGCCAAGGATGTCACATATCAGGGTATAAACTACAAGCACCGCTGGAATGGCCATGCAATCAGAAGGGATCAAGATGCTGAGCAGCAGATGAGCTGCAGTGGTCAGCGACCCATAGCTGACTGCTAGCGTCAGGGCCAGCAAACCAGAGCTGCCAAGACCCTTCTACACCTCCACTCGCTGATCCTGGATAACAGGCTGCAACAGGGCAGACTGGCTTAGGAGAAGGGATCAAAGAGGGAATGCTAACCCGGTACTCAAAAAATGCTTGCTGAAGTCGGATGTGTTGGACCGAAAGGTGCAAATATCAAATTCAAACTGTAAACTACGACACAACACATTCCGTTCTCTGGACTACATTCTGCTACATAAGCCCTTTCATGGTTTGGTAGCGGGAGATTGAGAACGAACGAAGCCAAGCCACGACAATTTAAAAAAAACCCATTCCTAATAATCTATTTCTTGTAGTGATAAAAAACAGCTGTGGTCAATTCACTATAAAAAATTGGTAGTTGATACTAAGGAACCTGCTCAGGTCGCATGCTTCCAGAAATCAACTGTAAATCACAGAACCTTTTAGAAATATGGCTAGATGTCAACTATTATGAGACAACTATTACAGCTTGATTAAGTGGAACAGGTGAACCAGTTCTGCTTGAGAACAGAGACATAACAGACTGAATAACCACTTAAACAGACTAGAATTAACCTCAACACCCATGTGCAAACAAGCAGCACAGGCAGTCGAACATATCCTACAAGACTGTTATATGCTTAGGTAACTGTGTAATGAGCACTGGTCTACAGAGATGGGCCTTCACACAAAGATATTTTTGAGAGACTTGAAGAACTCTCCATCACATGAAGCTATATCCAGAGAATTGAGCTCTACTAATGTTGTTCTTTAATGCCCCCAATGAGTAAGTTTACCCTTTTGTGCGCCATGAAAAGGACGTTAAGTGGTGGGTTGTCGTAGCTTTTCTAAAACATCCCGAACATGCTGATGAAGGTGGACCGGGTCCTCCTAACGGTTGTGCTATGCTTGGCTTCATCTGCGTGGAGCTAACTACTACGCAGATCACATCGATCCACATCTCATCAGTCAGGCTGCCTTGAAAACTGCCTGTTTCCAGGAAATGCTACATGGAAGAGAGATTGTGGTCTTGGTCAGTATATTGTGCCTGATCCTGACGCGACATCCTGGTCAGTATGTTGTGCCTGAATGGACTAGCACTGTGAGGTGTAGGTGGTGAACAAGGAACTTACTTAGTCACACCTCTTCTACCGTGAGGATTGTTGTTTCACCTCACTCATGCACACAAAATATATATATGTGTGAGTATTTCTTCATAATAATTTTTTTCTCTCATCTAGTAATAATAATCTCCTGAGTGGTGAGCAGGTTGAAAAGAATAGGACCACCGTAGCCTTCCAATCATGTCATAAAAGGCGGCTAAATAAGGTTGGACTTCTCATGTAAAAAAATTACTATGAAACAACCATTGCAAATGATTGGATTCAGGTATCCTATAAAGGGGTAAAATGTCTTGATAGCCTTATGTTTTATTTATAGCAAAAAGATGAATGAATAAATGATTCAATAAATCTATCAATAATAATGGTAAAAACTATTACTTGTACAGTTTATATAATATAAAAGTCTTCCTCTTAGTTAATGATTTTAAAAGTGGTTATTCTTCGCATGATGCCTTTCTTTCATGATTTCTTCTTCTTCTTCTTCGTACGCAGTCAGACAGTAACCATTATTTTTTCGAAAAAAGCGGCGGTCATCCTGAGGCTGTCGCCACTGCCATAGCGCTTGTCTTGCAGTTCCACTGGTGATGGCCACATCTGCTCTCTCTGATCCTCGTATGTCGGGCAGTTCTGCAGCAGATGTTCAGCGGTCATTTTGCCAGTACCGCACGGGCATTCGTCGGTACCTCCTATCTTCAATTTGTTGAATAGGTGGTACCTCAGTCTATTGTGGCCAGTGCGAAGTCTGAAGACAACGACCTGCTCTCTTCGGTTCAACTGGTAATAGGCATCGTTTTTGGTGTAACCAGTATGTTCAGTTTCTCATTTGGTCATGTACCTGGCTTTGATAAGCCGTTTTGACTCTTCGTACGTCATATTAGTATCTGTTTGTGGTAGTCTTGCACCTTCTTTTGCCAGTCTGTCTGCCTCCTCGTTGCCTTGGATGTTGCAGTGTGATGGGACCCACTGTACCACCACCCTTTTTGGTGCGGACTGCTGGTACAGTTTGCAGAGTACTGCTCTTAAGTCATTAAGCTCAGTGTTTTTCTGGCTTTTTAGCGCTGTGACTACGGCGAGAGCATCTGTAAGCAGGACTATGTGGCTTTCATTTTCACTGTGTGTCACCATTTCTTCCACTGCCGCCCTCAGTGCCTCTGCCTCCGCTCTGAAATTGCTTGTGTACTTACCAGTAGCGAATGACAGTGTTATTTTTCTGCAATTTGGTAGGTTCAGGAATGCTCCTGCCCCTCCGTTCTGTGTAGTATTTGTTACAGAACCGTCGGTGTATGCATGGCTCCAATCCATGCTTGGGTAGCTTTTCGTTATGAAGCTTAGTGTAGTATCTCTCCTTTCTTTTTCAGTCTGGCAGTTTTTGTTTGCAATACCTGGTATATTTTCTACCACCTCTGGAAATATATCCTGCCTCCAGGTAGGTTTCCGTACAGTAGTGATGGGTTTTGGTGTTGTTAGTGCGTTTATGGGATCTTTGTGCTTCTTTGCTTTGGCTATTTCTGCAAAGTTTCTCCGCTTTAGTTTCCCATTTCCCAAATTGTTTAGTCTCTGGTGCATTGGATGGTCGGTCAGTCTTCGGAGTTTCTCTGACTGCAGCTGGGCTCTGCAGTCTCTTCTATCGGTCATGGATTGCAGTTTTGTAATCTTTTCAAGTTCTACAATTGGCGTTGACTTCATGCCACCTGTTATAATTCTCATGGCTTGGTTTTGAAGTTTGCTAACTTTATCGAAGTTCGCCTTCGCTGCTGTTGTCCATGCCGCAATGCAATACTCGAGAACTGGTCTCACTCTTCCAGTGTACAGTTTCTTTAGTATGCATTCGTCTGCTCCCCAGCTTGTGCCAGCAAGTTTCCTCATGATTGCCATTCTTTCTCTGGCTTTCATTCGGTTTCTCTCAATCTGACTTTTCCATGTCATGCGCCGATCAAATGTGACTCCCAGATAGGTTGGGTTGTCGTTTGGCTGCAGGAATTTGCCATTTAGACTTAATTTGGTATTTTGGTGTTTTAATGAGAGCGAGAATATTGTGCATGTGGTTTTCTCCTCTTTATTTTGACCAGCCATGAGTTCGGCCACTCTTCCAGCGACGTTAGGGCCGTCTGCATCCGATTTCTTGCTATGGTGAGATTCTTTTCAGAGGTCCACATAGCCAGATCGTCTGCAAACATTGAGCTATGGACTCTTCTTGGTATATTCTCTGTAATATCGTTTATATATACCAGGAAGAGTGTGGGTGACAGTACTCCCCCTTGGGGTACTCCCTGCTCGAGTGTCACCTTTTTGCTCATCTGCCCTTGTACTTGGACTCTGGCCGTTCTTTGTTTAAGGTAGTGGTTGATCCATTTGTACATTTTCCCACAAACATCACTTCTTCTTAGCTTGACTCTAAGTCCGTCTTTCCAGACTTTGTCAAATGCCTTTTCCAGATCCACCCAAACCGCTACTGTGTGTTTCTGTGCCTGGTAGGCATCTTCTATCTCCTGGGCTATGAGGATGACCTGGTCCTCAGTGGATCTGTGCTGTCTAAAGCCAGCTTGCTGTGGAATTAGTATTCGTTTTTCTTCCAGATGCCACATCAGTCTGGTGTTTATCATCCGTTCCATCAGCTTGCCGACACAGCTCAGTAGGCTGATGGGCCTGTATCCATTTGGATCTGTTTTATCTTTTCCTGTTTTTGGTACTGGTACCAGTATTGCGTCTTTCCATGCCTGGGGTACAATTCCCCTTTTCCAGCTTTGGTTCAGGACCGATAGCAGTTTCCTCTTCGCTGTTTGGCCCAGCCCCATCAGCATTTCGTTTGTTATCCCGTCTTTTCCGGGAGATTTCCTTTTCTTAAAGGTTTTCATAGCCTCTTCCATTTCGCGCATTGTTAATTTGGCCATCATGTGCTCTTCCGGTGCCGTATTCATGTTGTCGTGCTTTCATGATTTAAATTTCAATTTAGTGCCAAGATGTTTTAGGTCGGCATCTCGTTCACCTTCCTTCTGAGGTCCATAGCATAGCGGTTCATTCTGGTGATGGTATCTGGTTCTTTTCTTAGAAAATGGCTGATCCAATTCCAGTGATGAACAGTCTAGTATGGTTTATATAGATCTGATTTATGGATTTTTACCTGGTAAAATTTGACATGCATGCATTGCCTAATTCTAGCAGTCAGGTAACAACTTTACAACAGGTTAGCTTGAAGAGTGACAACTCTAGGTTATGTGCCCAGTAAGTTTTACTGTGAGACTCATGTGCTCTTATGACTCTACCGCTTAGACACTACAAGCACTACATGAATTCTAAAAATTCATACATTAAAATGTTTAACCTAAAGTTAGCATTACACACAAGGGATTTCACACAAGTCCCAGTTCAGAGGCCCATTTCTTTTTACCATCCGATTTGTCAATGAGAAATGTAAAAATACTGAGATATCACATCCCACCATATCTACCGTGTTATATCAGTTAGACATCATGAAAAGGTGTAATCTTTTGTGTGCCATCTGCAGTAATTCTTGAAAACTATCAATCCATTCTTGTTTTAATCATCTTCTTACCCTACTGTCTGGTGTTACAAGCTCATGTGTTAGTTTTTGTTTGGATCACTATTGCTATATGACCAAAGTATTTAGATCTGTTTGTCATGCACAGTGTTGTCATCACTTTCTATCTGAGGTGAAAGAATTGAAATATACGTACGATTGATGCAAGTTTTGTATTATTGTTGTTAACTGGGTCCTTCTCCACTGCCCATCTATTGGCCAGGTGGCGTGCACCATAAATAGAATCTGTGTCAGACCAATACTTAAAGGCCTCTTCTCCGTCAAAAAATATCAGCTGTAAAGTCCAGTCATCAGTCTGAAAGAGACAAAATGGACGAAAGTGTTAAATAACATTACAATTTTAAAACTATTGTTCAGTCAAATTCTCAATCTGGATAACAGAGCTACTTGTTGGGTGGATAAGGATAGGATAGCTGGAACTTACTATGGATATTGTTAAAGGCAGCTAAGAAGGGTTGTACATGGGCGTGGCAATCATATCATGTAAATGAAAGTATTCCAGAATCCACTATATGTGAAGTAACATTAATAAAGATGAAGGAACAAACCAAGATGTTAATGCCAGGATTGACAAGGCCAGATTTGCTTTCAACTCTCTTCACCCAATATGGAACTTGGTATCATTCTCCACGGAGAAAAAGATTAGGCTGTTTAGCACAAATGTAAAGTCGATCCCCTAAATGACTCTGAGACATGGCAAGTGACTAAGGGTATCACATTCAGATTGCAGACTTTCGCTAACAAATCTCTTCTTCGCATACTTCGTGCTAAATGGTCAGAGGTCCACTTACATAAGCTGAAATTGGTTCTATTACCCATGTGTACGTGCGGACATGGAGACGAATCTCCACACAAAACTGTTTGGAAACCCTGAAGAACTCTCAACAACCTTTATTAAGAAAATTGATCTTCACATGTAGACGTAAAAAAAAAAAAAGATGGCCAGAGATAATACCAAACATGGTAACAAGGAATACTGAAAGAAATTAAGGAGAGAAAATGGACTTGGTTAGGACATATATAAACACAGAAAAAAGTCAAACAGCATAACAAGACATACATTGAATTAGAACCTACAGGGAAATAGATGAATGGGAAGGCAGAGGAACACCTGGTGGCAGTCAAAGAGGAAGTCAGCTCAATCGGGATCTCGTGGGCCAACCTTCAGAAGACGGAACAGTTAAGGATTAGATGGAGAGCATGTTACGGCCCTACGTTTCAAGGGGGACCAGAAGGATAAATGATGATGATGATGACTAGTGAAAAAGTTGACAAATACTTTGAGCTAGGCTTGCAGTGAGGAGGTTAACTACAACAGTGGTCCAGTAATGCTTTCTTTGTTCCCCAGTAAGAGCATGGGGCCACCCCTACAGTTGGTCTCCTTACTCCAAAACTACTACTACTTGTTTGTGAGCGTGCAGTGAGGAGGCTAACTACAGCACTGTTCCAATAATGCTTCCTTTGCCCTCCAGTGGGAGTTAGGGACCACCCCTACAATTGTTCTCCTTACCTAAAGACTGCTACTGGTTGTAGTGATTTCTGTAGCACTTTTGATTTATACAAAAAGTTTGTCTACCTTATTCTCAACCCTCCTTGGTTGCCTTTTCTAACACTCATAGTAAGATACTGGTCCTCCCCATCCAATGTGGACTCTCCTGAAACTACATGGGGTTTTCTAAAAGTAGTCTTTTTGTTTTTTATGACACATAAATTAACACAGATTTCAGCCTTTTGTTTCTCATGACATATGTCATAAATAAACACAGATTACAGACTTTTGTTTTTCTTGAATTATATATTATGAATACTCACAAATTACAGAATAAATGCATATTTTAGACTTTTGTTTTTCATGAATTATCTATCATAAATAAATGCAAGCTACAGACTTTTGTTTCTCAGGAATTAGATATTGTGGATAAACATAAATGACAAAATAAACACAAAATAAAGACTTTTGTTTTTCATTAATTATATATCATGAATAAATGCAAATTACAGATTTGTTTTTCAGGAATCATATATCATGGATGAACACAAATAACTGAATAAACACAAATTACTAAATTTTGTTTTTCATAACTTATATATCAATCAATAAATACAAGTTATAGCTAACACAGCAAAGATACACTATGAACAGATTATGAAAAAGAAAAATGACAAATCATGAAAAAATGCTCCCAGCAAAACCAGTAACGTTTTACACCACGAATTTGAAGAAATCAAAATAAATTCAATCTACTCTGAATTAAGACACTCAGCAAAATTATATCAGCAGGTAATGAAGAAGTGCGACTGACAAACAAATGACATGCCAAACATATACATTAACTTACGGCACTGTGACTTTCAGGCCTCTTTTCCAGCAAACACTGCAACTGTCTGACTGTCTCCAACAGAATAACACATGGGACAGCCGAATCTGTTGCCCCTAAAAACCTGTAACATCATTAAATACACTGTTAGGTATTCATCCTCAGCACTCCACAGCCAATTTTGCACATCATAACTAGAGGATCTTCTTCACTTGCTATCAGGGGCCGAAGATGTAGCTTGCAGCAGGATCATCAAATTATAGATGATCAAGGCTTTATTTTGCCTCCAAGTGGCGACTTTGGAAACAGACTGCACTAGCGTAGTATGGTTAAGAGAATAGAGATCTAAGAAAGAAGACCAACCTGATCCCACAATACTGTGCTGAAACCAGTCGTTTAGGCCGAAATGTTGCACAAAAATAATGGACATATGTCTTTGTGACAATAATAGGGAACAGATAATAACATGACTTTGTGACAATAAGAAACAAATTATTTCATGTCTTTGTGACAGATAGAAGGGACAGATTATAACACGTCTTTGTTACAGAAAGAGACAGATCATAATACACATTGGTGACAAAACTAGATGATAGATTACAACATGTTCTCGTGACAAAACAAGTTGACAGATAACAAAATATTCTCATGACAAAACTAGGTGACAGATTATAACATGTTCTTGTGACAAAACTAAGGCACAGATTTTTTTTTCCTTTGCGTTCACCTTATTTCTCTATTCTCCAAGGCGGTGTGCATTACACTACGGTTTTTATTTTGCGCCTGTCGGCCCAGTTCACCCGACTTCAGCATGCATTTTATGTAAGAGTCTGCTTCCTCCTGCATTTTTTAAGGGTTTGCTTCCCCGCGGTAATGGCCAGTGCTGTGATGGAGATCGAACCCAGCACCTTCGGATTTATGAGCAGTATCACTTACCCACTAGCCCATAAGGGACAGATTATAACATGTAGGAAATCTAAGGGACAGATTATAACATGTAAACAAACTAAGGGACAGATTATAACATGAAGAAATACTAAGGGACAGATTATAGGATGTTTATTAGCTGTTTTTCTTCTTCGATCCACTGATGTTATGCTTTTAGTCCGGCAAGGTTTACAAAGGAGACTGTGCATTTCAGGTCTTCATTGCGCAACCCCCATGATCCAGCTTTTCTAGCATGGTCGCTCTCCTCCAGGCCAGACTGCCTCTCTTTGATCTGCATAAGTTGGACAGTCCTGTAAGAAATATTCTGGTGTTTTGTTTGCTTGAATGCTTCGCTATCTTACATGGCGGTGTCTATAAGACCCATTCTGTAGAGGTGGGTCTTTAGTCTGCAATGTCCCATTCTGAGTCTGAAAATCTTTATCTATCCATCTCTGCTGCAGTTTGTCTATGCTGTCCATTTCTGGCTTGTATTCTTTGTGCTGGTCTCTCCATTCCGTCATCATGGATTGTTTTATGAAAGTCTTTGCTTCTTTATAGAACGTGTGATGGCGAGTCTGCATGATACTACTTACGGTGTTTGTGAGATCACCTATCTTCTCGTTTCCAAGTATCCTACAGTGGGCCAGAATTCACTGTAAGGTTAAATCTGTTTTTTGGGACAAATGTTATATTTTATTTTGTGTGATTATCTCTCTTGTTTGGGGTTTTTGAGGTGGCTTGGAGTACGCTCCTGGAGTCTGTTAGAATGACTGTTTTTCTTTTAGTTGTGTTTTGGCTGATAAGAAACTGAGTTGCAATCTGTATTTGTAGTAATACCAGGGGACAGTCGACGAAACAACTTGTGCAGAAAAACTTGAGAAGAAATTGCAATTTACATCACACAACAAAATATTAGTAAAAGAGAAAGCAAGATAGACAGGTGATTGTACACAGTGTACACACTTTGTGCATCAAATGAATAAATTACTTTTTCATCAGGGATAGAGTAAGTTTAAGTGACTCCTGTTATATTTATAAAAAAAGTATGGTACTTTTTATGTTATTTTAACATTTACATTCTGTTAATGAATTAATTTCCTACAAAGAATACAGGAAGTTTAAGTAACTCATTGTATGTTGTCATTGATTGAAGTTGCTTGTGCTGTATTTTACTCTTTACATTTTCTTGGTAGTGAATTATAGTGGCTCTTCTTATATCCCATGGCATAGGTAGTGCAGAAGGTGGACTTGGGTCCTCCTGGCTAAAGTACAATGCAAGGCTTCTGAGTTAGTTCCCCACTACGGAAATCAAAGTGTTGATCTACACCTTATTAGCCAGATGGATTGATGACATAAGAGTAATCCTTCAACAACATGGGCTTAAAATAGTTGAAGCAACACAATCGGCCGAAGAATAATGACTTAAGCAGCCCACAACATTCATTGGCACAAGTAGATGACAACGTGACTGAAAACTTTGATTTAATAAATAACTAAGTTTCTCCAAGCCTTAGGTAATATTTCAGCAATTCATTTTATATTAGGCACATACATTTTGACCCTCCACCCTTCGAACTCAGAAGAAGATGTCTATTTAACTCACCGTTCATTAGGTATATATTTTGAATCGAAATGGCAGGCCAGGACAATCTTGGTGGGCTTGGAAGGATCAAAGGTAGCAATGATGTTGGTGAAATTTTTCTCTCCGTATGGTGTAGTGTCTGTGAAGGTGTCCTCCTCAATGTGCCAGTTCTTCAAGGCGAACTTGATATGCTAAAGATCATCAGAAGATTTGAGTACATGTACACAATATCATAGAAGATTTGAGTACATGTACACAATATTATATTAGTAACTGTGATTTTTACTTTTTTCTATCCATTCAAGTGGGAAAGTTAAATTTTCTTTCTTGGGTTAAGTATTGTTGTTCAGGGGCTAAAGTCTTCTCTATTGTGACAAGTTGATGTGTTGGCTGTTGTAAGCCTGCATTGTTGCAGAATTAATTTCTACTACACAATCTTTCCATCTGTCGTGTGATTTTTCTCATGTCCTGTAACCACATCTTCTTTTGTTACATGTGAGCAATTTCTAGTTGAGCAGGTTCCATATTCAAGAAATGACTGAACCATCTTATTTTCTCTATTGCTATTTAACTGGCACAGGAAGTAGTCTCCCACAATTTTCTCTCATGCTATAATTTCTCATCCTATTTCTCAGAGACATTCTTCAGACTCTTCATTTTATATGTAATTTTTATCTCCAGTGTCTTGGAGAGGAACCATATTTAACACCGGTACTGTATTTGATGGCTTCCCATCAAAAGGCCCAAAGCATCGTAATCTCTATAGACTCATTATCTACCCTTCAAGCTCAGGAAGATGGTGGTCATTGTAAGTCTGAACTTACCCAAATATCCATAGATGCCAACCAACTTCTCACAACCCATGAAGTCAGAATAGTTATGAAGTGGATCCCTGGGCACTCATATACACTTCGCAATGACAAGGCAGAAAGACTGGCTAAGAAGGGATCAAACCAAGAACAACAATACACACCAACAACCTTACAGACAATTAAACTAACTACTGAAGGCTGTGAACAAAGAGGTTTGGATGAATAGACGGGCAATGGAGAATGCTAGAAGATAATCTACAAACACATGGCCATTCAAATCTTAAAGACACTATCAACCTATTGAAAATGAGAGATCAAAGCACAATTTTCCAACTTTCTCACTCAACTTAACAGTCACAAACAGAATCCAGCCAGAACATTCTCCATTGAATGTTCAGCACTTGCTGGTGTTAGGTAAGAGCTTCTTCCTCCGAGGCCAGACAAATGGTACAATCTACATTCAATCTGCAGAATAATTTAGAACTAAAACTAACAAGGCCTTGCCATGCAGGATGGGTGAAAGCTTGCCGGAATGAGACCATGCATGCTTATCTCTTCAAATCCACAGTGCTCCCTGCAATGTGCTACTGAAACATGGACACTTACAAAAGTAATGAAGAACAAACTGTGAGTAACTCAGAATTCTATTAAGAGACGTATGGTTGACCTTACTTTCCTCAACCAGAGCATGCAGAACCTGTACAATTCCGACCTACAGCAATTATCATTGACGATCAATGCAGTGGTTCATGCAAACAAGGCAAAACATAGGGTGGCTAGGCCACATACTCATAAAAATGATTAACGCTGGAGCACGTGGGCAGCAGTATGATACTTTCGAGGCAGAAAAAAACACACCGGATAGGCCTCCAATGTGCTGGTCAGACTCACTTGCACTCCACTACAACATCCATGAAAAATTAAAATGAAAGCTTATTACCTATTGGACCTCCAAAGTCCAGGATACAGATCATTGGAGACAAAATTGGAACCTGCAGCTGTACAATGAACAGGCCATCAAGTGTGTATATATATATATACATATATACACACACATATATGTTAAGTTTAAGTGAATAACTTTATGAATATACAAAAATACTTATACACAAACCTCTTGTACAGCTTTGTTTCCACTGGTGCCTGCTACCCTCTCGACCATGAATGGACGTAGCAATGAGGATTTGACATAGACCATTTCTGACATTTCTATGGCCAGGTACTGCAAGGCTGATTGGTTGATTTCCAACTGTAAATTATAGCTTGTAGCCTGCTTAAACGTGAAAGAATAAAAGCAAATGAAAGACATAATGCCATAGTCTTGTCTTTGATATCGTCTTTAGAGCGAGTTTGTGACCTATTTGTGGCATACAACATTTTACTCGGCTGTCAATATGGGTACCTATAGTGCTTCCAATTAGGAAGGAAAGGCAGCAAAGTAGGAACTAATTCCAACACCCTGCCCTTTTGCCCCCTTTATCTCTTCTCATAAGATTGAAGAACGTACTGATGTCTCTAGCCTTGTATCATTTAAGGCAGTATCTGCTCTTATACGGAAATGGGTTGCTGTAGTCAAGAGGTAAGGCACTCGCTTCTCAATGCATAGAACGGAAACGGTGGGAGATCGAATCCCACAAGTTTCAAGCGACCCCTGGTCTTAAAGGGAGGTAAGACCAGGGTGCTTGCAGATTGAGTTACCTCCAGTGATCTCGACTTATGTCTTGCCACTGGTGCAAGGTTGATTGGGACAAGAGAGTGAGGTTGATGACCAGTGCATTTTCTTACTCACTATAACCCAAATACAGCGCATGTTTCATTATTAAGCTAATACAGTCTGATGACACCATCATCACTTGCGATGAGAATTGTGATTCCAGAGCTATTTAATTATTTAAGCCCTATATCGGTAAGTTATAGGAATGTGAAAATTGGGCATCTCATTTCTTATGATAATTTTCAAGTCAAATTAATTCTTGGTGTAGTCTATAAAACAGGCATACAGGTTCGTACTGAATTCTCTGCTTTTCTCTATGATGTTTCTCATGTCGAAGATATGGTCTCTCATTCCTATTCCTGGCCTGAACCCTGCTTGCGTTTCATTTATTTCATAGTCCAACTTTCTTTCTATTCTGTTCATGAGTGGTGAAGCCATTGTGCAACACTTTTGTCTTCGAGACATTCATCTCCAATCCTGCCCTCTCCATCGAGTAGCTGCATCACTTGGCTGGCTTCTGCTGCTGACTCTGTGATAAGCAGGGCTCGATAAAATCACTCGCACCCTAGTCTGTGACGAGTAAAAATTTTTGCTTGACGAGTAAAACATAAGCTGTTTTTAATAGTTAATTACGTTTTTCATCGTTACTACATAACGACTCTCGCACAATTATCAATGATATTACGGTTTAAATAGATTGTACATTACCTAGCTTATGATGGTGAATCTAAATGGACCTCCACTGTCACAATTTAAACTTACTAAAGCCATTGATAAATGGCACTTCAGTGCTAAAACTACCAAGCATGTTCAAGAACACAAACGCCATGCCATTGACAGCAGTGTATTTTTTTCTTCAGAAGAAATAGACTAATACTGTGTAAATTATACAATATATGTTGATTTTATACGCATTGTTCTGGAGAAATAAAGATGAATTAGTGCCTAGTTTAAATTTGTTAAAATAAATTGCATGACTGTAGTCCGATCAGGTTGACTGGTGAAATTTTTGATTAACTGGTGAGCCACCCTAAAATTTGTCAAGCCCTGGTGATGAGTACTATGTCATCGGCAAATTGAAGGTGATTGGGGCGTCTGCCATCAATAAGAATGCCAAAGGTATCCCAGTTACATCGGCTAATGACTGATTCTAAACATGCGGAGAAGAGGTTCAGTAAGATAGGATTCCCCTGGCGAACCCCCTTCTGAATTGGTACTACAATTAGATGTTGGAAGGGACGAAATGTGGTAGTACAGTTCGTATAACTGTTGGTGATAATTCTGATGTAACCAGGATCTACACCTTGTTCAAGCAGTGACCGCCAGACAAAATGTGGTTTTACTGAACCAAAAGCATTTTTATTTTAAAAAATTAAGATACTTGTACTACTAAAACCAATGAATGAAATGGAAGAGGCCATGGAAACGTTAAAGAAAAGGAAATCTCCCAGAAAAGACAGGATAACAAACAAAATGCTGATGGGGCTGGGCCAAACAGCAAAGAAGAAGATACTATCAGTCCTGAACCAAAGCTGGAAAAGGGGTATTGTACCCCAGGCCTGGAAAGACGCAGTACTTGTACCAGTACCAAAGAAAGGAAAAGATAAAACAGATCCAAATGGATACAGGCCTATCAGCCTACTGAGCTGCATAGGCAAACTGATGGAACGTATGATAAACACGACTGATGTGGCATCTGGAAGAAAAACACATACTAATTCCACAGCAAGCAGGCTTTAGACAGCACAGATCCACTGAGGATCAGGTCATCCTCATAGCCCAGAAAATAGATGCCTACCAGGTGGACCTAGAAAAGGCATTTGACAAAGTCTGGAAAGAGTCAAGCTAAGAAGAAGTGAAGTTTGTGGGAAAATGTACAAATGGATCAGTCACTACCTCAAAAACAGAACAGCCAGAGTTCAAGTACAAGGGCAGATAAGCAAAAAGGTGACACTTGAGCAGGGAGTACCCCAAGGGGGAGTACTGTCACCCACACTCTTCCTGGTGTATATATATAACATTACAGAGAATATACCAAGAAGAGTCCATAGCTCAATGTTTTCAGACGATCTGGCTATGTGGACCTCTGAAAAGAATCTCACCATAGCAGGCCCTAACATCGCTGGAAGAGTGGGCAAACTCATGGCTGGTCAAAATAAACGAGGAAAAAACGACATGTACGATATTCTCGCTATCAAACAAACCCCAAAACACCAAATTAAGTCTTAACGGCAAATACCCGCAGCCAAACGACAACCCAAACTACCTGGGAGTCACATTTGATCGGCGCATGACATGGAAAAGTCAGATCGAGAGAAACCGAATGAGAGCCAGAGAAAGAATGGCAATCATGAGGAAACTTGCTGGAACAAGCTGGGGAGCAGACGAAAGTATACTAAAGCAACTGTACACTGGAAGAGTGAGACCAGTTCTCGAGTATGGCATTGCGGCATGGACAACAGCAGCAAAGGCAAACATCGATAAAATTAGCAAACTCCAAAACCAAGCCATGAGAGTTATAACAGGAGGCATGAAGTCAACGCCAATTGTAGAACTTGAAAAGATTACAAAACTGCAATCCATGACCGACAGAAGAGACTGCAGAGCCCAGCAGCAATCAGAGAAACTCAGAAGACTGACTGACCATCCAATGCACCAGAGACTAAACAATTTGGGAAATGGGAAACTAAAGCAGAGAAACTTTGCAGAAATAGCCAAAGCAAAGATGCACGAAGACCCCATGAACGCACTAACAACACCAAAGCCCATCCCTACTGTACGAAAACCTACCTGGAGGCAGGATATATTTCCAGAGGTCGTAGAAAATATACCAGGTATTGGAAACAAAAACTGCCAGACTGAAAAAGAAAGAAGAGATACTACCCTTTGCTATATAACGAAAAACTACCCAAGCATGGACTGGACCCATGCATACACCGACGGTTCTGTAACAAACACAACACAGAACGGAGGGGCAGGAGCATTCCAGAACCTACCAAATGGCAGAAAAATAACACTGTCATTGGCTACTGGAAAATACACAAGCAATTTCAGAGCGGAGGCAGAGGCACCGAGGGCGGCAGTGGAAGAAATGGTGACAGGTAAAAGGAATGAAAGCCATATAGTCCTGCTTACAGATGCCCTGGCCGTAGTCACAGCACTAAAAAGCCAGACAAATTTTGAACTTAATGATTTAAGAGCAGTACTCTGTCAACTATGCCAGCAGTTTGCACCAAAAAGGGTAGTGGTACAGTGGCCAGTGGGTTCCATCCCACTGCAACATCCAAGGCAACGAGGAGGCAGACAGACTGGCAAAAGAAGGTGCAAGACTACCACAACAAGATTCTAGTATGATATACGAAGAGTCAAAACGGCTTATTAGAGCTAGATACATGACCAAATGGGAAACCGAACATACTGGCTACACAAAAAACGATGCCTATTACCAGTTGAACAGAAGAGAGCAGGTCGTGGTCTTCAGACTTCGCACTGGCCACAATAGACTGAGGTACCACCTATTCAACAAATTGAAGATAGGTGGCACTGACGAATGCCCGTGTGGTACCGGGAAAATGACCGCTGAGCATTTGCTGCAAAACTGCTCGACATACGAGGATCAGAGAGAGTAGATGTGGCCATCACCAGTGGCAATACTAGACAAGCTCTATGGCAGTGTCGATAGCGTCAGGATGACCGCCGCTTTATTCGAAAAAATAAATAACGGTCGATGTCTGACAGCGTAAGAAGAAGAAGAAGAAGAAGTACTACTAAAATAAAACTACTTAGTTATTAGTACTTCAACTACTTGTAGTTTAAAATTAAAATATAACTCGGCATCTATCACTATGTGATATTGTCTGAAGGATCCTCTACAAGTTGTTGTTTGTCCACAATTTGCAGGATTACTCTTTTTGTGCGCCCTGAAAAAGACGTTTACTAAACGGTTTAGTGGTGAGTTGGTTGTAGCTTTTTCAACTTTTTGTTTTCTCCCATCCCGAGGACCAGGGTCCTACAGGTGGCTAATCCCCTACACGTAGAATTGTACACTTCCGACTTCGACGAGTGGGATAGCCTATTACTGGGTTTGAATTATCCCTATAAATCTCCCCAATTATTATATAAAACAGGAAATCAAAAGATTGAATAAAACGTTATGTATGTTTCTAACGATTTTCAAAGTTTGCTAAAGTAATGTAAATGTTAATTGAATAATTGTTAATGTTATAAATGTATATATATTGTATATTGTTAGCACCGGCTCACCCGCTTTTGTTTGGTCGCTGTCGATAGACCAGTTAGAATAAACACAACTATTGTATATGACTTCGTGAATTCAGCCATCTCTTTGAAAAAGAACACCTATTAAGTATGCAGAATCCTGCCCACGTCGTCAAGAAGAATCATAAATTAATCCTACATAAACGACTAAATTATTGTTTGATGGTCAGCTGTAGCCACTCTCAGGGAGCTCTTACTCTTGTTTGCAAGTTAGTAAGTACAAGTAAGAGTGACTTCCCTTGTTCTAAAGACAATGAGAAAAGGAAGCGAAAGCGAGAGGGGCTCACCCTGGGGGCAGCTCTTCCCCTTCTCTCTCTTCTCACCTCACTCTGTTTCATTTGACTCTGTCTTACAGTCACACTCTTTCACACGCGTCCTCATGTTGAGGCCCTTCCATTGCACTTTGGTTGGGCTAGCTTCTGAGGGCGCACAAACCTAGCATTGGTACATACAGACGCACACATGCATCAAGCACTGGTTTATGCGTCATGATATCGCCCAATGGACTTCGGTCTGGGATGGAATGGGCGCGCCTCCGCCAGTAGAAACTAGTGAGGCAATCATCTAAGCAACAACAACAAGCGAAAGCAAGGAACAAGTAAAGAAATAGAAAGGGTTTGGTGGTGGGGGAGTCGTTCCTAAGCGCCTAAAGTCATCCCCCGACCGGCTGGAGGCGCAGAAGAGGCCTTTCCCAAACAGTATGGCTCCAGCAAGTAGCAACCTCCTCCTCCGCCCTGGACGAGTACTGGAACCACGCTACAGCTGTGGGTCACGGATGTGGCCGACCAACACATAAAGGAACATTATATTACGGTATTATGCTGTACAGGTCTTTCATATTTGTTTATCAGCTTTACAGACGCATTTTTCCTCTTATGGGAATTAAGCGATAGGTCAATAGAATATAATGCAAATTTATACATTGCTTTAATTGATCAAGAAAAAGCATTCGATAGGATAGACAAGATACAATTGTGTACAATACTGGATGATTGTGGTGTACGAGCAGCTACTTGATAATGTAAGAGCACTGTTTCGTAAGAGTATAATCCTCGTAAGAACGACTGATGGTGTCACAGATGCTTTTTAGATCACTACCGGTGTTCGGAAGGTGTGTGAGTATTCTTCTGTACTGTTCAACATCTACATGTACAAAATCACAGCAAAGGCCAATCAAACTGAGCTAGCAGAACTAAACTCAATACACGATTGACTCTTTGCAGATGATCAGCTTATGTTGCACAATGTTGAAAATAAACTCCAAGATCACACGAACGCGCTTGCGACGTTGTCCAAATACAACATTCAAATTAAGAAAATGAAAACAGAAACTATGAGGACCAGTAGAAGACCACTTACTTGAATCCTGGTATTCAATCAGGAAAGGTTGCCTGATACCAGGTAGCCAAAAGCCGCTTGATTTTAGGTATGTCCTTCGCCCCGGAGGTACCAAAACGTGATGCAGATCATCTCTCCATCTAGTCGGCAGTAGTTGAATGCCACCAGAAAGACACCCTCCTCGTCCATCTATTCTTTTGCTTTGATGCAGAGTCAATGAAATCCCGTTTCAGTGTTTGGTTGCGGATTTCCGATGTGGTATCTTAGGACTCCTCGCTCCATTGTTCTTTCGGCAATTCAGAGCTTCTCTGCATCTGATATGCGCTGACTCCAAACCTCACACCCATATACAATTGCTGGGATAACCATGTTATTAAAGGTGTGACCTTGACATCATCTGAAGAAGTAATGGTTTAATGCGGTCGAAGCTGAACAACTCACCGCTCTCCTGCGCAAGATCTCCTTATCAATATTGTGGTTGTTTTTCATTTCCTGGTCTACGTAGACATAGCATTGAGATTTTCGATGGCATCATTTTTCAATTGCAGTTCCCCCAGTGGGCGGAAAGTGTTAAGTAGAAATTGAGTCTTCTTTCTATTAATGTTCAGGCCTTGCCTGCTTCATTCAGCTCATTTAGACTTTGTTCGGCTTCTGCAATACTGTGGCTAAAGATCAGAATGTCTTCCACAAAATGTAGGTGCAAGACCACCTCGCCATCTGAGAGACTTCAATCCTGCCAGTTTAGTGACCTAAAAACTTTTTTTCAGTGCCACTAAACATTAGTGTAAATGATATTGCTCTTCAATAGGCCCATGAATTCAAGTGTTTGGGCAATATTTGTTTCGGCAGATGTAAGCCTTTACAGGGAAATTGAGAGTAGCTGTCAGAAAGCATATGGTGTGAATCATCAGCAGTCGCCACTGTTAAGATACCCGAGGATTACTTTCGCAACAAAGCAACATCTGATAAACAGTATATTTATGCTGACTCTGTGCTACCAGTGCCAAATATGGCCTCTGTTCAGGGTGCGTGAAAGCAGAATTTTAACATGAAATGAAGTGTTTCAGGAAGGTCATCAGTGTTACCAAGAAGACAGACTGTAAAACAATGACAATCAAAGTATGGTCGGCACTACGTCTTCCAAGGCTGGTAGATCTGGTTACAATGTAAGAGGGTGGCCGCGAGGCAGGTGGATAAAAAGTATTGGAGTGATTGTGCAACGACATGGGCTCATAATGACCAATGCAATTGGTACAGGACAGATGGACTTAAGCTCTCCAAGATGCACAATGGCAATAAAACTAACATTTTAATATTAGAGCTTTATGGGACCACCTAAGTATATGCAGCAGTTGGACGTTGCCTGAATGGATTGTATGCATCACATAACTGTATATTGATATATAACATATTGTTTGTCCTACTTTCTTCTTTTCTTTGTATCTTTCTTACTTGCAGAAAATGTAATTTAAATTTAGTTTGGTAACAAAACCAAACAACTTTTCTGACAGGTACACTATAATATTAGGGTTAATCTCTCAGGTTTGCTGCCACAACCAATAAATTGGTCAACATATAAACATCTGCGCCTTGCCAAAATGAGACAACAAGCATTCTTTTGATGTGCTGCTAATAGCTACTTTCTGACTGACAGCTAAAAACAGTTGTCGGTCAGGAGGCTTTTGGGACAGATACAAGCCTCAAGCTATTTATTATATAAGAAGAAAGATTTCCTCTGTACTCTGGCTAGTTTTTTTCCTTCCGTGTTCCAAAAGCCTTATGTGTTTTTGTTCCCATTGTTGTACATTACACCTCTACCCTCCTTATCTGCACCTTCTTCAGATTTATCTGTGTATATGTGAGTCCAGTTCTTAGGGCTGTATTTTCCTTCAATCATCACTTGAGCTAGGGTTTTTAGGTGGATAACCTGACAATTTTCATTTTTGATTTATTTCTTGATATCTCCACGGTGTGTAATGGTGTGTTTTGCGCTCGGCAAACCAGCGATGTCGGGGTTGGCTAGTCCTTCTTCTGATGGGCACAAAGTGAAATGAGTAGCCTGCCGATAAAGCGAACACACAAGTCAACCTCACGTCCAAGTGGTGCACACTGGGAAACTATGGCCGCGAGGCTGTAGGCAAACGAGGCAATGGCCTGCCTGGGGAGATGAGCTCCTCCATGTCAGATGCAGATGTTGCAATAGGCCCTTTCGAAGATCTCTTGGCAACTGTCAAAAGTAGAAAACTCACTTGGTACGGTCACATATCGAGATCAAGTGGTCTTGCAAACACAATCCTCCACGGGAAGGTGCATGGCAGACAACGAAGAGGACGGCCCAAAAAGAGATGGGAGGACAACATAAAAGAATGGACCAGTCTCCGACCAGAAAAGTCACAGGCAGCGGCATCTGACAGAGAGGGATGGCGTGGAGTTGTGAGGATGTCTTCATGTGTGCCCCAACGACCTCACCGGTTACGGGATGACTTGACCTGACCACGGTTACTAGGATGTTTTCGTGGCAATAGTTTGGCTGCTCATAGTCAGTCAGCATTTCCATTTCTGCGCAATGTTTTTGGAGAAAGATTTCATGGTGATGCTGCAGGTGTTTTGAGTGGCGTAATAAGCTGGTTATCTTTGGTAGCTTTTTATCAGATTTAGAAGTTTGGTTTGCGTGTTAGAAGTTTGGTTTGCGTTTCAGCTTCTTGCTGTATACAAGTACCTTCTCATCTCGTCCGCTGCTGAGAAAGCGTAGTTTATTTAGTATGCTTCTCCATTTCCTGGATTCCTGTGTTTGGTTTGGACGCAGTCGCCCAAACTGACATGCCATATTACAATACCGGCCTGAATGTGCCTATGTAGACATATTTTAGCTGTTAGTTCCCCAGTCTGTATCAGCCAGCATCTTCATGGGGGAGAGTTTCCTGGTGGCCTTTTGCTAAATGGCGTTTAGGTGCGGTTTCCATGTGATGCATAGTTATTTTTTGTCTTTAGAAGTGTTTCAAATAGACTACCACCCTCCACAACCCAACTACACACTTAATGGTGGCTACCTGTTTCAACTCAAACTGTTTAGTCTGCACTCAGTCAATAAAAATATATACAGGCAAAGACTCAGAGACTGCACTGGTACAGAAATAAAACAAAATCCACATTACAACCACAAGACCTTTATCAGGGACAAAGAACATACAAAAATACCTAACAATTCACAAAAGAAGCAAAGACAATGGACATGGCAACCAATACAGATCCATGCTATAGCTACAAGGACTTTGCCAAGGATAAATGAAAACACATACAAATTCACAAAATGAGCGTAGGTATTGCTCTGGTCTGTGCAGCCTGCGAGCCTTTACCTATAGATGTTATGTATACTCATCTTTACTGTATGGGGTAGAAACATGGATAAAAAACAAATGATTGGAGAATTGATGCCTTTGAAATAACTTAACGCCTTTATACTGGTTTAGAAGACTCTGCAGAGTCTGTATACAACCAGTTCCAATTACATCACCTTGCTCTAGAAGCTGTACGCATACAATCTATTCTTAAATGCATTAACCGTCCCAGCCTCCACCACCTCACTTGGCAATGCATTCCAAGAATTCACAACTCTCTGGCTAAAAAAATACTTCCTAATATCTAATCTGGACCTCTCCTTAGTCAACTTGTAGCTGTGCTCTCTTGTTCTTGTTGGTGGTTATATTTTAAAAAACTTGTTATGGTCTACTTTATCCATTCCTCTGATCATCTTATACACCTGTATTAAGTCATCACGAATTCTTCTCTCTTCCAGACACTGTAGGTCAGTTTTTAAAAATCTTTCCTCATAACTGTAATTCTGGAATCCCACTATCAGCTTTGTCGCTCTTTTTTGTATTCTCTCCAGCATGTCTATATCCCCTATCTGATAAGGACTCCACACCTGTACACAGTACTAAAATCTAGGTCTAACTAATACTTTATACAGTTTGACTATCACCTCCTTGCTCCTATGTTTAATATTTATTTTTATCCTCCCTAACATTGCATTTGCCTTCTTTACTGCAGATTACAGACCATTCTCAAATTTTATCTAAATCCGACCTCAATATATCCACTTCTGCTTTAGATGAGACACTACTGCATAGTTTTGTGTTATCAGCAAATTTTGCAATAATGGATCCCATTCCTATGTCCAAATCATTTATATATATCAAGAATAAAATTGGTCCCAAAACCGAGCCCTGTGGCGATCCACTTTTCACTTCACACCACTCAGAGTACTCCTTATTTATACCCACCCTTTGCCTTCTTCCCGTTAACCAATTTTCAATCCATTTGGCAACTTCCCCACCTATTCCATGTGATTTCCATGCTTTATTTTTAGCTCTTTTACATTTAACTACAATTTTAGTTATCCACTTTTTACGTTTGGGGTTTACCTCCCTATATGGAACACATTCCTCTTTTAGCGTTTCGAGAACTGTTTTAAAACTCTCCCACTCCTGTTCAACATCTGTTCCTCCGACAATATCTTCCCAGATTATGTGGTTCGCTGCCTCTTTCATCCTCTTAACATATGTCTTAGAGTAGTCATATGTTTGCGTGTTTATGTTTACTTCTTTCCCTGCAATAAGATCCCATCGGATGATATGATGGTCACTTGAGCCAAACAGTTCTCCAAGGGTAACGTTTTCAATCATATTTTCCGCTATAGTAAAAACTAGGTCGAGTATGTTTTTTCCTCTGGTAGCTGCTTCTACGTGTTGAATTAAAAATTTTTCAGTTATGCACTTAACAAAAGGTTTTGACTCTACAAGCGTTTCTGCCATATCCCATTTTATATCTGGAAAGTTGAAATCCCCCATTAATAATAATTTCCTATCACTTGCCTTTACTATGCTACTAATCAGCTCCTCATCTTCCTCCTTTTGACTTGATGGACATACATAGCATACTTCAATCACCGTTTTTTCACCCCTACTTTCTATTTCACCCCATACACTTTCATTTTTGTTACCACATGATAAATCCTCTCTGCTCGTTATATTAACATAATTTATACAGTATAATAAAACACCACCCCCCTTAGGCTTGTCTCCAACTATCCTATCTTTCATTAACATTGTATATCCCTCTATTTCAAGTTCACCATCTGCAATGTCCTCATATGCCCATGATTCTGTTAACCCTATTATATCTGGTTTTTCTTCCTCTACATATAGTTCCAATTCTTCTCTTTTATTTACTATGCTTCTCACATTTGCATAAAAACATTTTAGTTTGCAATTTTGTTGTTTTTCCACTTTTTGCTTTTGCTGCCAAACTCTCCCCTTTGACTACATCCTCTATAGCACCCTATTTTAGGTCTATCTTTAGTCTCATACTTTGTGCGCAACTGTGTTGCCTGGACGGAGGGTGTGTTGACCAAGGTCCATGTGAGATCCAGAGAGGGAGCCCTGTACTCCGTTGCCTCGCGAGGAGGGAGTTTGATGATTACTCCTTATCGTATGTGTCGGTGTGATATTTGTGGCTGTCTTTGTAGTGCTGAGTACCGTGTGGCTTTTTCTAAATTTTCTTATTCCACCTCTTTTTCCCCTTTTGGTTTTTGGCTTCCTTGTCCTTCTATTTTGTGCGGACAAGTTGTTTTTTTGGAGGATGTTGTGTTCCCGCAGATGTTTGAGTAGTTTGTTTGTGCATGATGATATTGCGAGTTGTAGCCCTAAGAGATGGGTTCTTAAATATTTTACGGTTTTCACGGCTGCTGTTAAACCGTTTTCTCCTGCTGGTCGGCTCATGGCAGGGTCGTTATCGCATCATGCACAGGTGATTTTCTGACCGTAAACATGACGCAGATCCCCTTGCGTGGGTATCTGTGATCCTTTAGTGAATTGAGGAATCGGAAATACACTTTCCACGATACTAAACAGTGGATATATATAGAAGAATGGGGCACATCTACTGGTAAGGAAAAAACAATAAATAGGGAAGTCTTGGATAAATTAGAGGTAAAAAAATAAAAGAGAATTGATCAACAAAATCAGAGTCTGACAATTTATATATTTTGGTCACATAAAAAGGCATAACACCTTGTTAAAAACAATACTGGAAGGAATGAGTGAGAGCAAACATACTAGAGGCAAACAAAACAATGCTATGAGAGGATAACATCAAGAGATGGACAGGAAAAGCCTGAGATATGGTATCATCAAAGCAAGAGACACAGGACACTGGTGATTCATTGCAGACACTCTTCACTCTGGAGATGGCACTTGAGCAACTGTAAGATCTGACATCAATTTAAAAAAACAATTAAAGATTACCATTGACACAATTATGCTTCCATGATCAAATTAAAAAATTTGTTTATAAAGTTTTGTCGCATAATTGTTGTGCCTCATTAACTGTAATTTTTGTTGACTGTTTTAATATTTAAAATAATTCTTCTGTCGTTTAAGATGGTATCGTAAACTTATTGTTAAATCCATCATTTTTGCATATTTAAATTTTGAAGTAGTTTTCTCGCACAGTCCCCAGGGGTCCTTGTTGATGACTCCCTCGTAACCAATCTCATCTACCCTGATGATGTCCTCATACCGGGCCACAAGTCTCAGACCCTGGTAGGCATTGGATCGGTCAGCTACCATTCTAGGCTCGCACATTTCCTGGGTGAAGACGAAAATCCAAAACCTCCGCAAGTATCCCTCTGCGTTGAGCATCACAGTGAATGACAATCCAGTTGCAGCCACAGCAGACTTTAACTACATGAGGAGTCCTCTGACTCAAGTAGCAGTCACGACATCACCTGTAGGATGGGCCTGGAGACTTCACCCATTTACTTCCTCAACAACGTCTGGTCCCAGATGCTTTCCCTGGAGACCCTCTTTCCTTCTGTATATACTTCTGCTATGTCATCTCTTTGCCTCTGTACGGCTCTGAGACCTGGACACTACTACAGCGAGACAGGCAGTGTCTTGAGACCTTCCACATGTGCATCCTTGGGATCCAGATATCCAACGACGTACTCAACTTGCAGACATTGCCTATACAATTGGTCACCATCATGTCTCCCTCTTCGGTCACATGGCCCACCTACCCCGGAAAGTCCCAGCCCACGAGATGCTCTGACTGTCTGTGAAGACAAGGCCCGCTCATCCTGGAGACTTCCTAGCAATACCTGGCTGAAACAGATTTCTCCCTTCCTAAGAGAACTGCAGGCCGCCTGGGACAAATCCATCAGACGTGGTCATGGACACAGTTATTCGAAGCGATGGGCTCTGGTTGCCTAAGTGAAATATTGTATTTAGCATTTTACTGACAGCAACATATTAAGTTTCAACAGTTTTAATTGTACTCACTGAGTTGAGTTTTGTAATGTACAATATTTAATAACTTCTGTTTCATTTAAATAAATCTTAAGTATAGGTAGGTGATTATAACAGTTAAGCTTATATGTTTGATCAAGGTCAGGTACAATGGATGTCAACAAGGTGGGAGGGGTCAAGCAAAAGTGTACAGAGGTGGACATAAGGGAGATAACAGTCAAGAAATGAAAGAATTGTTTGGACATCTTTTATGGATGACCCCTTGGGAGAGCTTACAAAGGTCTCATATTACAAAAGCATGTACAATTAATAATTTTGTTGTTGCAAGTACATCTAAAATACACGCTGGTATACAGAAACAATGTTACAAATACATTTCAAGCAAGTTTAACTAGGAAAAAAGAAAAAGCATAACTTATTTTCAGGTTATCAAGCTGGCAGATAACTTTTCATTTATGAAAAGCAATGTTATGTGCAGCTTGAGACCGAAGAAGCTTCAGTGAATGAGCTGACAGCAGCCAGTGACTCATAGGTGGCTGCTTGCATCAGGGTCAGCATACCGCTGCTGACAATAACTTATTTGGCCTTCCAACGGCTGCCCTGAAAACAGGCTGCACTATTGTATTCTCCCTAAGAGAATAGGGATTGCAATGGGAAGGCAAACTTGGTGCCAAAAAAGAAAAAGCCAGCTGAAATCAGATGTGTCAAGACAAAAGGCATAAACATCACAGCTCCCCTGTTAACTAAGACACAACGCCACTTTCAGGACGAACACTGACGAAAAAGAAATGCAGCTTAAAACAACATGTAAGACACATAAATGAAAAACAAAACTCTGAGACAAAAACATACACAATCACTAAGTTTGTCAAAGTATGGAAACTCATTTAGTAGTACAGGTCATTGTACACTCCCTAGACTGTTGCAACACATTGTTCTCTGGTACCATTTTCATGAGTACCCCAGGAGCAGCAAACTACAGGAGCTTGGATTTAGCAGCCAATTTGAAAGTACATGTAGTTTGGAACAGCACAGCCTAAATATTAAAACCATGTACAATGAAGTCTTCACAAACACATCACTGCTGTATGTTTATTTTACACACAATTACTAAAAACAATGATCTTACTAAATGTATAGTCACTGCTAAAATCTGAACGGGGGTGGGGGGTGTGAGAGGAGAGAAAGGGATGGAAGCTAAAGTTGAGAGGCAAGTCACTAGCCTCACAAGAACCAAACAAAAGTGTGATACAGTGGGCAGCTCTAATCCCGCAAGTTCCAAATGCCCCCTGGTCTCAAGGGAGATGAGATTAATGCCTAATCCTATCCGAGGAAAACCATAAACTCTGCGCACACAAAAAGCACCCGTGGCTGTTGAAAATTAAAAAGAGCAGGCTGCCAGCCGCTGTCCTCGCCTAAATGCTAGAGGTAACGAAATTCCTACCCAATAGTAGCATGCATGAAGTTGACCCCTCCATTAAGCATTGGCACAACAGACCAATCATCTGTTTGTCTGCACACTGGATTGTAAGTATAGAAAAGACATACTGGGGTAATAGAGTGACCAAGTGAAAGGAAGTTAAAAACAAAAAAAAAACCCATTCTACTGCCTTTCTCAATAAGACACAAAACAATGCACAAAATCTTGGTTCTTATAAAATCTTTTACATCTAGCTCAAATGTATGATATTTCAGACTGTGCCACATCTCATCAACCAGATTATCAGCCTGTGAAAGTCATGTCCTCCTATTCTCTTGCACCTTGTAAGTACTTCATCATGTTGAACTTTGCCTGTAGTTTGCAGTCTCAATCACCTTCTTACCACACATAGCACATATACCTGTAAACATGATGAAATCTTCTTTCATTATACATTCAGAATAAAGAAGTGTCATTTTTTACTGCAACATGAGATACTAGACATATGTAGCAAAGGTTCATAAACCATTTCCCTTTGTTGTGGGAGAAATGCACTGAAACTACCGTGTGAATTATACACATTAACTACATGTCAGATAATTGTTAGGTAGATTGCAAATATTTAAACATTTTTTTGCAAAGAAAATATATAATACATGTTACAGACGGTAAGGAGAAATAGTATCCAGAATGAGAAGAATAAGATCAGTGTCACCTATTAGATATGTTGCAAAAAGGTAATTAAAGAGGCTTGGATTTGGGGCGGACAAAGAAACCTTGCCACTATAATCAGCCACTGCCAACAATTGGATATGCCATTCTTGTAAAGGGACCAGCTGCAGTTAAAACCTGTGCTTCACATTTGAGCGAAAAAGTGAATGAATGAAGGAAATACTTGCCACCACAACATCAGACAGTTTTATCTTAATAATGTGATGTGCGCTGTATTTCGATTACAGTGAGGAAGTGAGTGCGCTGGTCATCAGCCTCCCTCTCTTGTCCCGAGTTACCTTGAACCACTGGCATATTGGTCAAGATGACTGAAAGTAATTCAGGTTGTAGGCCCTCTGGTCCTAGCTCCAGGGAGACCAGTGGTCGCTACAAACTTGCAGGATTCGATCGCTCATCGTTTCCGTTCATCGCCGTGAGTGCCTTAACCTTTTGACTACAGCGACTTTATATATATAAGGCGTGTTCAAGTGAAACCGGACCAAACTGTAACAAGTGAACATACGTATGATGACATCACTTCTGGTGTAAACAGCACATGCTAACCGTCAAGTTTGCAAAATTTCATTATCTTCCGACTCATAGTTTCATCCGCAGACCGTTGAAAACATGGCGGGTGTGATAATGGTTTCTAACAGCTGAAGGATGTCAACATTCATCACAGAATGCAGGCATCGTATAATGACAAAAGTGTGTAGAAGACAACAGTGAATAACTGGACAACAATGTTTAAAGAAGGATGTGAGTTAACGAAAGATCGTCTGAGAAGAGGCCAGGCGCATATTGTTGCGTTAACTAACGTCCTTCTTTAAACATCGTTGTCTAGTTATTGTCCAGTTATTCACTCTTGTCTTCGACGCCCTTTTGTCACCATACACTGTCTGCATTCTGTGATGACTGTCAACTGGTCGACACCCTTCAGCTGTTAGAAACTGAATCACCGCTCACTGATCAACTCGGGATGGATTCCATATCACACAACAGCCATGTTTTCTACAGTCTGTTGAGGAAATTATGAGTCGGGTGATAATGAAATTTCGCAAATTTGCAGATGGTTGGTATGTGCTGTTTACACCAGAAGTGACGTCATAATGCGCACTGTACGTATGTTCACTTGTTGCAGTTTGGTCCGGTATCACTTGAACACGCCTCATTAATATTCACTGTAACAGCTTTTTCCCATAAGCCCATCCTCAAGAGGTACATACACGTGGGACCCAGTGAACTCCATCATAAAATTGTCTTGTCCAATTGTAAATTGGCAACAGATGTCTAAGTGGTTGGTTGATTCTGCACTAGAATCGACCATCGCCTTCTCTTACTTTAACCTAAAGCGTGCAAAGCTCCAGCAATCATATCAAGGTCCAGAGACACTCATCAATCCCCGAATGCTAAGCCCCCCCCCCCACCCCCCAAGCAACTTGGAGCTCCCATTGAAACCGACATCAATGCTGACTATGCATATTCAATTGCAACAATCATATCCATCTCCAAGATAGCCAGTCTCCCAGCACCCACTCATACCTTAAATCACAAGCCACTCATAAGATGGTTCCTTCTCCGAATAAAAACATAGTTATCACTACCCTAAGCAAGATCTGCTGTCAAAATCTTAAAGAAGATCTTGAGACCTCTGTCCTGAAAGCTGCAGAATATCAGCGCAGTATCAAAGTGGCTACTCAAGGCCTTGCTGAGCACTGTCAAATCATTACTCGTCTGAAAGCTTCCAATGGATCTCGAACCATGTCATAGCTGGACATGGAGTCAATCAAGAAAGCTTGCCATAGTGACTTGTTCAGATCAGAACCCCTTCCAATTACCCTCCCCCCTCTCTTCCGGACTTTCTGCCCTCAGAAATTAGCAATGCCGTTGAGTAGATGCCATCTGAAAAATCACCAGGTAAAAATGGCATCTCTGCGGAGGACTTCCAGGCTTTGCGGTCTGCCCCTTTTTCAAGCAATAGCTCAACGTTTTACATGTTATCTTTGTTTGGGAGGAACACCTATCGCTTGGTGCAACTTGAGGATGATTCTCTTACACAAAAAGGGAGACAAAGAGGACCTAGGAAATTATCGTACAATTACTCTTCTCCTGGTCACTTACAAACTGCTTATGAAATCACTGTTGATTTGCAGATGACATAGAGCTCGACATAGCTCATCACAGAGTTAGCAGCAAAAGCTGCGGCTACTCAATATGCAGAATAATCTGGAACACGAAATAACAAAATGTCGCTGCATCTGCTGGGCAGCCTTCTCATCCCTTAACACGGTCCTGGATAGTTGCCAAGACCAGAACCTACTTGCCTCTCTCTTCAATTCTACTGCGTTCGCTGCGAGGTGCTATGGTGCAGAGGCATGGACACTCACAAAATCACTGGAGGACAAACTGAGAGTGACACAGGCCTCTCTTAAGAGATGGTTAATCGGAATCACTCTCTGCAACCAACGTATGCAAAATCTCCAAAACACTGACATATAGAAGGGTCAACTTTACAACAAAATGAGGATTTGGACAGATGACAGGTACCCACGTGGGGAGCATACCATGACTATAACACATCTTACAAAGCTGCATGCTCATACAGGAAGTAAGAAAACAATTTTGGTGTTGCAAAACAGATGAGAGTCAAATGCTGCATGGATATAAATGTCTTTCTAACATATATGTTGTACAAGAAATGAGAACTTGACCTAAGGATGAATGACGATGACTTACCTTTTTTGTAAGCACAACCTGAAAAGACAAGAAAAACAAATGTTATTTTCACGTGACTTAGTTCACATAGAAGGACTCATGTCTGGGATGTGAGGAAAACTACTGCAGTCTGCCACCTAATGCTCTTCTTAGGGAGTACAAAAGAGTAAACTTACTCACGGTGGACATTCAACAACAACATAGAAGGACTACATGATTTGTGAACAATTGTTCTGCATTCGTTTAATATACCATTACCATTCACTTTTGCTTTGTGAGGAGATGAAACTTTCTCTATTAATATATCATCTATCCATTTGCCCTGTGGTCTTCCTCTTACCATGTAAACATATCTTCTATTGTTATAGGTGCATGATGGTAGCTGATCGAGTTCGATTCTCACATGATGGCCATCAATTTTATCTGCTATCTAGTACTATGTATCCAGCATGGAAAGTAGCTTCCGCTACACTGCTGATGTTATTATTTCTCAGTCTGTTCTATCCTGGTGACTGTAACAACTTCTCTCAATTATTTCAGTTCATGAGAGAACGGCGTGGGCTAGTGGTTAAGTGACATGGCTCACAACATAAAGATACTGGGTTCAATCCCCAATCACAGCACCGCCGTTATCCCGGGGAAGCAAAGCCTTTGAAAATGCCTGAGAAAGCAGACCCTTATATAAAATGTGTGATGAAGTCAGATGCACTGGGTCGACAGGCGCAAAATAAAAACATAGTGCAACGCACACTAGCTTGGGGAATAGAGAAATAAGGCAAATGCAAAAAAAAAAATGTCAGTTCACAAACTACTAATTTTCTTGTTCTAATTGAACTATAAATTTGATAAAGAATTCACTGCTTTTCAGTCACCATATACTTACAAAACTGATGTTCATTTGTTTAAATTGCTACTTTAGCAGCCTTAAATTAAATGCTTACAACTATTATTTTAAAATAAGATGACTTAGTTACTCCTTCTACCATGGAGTGTAGAGCAGGGCAGAACAAGTTCTGGGCTCGTCTGCTAAAACATCTGGATATGTTGCTGCAGCACTTAACATGTTAGAGTCAGTGTCATATTTACTTACACAAGTTCCTTTATTGCGATACATCCTTTTCATCCAGTGCCATGTATGGCCTCTACAATTTTCTTTCACCTGGCTCCTAGATACTAAACAAATTTGTCTCTCCTCCCGGCGTAGAGTTGTTCCTTTTTTTCTTGTGCCTTATAGTTTCCATAGGATAGGGTAACTGACCCCATGCCTAACCATTCTTAGCCACCTCCTACAAGTTGCCGGGTATGTTACTTTAATATAAAGGTGGTCCCATAGTATACACTGCTATTGAAGATTAGGTATTAGAGACTTCATTGTACGAGGCCACAGTTTGTTTATGGCCAGCTCTTTTCCTTGCCGCCTTACATAACAGCAAGTCAGCTACACATATTTAAATTCTTTCTACTTTGCAAGTAAGGAGTAAAGATTTATTTTACGCAGCACGTCGCATATTTGAAATATGGTGTTAGGCCCATATTTTCTTGACCATCGGCATAATAGGGGTAATATGGTCAGCACCACACCGGCCGCAGTTGCTCCTCAGATTTGTTCTGGTACTCAATTTTGAGACTAGGCCGACCAATCGAATAAACATCTTGCACCAATTGGGGATTTCACCTAGATGGCTCGACTGGTAAGCAAGCCAGTGTACTAATAACTGCACTGCAGCGACTCCCCTTTCTACTTCGTACTCAAGTTTATTTAAATTTTAACATCTAATTTATGTTGCCTACACTCTTTTTATCTCCACATCACCTGTACAAACACTTGCAGACTCATTGTTCCTCGTGAACTGGTCCCAGCATAAACATGCCATTCATTCTGTTATTCTGAATCATACGATTTGTTTAAACAAAAAAGACTACTCAAGAATCAGCAGGGTGTCATTTACAATAAAGGGATTAGTTGGGTGCAGCAGTATCGATATGTCAAGACAGATTGTATTAGCTGCATCTGCTATGCACAACCTCTGATGTGCATAGAATAACTGCAAGATTTCCCATAGAACAAAAAGATATGCATTTACCAGCCTTACCTGGTTTCAGTCATCCTCTACAGCTCTGAGATCTGGGCATTACTCAAACATGACATATCAAGATAAGAGGCCTTCAAAAAGGCACAACTAGCGGCATATCCTTGGCATGACTACATCTGCAGCGCAGAGGTTTCTGCTAAAACAGGTCTCCATCATATTTCTGAAAAACTAGAACCACCGCCAAGTTTCTTTGTTCGGTCATGTCATATGGCAGACCAGGAAACTTCGACCTATAATATTTTCTCTCCCTCCCCCCAACATTAAAAAAAGAAGCAATTTATAACAGCAAGTAGTGGAAGGAGGGGCCATCATAGTGTAGCAGTTACTGACACAACTCAAAACTTGTCCAGTTTGGATTCTTGAAACTGCACTGCAAGGTTCCCCCTCATGGTAAGTAAACCTATTTTTAAAATGTGATCTGAAGTCAAATGTGTCATTAGGTGCAACGCCTTAACAGAGTGAAAAAAAAAACACCAGTGTTCAACATACCCTGACAGTAGTGAGAACCAGGCTGATGAACGGATGTCTTGCAAACACGACATTTCTCAAAGCCTGTTTGGTAAGGGTTGAACCTATATCAATAGAAGAATACAGATAAATGATTAATACATACATTCAACAATTAGCAAACAATTTTAACCAGATATCTTCTTAGTTGGGAACATACATAGGAAGAAAAGAGTGAGTAGGCCAAAAATAAGGTGGTCCAAAATATAAATTGGTGACAACCTATATTGTCAGGGATACATTCTACCTCGAATGAACAATAAATTAACTTTGTTTTAACCACTTAAGGGTAGACACCTCTCCAACTTATGATAATGCATACTTCATCCTTCGAACACACCAAAAGAATGCCCAGCAAAAGAGTGACCAGCACCGTTCTGAGTTTCAAAGAAAAAATAACCCAGATATGAAAGGGGGCCAAATTTCTTCCATGTGCTATACATAAACTGTTTAGGCCAGTGATTGAGAACATACTGACATAAAAGGTTCAAGATGCCTGGTCCTTAGGCATGACTTGCATCAAAAAGTGGGATAAGAAATAAATCAACATTTAGAAGAATGGCATTTTACTATAAAGGACTAAAATCTAAATGTTTGCAAAAGAGTAACAAAGTCATTAACGAAAGAGGAAAAACACACATTACATGTGTGATATAGTAGGAAAGATGATAAAACTGTTTGAGTGTTACTGGAGCCCAAAAGGGGAGCAAAGAATAGTAAACCTGCCAAGCATGTCATTAGAGGTGACTGAAGAAGATTGGACATTGGGCTGGCTATCTCCTCCTGTAAGAAACTTTCAGAAAAGAACAACTCCACTATCCCAGATAGAGCAGATGGTTCTGGACAACTTGGCATGTATTTGTTGAAGACTATGCTCCACAGGGAGCTGAAAAGATTTTGATTGTTTGAAACTAAAACAAGTAATGCCAATAGTGAATAATTAACAAATAAATTGTTTTGATCAATCAACTGAATATTTAGGTTCTACTGCTTTCAAGGGGTCCAGCTGCAGTGGTTGTCCATGTTTTACATTGGACTAAAAAGATGAATGAATGAAGATGTGTGGTGCTTGGGCTGTCATAATTGTCTTCAAGTTGCTTTGAGTTACTGAAATTGCCCTCATTCGCTCTTGGTTCTTTAACTTCACTTCAAGCAACCCTCATGGTGGTTTGAGTTTGAAGCCCTGATCTAGGTCAACAATATTATAAAAGAAAAATGCTCAAATCAGGATTATCCACCACTCAGCCAGGGAAAGCCTTATCATGTGGCCCAAAACATAAGTTATGTCATCGGAATAACAGATCATGCAAATTTGACAAGAATGGAGGTATACAATAAGTGGGCTGATGTGAATGAGCTTACAGCAGCCAGTGACTCATAGATGACTGCTTACATCAGTCAGCAAAGCAGAACTGACTCAGACCCTATTACAGCTACAAGAGGCAGCCCTGAAAACAGGCTGCTTCAGTGTAGTCTAAGAGAATAGGGATTTCAGTGGAAAGGCAAATCCAGTGCCCCCAAAAAGGTAGCAGAAATAGGATGTTTCAGGCTGAAAGATACTGATATTGCAGCCTCGCTGCAAACTACGACATAATGTCACAATATCCTTTTCAAAACGAACGTCGAAGAAGAATACTTTAACAGATTAAATCTAAAAGTTTCTTTAAGAGCAAAAATAAAAAACAATAATTCAATTCAATTAACATGCAACAGATATTACGGAAGTAAAATAGCTAAAACCTTCAACAGTGGATTATAAATAAATGCACTGTAGAAGAGTTTTACATAGTAAAGTAACGGAAGACCACATTAGGAACATGTTTTAACACATATTTATGTAAGTTTTACTATTGTGCAGCTATTGAGCTTTGAAATTATTTTCATGCGGCCGCAGAGTAATCAAATTGTGTTCACGTTGCACTTGATACTTTGATATCTTCTTCTTCTTCTTCGTTCGTTCTCAATCTCCCGCTACCAAACCCTGATAGGGCTTAAGTAGCATAATGTAGTCCAGAGAACAGAATGCGTTGTGTCGTAGTTTACAGCTTGACTGCGATATTTGCACCTTTCAGTCCAACACATCCGACTTCAGCAAGCATTTTTTTGAGTGCCGGGTTAGCATTCCCTCTTCGATTCCTTTTCCTTAGCCAGTCTGCCCTGCTGCAGCCTGTTATCCAGGATCAGCGCGTGGAGGTGTAGAAGGGTCTTGGCAACTCTGGTTCGCTAGCCCAGACGCTAGCAGACAGCTATGGGTCGCTGACCACTGCAGCTCATGCGCTGCTCAGCGTCTTGATCCCGATACTTTCATATAACTTCTTGAAACCACTGGCACTTTAACTTGACTTCATGAGACTGGTGGCCCTTTTACTTGACTTCATGTGACAAGTGGTCCTTTAACTTGACTTCATGTGACAAGTGGTGATTTAACTTGACTTCATGACACCACTGGTACTTTAACAACCTCATGAAATGGAGTGTGTAGCCTAGTTGACATCGAGCTGGCTTTCTAAGACTAGGATTATACTGCGCCAGGGCCCAAACCACAAACGGTCAGAAAAAAATCAGGCTGTGGTTCGTTACTGGTACAACCGCTTCTCCAGTCGACCTAGCTGTAAATGGGTACCTGACATATGAGTAAGGAAATGTATAAACAGCAAGGTAGGGAACTGGCTACCCCACCTCACATAGGCTGCGACTTAGATCATGATCCCCGATGGCAATTGTTGCCATGGGACCCACCTTTAGCTTTACATGACATCCCTAGTCCTTTAACTTTACTTCATGGGAGCACTGGTCTTTTAATTTAACTTCATAAGACTATATTGGACCTCTAACTTATTTTCATGCAGCCTTCAGTGTGATTTCAGTTTGAGACACTTGGCCTAGGCAAACGTTATTCTATAAGAAAAGGGATTCACTGTAAACAATATTATGTAAGTTATTCTAAGGAAGAAAATGTGCAGTATGTACTCTTGAATTGATGATATGTTATGTTATGGTAATATACAAAAGGAAATGATTGTGATCATGAGATATATCATTGCAAATGTAGCTGTTCTTCCATCCTCTTGTCTACTTTTCCCACTATAAGAAAGCATAGAGTGACTGCCGCAAACCCCCCCCCCCCCCCCCCCCCCCCTCTCCGGCAGCATGTATTAAAGCAATTATACATAGTGGAGCTTGAAAGGAACAGCACTCGTCTCACAAGAAACGAATAAAAGTGCAAAATGGTGGGTGTGAATCACACATGTTTTAAGCATACTCTGTTCTCAAGGGAGATGAAATCTGTGCCTGGTCCTATCAGAGATAGATGATAAATTCAGAGATCCCCATATACATGCTGTCAATGTAAAAGAACCATTGGTAATTAAAAATTGCAAGAAACAAGTTGTTAGCCACTATTCTAGCAAAAAATTCTAAAGGCAATGAAATTTCTACCATTTTAGTGGCCGGCATGAAGGCTCCAGAAATAGAAGATGGCAACTTCATCGTGTAAAGACACAATAGTGATGTCGCCTGCTATCGGCATACTCGATACTCAAGTATAAAAAAGACATCAAGAGCCACACTGGCACCACAGTTAAAATGAATACCATCACTATAATTTTACAAGCATTTCGTAAAATGTGACTGAATGGTTAGCAGTTTCAGTCTCATCGTTGCTATGACACTGTCACAGCAAATACTTGGATACAGGATTCCTGTAAAGGGGTCAACTGAAGTGGTGGCCTTATGCTTTACTTGGAGTGAAAATTTGAATCAACCAAATCCATTGGGATTACTGTAGTTCTATTTGTTCATACCCAGGTACACTACAATTCATGGTGATATCGTTTTGTGTTTATATAAGATTAGACTGACCGGTTTTTCTTTGCTGTAAGAGCCTTGTTTTCACCAATTTTTCTGCCGCCTCCTTCTGTAAAAATTAAACAAATATATTTAAAACAATGCAAATGAGGATAATTTATTCTAGCACTTCTTCTTTTTCGTTCGTCTAATATTTCCAAGCCCTGAAAAGGGATTTGCAAGTAGCAGGATGTTGTTAGAAGAATGGGATGCGTTGTGCCGTAGTATACAGCTTGAATGCAATATTTGCATCCTTTCAGTCCAACACATCCGACTTCAGCAGGCATTTTTTGAGTACCAGGTTAGTCTTCCCTCTTCGTTCCCTTCTCATTAGCCAGTCTGCTATGTTGCGGCCTGTTAACCAGGATCACCGCGTGGAGGTGCAGAAGAGTCTTGGCAGGTCTGGTTTGCCGACCCTGATGCTAGCAGTCAGCTATTGGTCACTGACCACTGCAGCTCCTGCACTGTTCAGCATCCCATTCTAGTATTTCATCCTCAACATTCTTAATTTGATACTCCATAAAGAGAATGTGGCTTCTATTGCAGTTGACAACCTAGTTTGTTAGCAGAAGATTCTCAGAGCCATTTAATCACTGGCTGAACATTTGTTAATTGCTGGCCAAATTGTTTGCTTGATAAGATAATGTAGATGCTTTCCTGGGTTATAAATAGAAATAGTTAGTTTACTTTTACCGTTTAGTGTCAAGGAGAGTTCAAGACGTCTGTCTTGCCCCAAGTGTGTTGCATCAGTCGTCGTAAGCCCAGTGTTGTTGTCCAATCACTCTAATTGCATCTATCCGCCTGCCTTGCTTGTTCCCTGTAGCCAGATCTACCAGCATTGTAAGCCATCAGTGGAAGTTTGGTGAGGGTGCATTCTAATGAGATGACCAAACCATCATCTTTTTTTCATAGAAATGTACTCTGTACACGATGTAATGCTGATCATACTTTGAATGTCTTCATTTTGCAGACTGTCTTTCATATATATATATATATATTCGGCAACAATATGGTTACTAATGACCCATCCGCTCATTTTGAGAATAATTGCTTTATGTCATTTTTTCTAAAGATGAAAAACAAACAAAAACTGTTAATCTATTTATTTACCTGTAGTATTTCGAGCTCCTGCTTTCCAAGGATCTGGTGTAATCACTTTGCCAAGTTTCTTCTGACCTAATTTGTGTATACAAGTTATTAAAGGACGTGAGAACTAATGTTGCAAATGTTGGTGACATTATTGTTAGCAAAACAAAACATGCTCTTCCATAAACGAATTAATTTGGTGTAGCATATTATGCTGTTTATACATATAAATATATATATAATAATCACAATATAACATCTCAATATACATATATACATACAAAAATATATATAATAATCACAATACAACATCTTAATTTCCTCGGCTTCAGCCCATATGCGAGGTAGCCAGCAGTGTTCTATTTGCAGTTCGATCCTTTGCAGTGTCATATCATTTTGGACCTAAGTCTCTCGGCAGATTTTTGCTGTCGCGACCACACAGATGTGAATAATCATTTGCTCACCAAAATTATGTTCTTGAGTGTCCATTTGTTGTCTGGCATGAGCATCACATGACTAGCCCTCGATATTTGCGAGATGTGACCTCCAAGACGTCTCGAAATAGGATTGCATTCTCTGATTTCAACATTATTGATTCAATGATTGAGATACTGAGAATATGTTTTTCAATCCCTCGCTGGGTAAAAAGTTTCTCTGCATCCGTGCTGTATAAATTCTACACCTTACAGTCGTAGATCATGACAGGGATACCACGGAATTGCTGACCTCCAAGGTGGTCTGGCTGATGAGTATAATGTCATCCGCGTAGCAAAGGCAAGTAAGCCTTTCCTCATCTATATTTATGCCTGTATTTGCCAACTGAACTGTTGGAAGATGTCCTCAAGGGCTGCGATAATGAGTTTTAGAGAAATTGTGTCGCCCGGCCACACTCTTTTTTGCCAGTGGGATATTTATTGAGTGGCAGTACATAGTAATGGTCGTATTGCAGCCAAGGTTTAATTCTTTGATCATTTTACTGTAATTTTAGACAAGGTCTTGATTCCTTATGGCACTTAATGATTTATCACGCATTCAGCCACATCGGTCTCAATACTGTGGAAAGCTTTTTTCTTAGAGCCGGATATATATTTCTTAGTGTCGGATATATATATAATATAGTCTAATTATTATCCGCAGAGATGGTCTACTCTATCATTCAATGATAGACGAATTCTTTAAAAAATAACATGACAATACACTGTAGCACTCGGGTTAACTATAAGGTAGAGTAAAATAAGGTACACCGTACACGTCGTAAACTGACAAACGGACATAAACTTGGTGATCGTAGTCCTTTAATATACTATATAGGTGCTATACTTGCATACTCCCATGCCATACAATTCTACCATAGCACATCATGACACACTAACACTTTGACTTAGGCTAACTTAAGTAGTACTCTCTCTAGTCTAGTAACTTAGGATTAAGGTCGGAGATGAAGTGAAGTCAATGAAGAGTTAGATAGAGACTTTATAATTTTATTGTATGATAATGAGGTTACGGAGGACGATATTTATGAGATGAGGTGTCAGTTCCTTGACTCGCTGCCTTTCCTTTCCTCACTAGTCTGTGAGTAGTCTGACTACTGAATTAAAATAGTGTCTCTAACAAAAATTTTACCAAATTACAAAACAACCACTGAGTTACACTAAAAATGTTAGTAAAATGTTACTTTTAACTAGTACAAGAGTGGGCAGTATAATAAGATTAATAAGTATCACTATTTCAAGTATTTAAGTAAGTTTAGTTTAACTTTTATTTTTAACTTAGTTACTTTAGTTTATAATCATCATGACAAAATCAAATCGAAAATGACAAATTGACACAATCACAACACATCATCATGATAATCATCATATTAAATAATTAAAATAAAATATCATATAAGTAAGATATTATCATGACATCATGTTGATGTGGTGGATTTACAGCTAGGTCGACTAGAGCGTATCAGTAACTGGGGTTGAAGTCTATCCCTTTGTCATGAAAAGGAAATGCTCTATCACGATGCTATCAACAAAAATCGTTTACTTACATTTTTCACACACCATTGTGTTTTAAAAGATGAATTTCGACAACTGATTTTTTTTGTGACAATCCAAAACAAACACAACAACTTCCGTTTTAAGTGTACTTTTTTTGGCAATTGCAAAAATTCAATTTATTCTAGATAGATACAAAACAAACCTACTATCACAATTTGCAAACCGGGAGGTTCAAATAATTTGTGAAAAATTACATCACATTTCCTTTATTTTTAATATGCAATAATTTCTTAAAAAACTACAATCTACATGTTTATTTTTAGGATGTGAATTTTAAAACAATAATTGTGTGATTTTAAATGTTATTTATAAACAAATTTGAATTTCTTTTTAACGAAACAAAGTGAACAAATAATGTGCATTAACTTCATTATTCTGGTTTATAAGGCTCTACGTAGTCTGTATACATCCAGTTTATTCCACTCCACCGATACAGAAATGACTGTGATCATTCAATCTATTTGTGAATGCATCAACTGACTCTGCGTCCACCACATCTTGTGGCAATGCATTCCAAGCATTAACAACTCTCTGACTAAACAAATATGGAGACAATACAATATGGATGGAACTGTCTTTATATCATTTTTGATTACATTTAATTTTAATCAACTTTAAACATTTTTTTTCATAATTTTTTCGGACTTTATATAATTTGAATCGATGCCTTCTTGTTTTTGTAGCCGGTTGAACTTTGAAAGACGTCTGACAGTGTACGAAGAAGAAGAAGAAGAACTTTGAAAAAACTTGGTATAGTCTAATTTATCCTTTCAATTTATTAATTTATAAACTTGTACTCGAATTCTCAGCAAATTATATCGACGGGAATGGGTCAGAAGATTCGATGAAACAGCTCTTGACTATGGTATGGAGATAAACGCTGGAAAGACAACATTAATGACCAACAACGCCAGAGGCTTCAACAGTAGTATAAAAGCTAAAGGTCAGGAACTCGAAGTGGTTGACGGTCTTAAATATCTAGGGTCGATTGTCAGTGATGAAGGATCAAAATGAGAGGTGTTGGCCAGACTAGCACAGACAATAGCGGCGCTTGCACGGCTTAACAAAATCTGGCAAGATAAACGGTTAGCACAATGCACGAAAATTAGATTAATGCATACACTGGTCCTGTCAATATTCCTCTATGCATGTGAGACATGGACAGTTACAGCTGACCTTAAACGAAGGATAGGCCTACATGCCTTGGAGATGAGATGTTTCCGAAGACGTTTAAAGGTCACGTACAAAGATCGAGTTACAAATGAGGAAATACGAGATAGAATTACAACAGCAATATGGCCTTTTGAAGACCTCTTGGCAACTGTCAAAAGAAGGAAACTCGCTTGGTAGGTCACATATGGAGATGAAATGGTCTTGCAAATACAATCCTCCACGGAAAGGTGCATGGCAGACAACGAAGAGGCCGTCCCAAAAAGAGATGGGAGGACTACATAAAAGAATGGACCAATTTCCGACCAGAAGGGTGGCGTGGTTTTTAGAGGATGTCTTCATGTGTGCCCCAACGACCTCACCGGTTACGGGATGACCTGACCTGACCTGACCAGCAAATCTCTCTACCTTATCATCTCTACTACACAAATGCAGCTTCTTTAATATATCCTTTTTTTTAAATTCTCTTCTATCTTCTTCTACTTCTTTTCTAACTCACCCGATCTCTTCTCATTTGTCATAACCTCACATTCCATTCAACCCTGCCTCTTATATTCATGTACAATTGATGCCTTGCTGGAGGGTAACGATAACACGATCGGTATGGCAGAACACTGGTCTGCCCAAAGGATTATGTGCTATGGACATGGAAAGTCTTACAATCGAATTATTTATAGTGCAACCAAGAACAAGTTACATTTATTTCTTCAATGTGATGTTCCAACATTTCACACCGTTAACAGTGCACATATGTCCGTAATCAACAATTAACAGAGGTAACTGATGGTAGAGGATGAAAAGCACTACTATTCCAAATTTAAAAATTGTGAATCGGAAATTTTTCAGTTCCCTGGGGGAGGCACCTACCTCCTACCAGACGCGTCAGCAGGGTTGCGGATTGCTGAAAGGCCTCCTAATTTGGAGGCTAGCAGCGAATAAATAAGCAGCCGTGGACAAAAACGGGTCGGCAGGCATGGAGGCTGTAATGAGGCAGCCCCTCCACCATGCAAAGACACAACAGGCTAATCACCTGTTTGTTTTAAAAACGATTACAAGTCAAAACACAGAGAAAACCGGACTGACCTCAACGGCGACGAGCAGGTGAGAAATAAGGACCACGATTTACGGAACATGGAATGTACGAAGTATAAACGGAAAAGAACAAGAACTAATAGAGGAGATGAAGAGAGCAAAATTGACAGTCCTGGCACTTACAGAAACAAAGAAAAAGGGACAGGGCGTTATGGACCATGATGGCAACATGCTATACTACAGCGGAGTTCCCATGAGTGAACTAGCCAGGGCAGGGGTTGGTTGTATAGTGAATGGTAACAGCAAAGCAAACATTAAAGGATGGAAGTTCATTTCAGAACGACTGATGGTTCTAAGTCTACAAGAGGAGGATAGTCAAATGGATATCGTCACTGTGTATGCACCAAACGAAGATGAGAGCACTGACATAAAAGATGAATTTTATGAGCTCCTGCAAAGGACCATTGGCGATTGCCATAATGAAATACTTCTCATTGGAGACTTCAACGCAAGAGTTGGAAACGACTATTCTGGTTGGGATGGAGTGATCGGTAGTTATGGAGAAGATGTCTTAAATGACAATGGAAAACGACTGCTCAGATTCTGCAGAGAACAAAACCTTGTTATTACAAATACAAGGTTTCCACACAAGCGTACCCATGCCTACACAAGATGTGATCCGGCAAGAAATGAAAGATCCATAATTGACTATGCAATAGTGAGGAAAACTGATTTCAAGTATGTAAAGGATGCTAGAGTGTTCAGAGGACCAGAGATAGGAAGCGACCACTACCTAGTTAAAATAAAGAGAGAAATTGAAAAACACTATCCAGCTAGGCAACACCAATCAGCAAAGCATGAAACATAATACACAAGGAGAAAATAAAATTAAGGCTTACAAACTACGAGAACCAGATGTAAGAGGAGATACCAAGGGCTCATAACAACAGCAATAGAAAGGATAGAGGAATCTGAAGAAGATATGGAAATGCTTTGGGTAAAATTCAAAGACATCCTCAAAGAGGCTGCAGCAGAGGCATGCGGTCAAACCAAAGAAGGGTGGAAGAGAAAAAGTACATCATGGTGGACAGAAGAAGTGAAAACAATAATACGAGAAAAGAAAAAGGCATGGAAGCAATACCTTGGGGCTAGGAATACAGAAGAACAAACAAAGAAATATAAAGAATATGTAAATTTTAGAACAGAAGCAAAGAAGACTGTGCTCAATGCCAAACAGAAATCCTGGGAAGAATTTGGAGAGAAACTGGAAAATAATGCTGGAGAAAACCAGAAACTGTTCTACAGTACCTTAAAGAACATGAGGAAGGAAAAGGAATGCCCCCTGAAATTTGTTAAAGATAAACAAGGTGCGCTGTTGACTGCCCCAGAAGAGGCAATGAACAGATGGAAAGAATATTTCTCAGATCTCCTTGGAGTGGAGGAAAACCAAGCTCTGGAAGTAACAGTCCCAATTCAAGAAGAGGGGGCCATGGAGGGAAACGATAATATCACAATGATTGAACTAAAGGCAGTATTGGAGAAAATTAAGTTAGGTAAAGCAGTAGGACATGATGGTATAACACCAGAAATGGTTAAATACATTGGAGCGGCAGGAGAGATGCTATTCATGAAGATTCTCAAGGCAGCTTGGCGCCACAAGTAGATACCAAGAGACTGGGAGGTTGCAATAATAATACCAATATTTAAAAAGGGCGACAATCGACAATGTGAAAATCACAGAGGTATTTCCCTTCTTAGTGTCCACGGGAAAGTCTACTCTAGGATTCTAGAACGGCGATTAAGAGGTCTAGCAGAGCCAAATATAGATGAAACTCAATGTGGGTTTAGGGCAAACAGAAGTACTCAAGACCTTATCTTTACACTCAGACAGCTAAGTGAAAAGGCTCTTGAATATGATAAAGAGATGCATCTCTGTTTTTTGGATTTGGAGAACGCATTTGATAAAGTTCCTTGGGACAAACTCTGGGAGTGCCTGACAAGGAAAAACATCACAGGACCCCTGATCTCTGCCATACAGAGTTTCTATAAAACATGCAGAAATTATGTGCGGACATCAAATCAAAAGTCAGGAGAGTTCAAGACCACTAGCGGAGTAAGACAGGGGGACATTCTATCACCGTACCTTTTCATACTCCTCATGGATGAAGTCACCAAAGCCTGCAAGGAACGGACAAAAAAGTATGAAGTAGGGTACTGGAAGATGAGACCAAGTTACATATCGTAACTAGCATTTGCAGACGATGTGGCCCTGATCACGAAAACCGAAGCACATCTCCAGACCAACTTGCAGGTCTGGGAAGAAGAGTTGAAGAAGAGAGGAATGCACATCAGCAACTCCAAAACAAAAACCATGGTGATCGCCAGAGATGAAAAGAGACATCAGATAACTCTGGGAACACGAGCACTAGAGCAGGTCAGCAACTTTAAATATCTAGGAGTGGTAATAGACAGCAGGGAAGGAATCAAAGAGAAGTTAACTGCACGAAGGGCAGCAGCAGGTAGACTGTTCCATGCAATAAACAGAGGTTTCCTCAGTAGAAGAGAAATAAGCAGGAAAACAAAGATGGATGTATACTGCTCGACCTATGTGCTTGTCCTGACATATGGATGTGAGTCATGGGCAATGACTACAGCCCAAGAAAGGCAATTACAAACTTCAGAAATGAGGTACCTAAGAAAGGCGGTTCAGGTGACGAAAAGGGACAAGATCCGTAACCAGACAATACACAGTAATCTTGAAGTTCAACCCCTGCAGACACGAGTGGAGCAGTCCCAACTACAGTGGTTTGGCCATGTCTGTAGAATGGAAGAAGATCGGATACCAAAGCGGTCATGGGTGATCAAAAGTCAAGGACGCAGACCCAGAGGACGTCCAAAAATACGTTGGGAAGACAACATACGACAGTCCCTAAGTGATAGAGGGCTGGATTTGAAAAAAGGCCAGGAAAAAGACGTCGGATAGAGCAGTGTGGCGTTCTCTTTGGCAAACCTCTACACCTCACGGTAGAAGAGGAGCGACTAAGTAAGTAAGTAAGTAAGTAAATTCTTCAGTTCTATTGGTCCGTCGCTGCTCTCCTTAGTTCTTGCATGTTCCCTAGCCCCATTGATGCACCCTCCCTTTGTGATAGTTCTTCATGGAGTCTCTCTGGGTCTTCCTATCATCAAGCTACAAATGATTTTCCCTGGAACTGATAGAAGCGTCATTCCACGCCATTTGTTTTAGTCCGATAGGTCTTCTTTTTCCGGAATTTTCACTATCACGCCATCTTTGCATTGCTGGGGTGGTTTCTCCTTCCTCCATACTTCGTTTATGATTGACAACAAGTGCGTGACAGTTGTATTGTCAGCCATTTTAAGCATCTCACCAGCAATTCCATCTTCGCCAGCTGCTTTGTGGCTCTTTAAGTTTCTGATGGTCCGATCAATCTCTACACGTGTAACATGATCGCATTGTACAACCATGGGATACATATTTGTAGCGTCATCGAAGTCTGACGTTTTTGCTGGATGTGGTCTATTTAGCACATCTACAAAGTGTGTCGTCAAACGTCATATCTTTTCGGCTTCTGTAGCAATGATGTTACCCTTTTTGTCTTTGATAGGAAAATATACAATGAATTTAATCAAGATTAGATAAATACAATAGTTTGGAAACATGAAGCGTAATACTTGACTGAGAACCATCATTTATTGGATGAGGTGCCGAATATGTAGTGCGGTGACTGAGCTGACTGCAGTCAGCAACTTGTAGCTGACTGCTTGCATTATATTCAGCGAACCACAGCTGACCAAGACATTATTCCGCCTCCAAACAGGCTAGAGTAGTGTAGTCTGACTAATAGATTAGGGATCGCAGTGGAATGACACTCGACACCAAAAAAGGCAGCTGAAATCGGATGTGTCAGATAGAAATGCGCAGATCTCGATGTAAACTACTTATATATTAATGTAGTCCCCGTTCAGTCACGTATAGGATCATATGACTTGAAACGGTAAACACACACAAAATGTATACTTAGCTGTTTTTTTCTTTCTCATCGTTGCGTTGTCTTTTCTCTTTTCTGTGTAAACTACGTCCTTTTCAGGACGAATGCAGAAGAAGAAGAAGAAGAAGAAGAAGAAGACGATTGAATCATTGACGGCAGAAAAGGATAGAATTACAAAAATGCGTCCAGGAATACCTCCCAACGTTTAGTCATTCGTGCGTGCTGTACTAAACTGTTACTGAACATGGGCAGGATAATGTAAGTTCTAACGCCCTGATGTAACCAAAAGGTTGATAACGTTTGCCTCTGTAAAAGTGTACTGAACAATCAAGGATATCTATACTGCTAATATTTAAACCGTAGTGGTGGAAGGAACAAGCCCACTGTCTGTTGCTAAGAGTGCAGTGGGAACAATATGGCCGCGATCGATGTGTAAGGTTGCGCATTCAAATCAAAAAGCATTCATGTGCAGACCATACCAAGTAGGTAGTATCTTATTATCTATATACGGGTCTAACTACATTGTTATTTTGTTTTCCAAATACCAGTTATTAGTTTTCGTAGGCTTTTATGCATGAATACCATGATACAAGCAGAAAAGTACAAAAACATGACAGCACACCAAAATGAAGACCAGGCTCGGAGATCTTGCCAGTAGAAAATTAAAGAGAAGTAGCTTTGTACATCGGTTAAAAAAACTAATCAGAACATAAAGGATGATTTACCAGATACCACGTAGGAGGTAAATCCACTTTCCCTTCAAACCCCATTGAAAGAACACCAAAACATCAGCATAAAAACATTCATTACTGCCACCTGCTCCATGTGAGAGCAAAATACTCTCCTAAAGAAAGCAGCTGCACGTAAAATGATCGACGAACTGTACCCCAGAGGAGCATGGATCCAGGTATATACTGACGGATCAGCAACAAGATCAGTGAAGAATAGATGCTCACCAATCTATATTGTCTACCCAGATAAAGAAAACGAAACCCCTAGTTCCTCCATTGTGTTCAAACTACGCGGCTGCACTAATGATTAGCAACAACCCAGCAAGTCAGTGCCAACAGGTTGTATTCCTTACATATACAATGTCAGTTTTGCAAGCCGTCAAGAGTGATAGACTGCCAGATCTTAAGAAAGCCTTGTGCGAACTAAAAGACAAGAGAAGTGTAGTGTAACAGTGGATCTCATCACACTGCCGCATACAAGGAAATGAGACAGCAGACAAGTTGGCAAAAGAGGGAGAAACACGAGAACACAACTAACAAACAATCACCTTCCAAGAAAGGAAGACCCTTATCTACGCCATAATGAAAGACAACCAAATGAGATACAACTATCACTGCCTTCATCGAGCGGAACAAATGATCTTGTTCCACATGAGAACGGGACATAACAGATTGAAAAACCCCTTTCACAGACTAAAATTAGCTTTATCGCCAATGTGTATGTGCGGGCAGTCAGCACAGACATCCGAACATAACATGCAAGACTGTTATATGCTGAGCCAATTGTGTACTGAGCACTGGCCCACGTAGACGGATCTCCACACAAAGATATTTGTAAGCCTTGAAAAACTCTCCACTACAACAACCTTTATCCAGAGAACTGGCCTTCACGTGTAGAGATAACAGGTAAAAACATGCGAAGAGGAAGAAAAAGACACTCATGTGACACTCTCTCTTGCCGCCCATTCCTCATGTGACACTCTCTCTTGCCGCCCATTCCTCATGTGACACTCTCTTTGCCGCCCATTCCTCATGTGACACTCTCTCTTGCCGCCCATTCCTCATGTGACACTCTCTCTTGCCGCCCATTCCTCATGTGACACTCTCTTTGCCGCCCATTCCTCATGTGACACTCTCTTTGCCGCCCATTCCTCATGTGACACTCTCTTTGCCGCCCATTCCTCATGTGACACTCTCTTTGCCGCCCATTCCTCATGTGACACTCTCTCTTGCCGCCCATTCCTCATGTGACACTCTCTCTTGCCGCCCATTCCTCATGTGACACTCTCTTGCCGCCCATTCCTCATGTGACACTCTCTCTTGCCGCCCATTCCTCATGTGACACTCTCTCTTGCCGCCCATTCCTCATGTGACACTCTCTTGCCGCCCATTCCTCATGTGACACTCTCTCTTGCCGCCCATTCCTCATGTGACACTCTCTCTTGCCGCCCATTCCTCATGTGACACTCTCTCTTGCCGCCCATTCCTCATGTGACACTCTCTTTGCCGCCCATTCCTCATGTGACACTCTCTCTTGCCGCCCATTCCTCATGTGACACTCTCTCTTGCCGCCCATTCCTCATGTGACACTCTCTCTTGCCGCCCATTCCTCATGTGACACTCTCTCTTGCCGCCCATTCCTCATGTGACACTCTCTCTTGCCGCCCATTCCTCATGTGACACTCTCTCTTGCCGCCCATTCCTCATGTGACACTCTCTCTTGCCGCCCATTCCTCATGTGACACTCTCTCTTGCCGCCCATTCCTCATGTGACACTCTCTCTTGCCGCCCATTCCTCATGTGACACTCTCTCTTGCCGCCCATTCCTCATGTGACACTCTCTCTTGCCGCCCATTCCTCATGTGACACTCTCTCTTGCCAGCAATTCTTCATGTGACACTGTCTCTTGTCGCCCATTCCTCATGTGACACTCTCTCTTGCCGCCCATTCCTCATGTGACACTCTCTCTTGTCGCCCATTCCTCAATATACGTTTTCGACACCTCATGTAAAAGGTCTTAAGTCGCTTTAGTATTAGTGCTCTAAGTCCAAATATGATTTATGAGAGTTTTAAGAACTCGTCTGATAGACCCGAGCCTTGGTGTAATAAAAGGCAGCGCATTGTTCCTTCAGACTCTCTTTGTCAGGCGGACCGTGGCGGTGCTCACCCTGTCAAGTCTACTGTCTATCTCCATCTCAAGCGAGAGAATGTTGCTGATGGCAGACCACATATGTGAAGCTGTTGACGATCTCCAGAGTGATGCCATCAATCTTTATGGATGGGGTAATTTTAATACCCTTTGCGAAGACTTTCGTCTTTTCCAGGCTTATGGTGAGTCCAAACTGCTTGCACCCCTCGGCTAATCTATCACCCAGTCGCTAGAGTCCATACTCCCTATTGGTCACAAGAACCCACTAGACAAGCTCTATGGCAGTGTCGATAGCCTCAGGATGACTGCTGCTTTTTTCCAAAAAATACAGGTTGACATCTGGCAGCGTACGAAGAAGAAGAAGAAGGTCACAAGAACCACTTCCTCCGCAAATAACATCTAATAATTTGAAACACATTATTACATAATATCGTACAATATAAAACATCTATTGGTTATTGTCAAAAGCAGGAAAACTCCAATGATGTCATCGTGTGTCAAGATCAAATTGTCTGGCCAACATTCGACTCAAGAGAATAGTAAAAAGAACAAGAATGAGAAGGAGACTTAATTAAGATACTATTCTGAAACAGATGGGTAAAATAATGATAAAGATAAACACTGACCTAGACAGACAAGTTGAAAATGAGTCAAATTACTCTTTTGTGCGCATGAAAAGGCTTTAAATCACTGATTGCAGTAGCTTGCCTCACATCTCAAGTGTGCTCATGAATTTGAAGAAGGAAAGTGTACCGGGATCAGTTGTGCTATCAGTGAGGCTGTACTGTAGTGCCAGTTATACTGTAGTCAGTTGTAGTCGTAGTGTATATGCATATCATGGCTTCATCTGCGCGTCGCTTCCTGCTAGGGAGATCACGTCGAGCCTTAACCTTAATTAGCATGGCTGCCATGAAAACAACGTGTTTTCAAGAAGACCTGAGTGGAAGTCAGGTGGAGGTCTTAATTCCGGAGCAAACTGTCCTAACTTCGGCAAATGATAAATCACCAAATGGTGCCAGTCATTGAAAAAATAGACGCAAGTCAGGAGAGACCTAAGTACTAAGTAGGTCTACGCCTGCATAGTTACAAGCCTCATCTTTTCTTTAACATTATTTAAAAAAATATAATGTATTAATTTGTCAAACTGTTATAATAAAGTCTGTTATTTAATCTTTATACCTTTAACAGCCTCATGACGCAGAGCTTTGGAAATCACCAATGGTAGTGCGCAATGCTGGTGCTCAAAGATGGCCAACGATATGATTTTAGCAATTATGGACTCCTTCCATTACTTTTTCTGTGAAACTGACGATCTCTTTTCTTTATTGATACCAATAGTTTTAGTATTTTGGTATCAGTTCATATACAAACACAATAAAATGATGACACTTTACTCTGCACATATGTCTTTTAAGAGAAAGCGGAGGAATTACAGAGATTAAGGAAATCAAAAATGTGAAGATTGCATTCTTTTACTCATATTTAATGTATATCCTGCGTAAATACTGGTATAAAGTAAAGTAACCCATAGCATTACTGCCCTAGGGGTGTTAGCGATCTCACATTTCAAAGGCTCGGCTATATGAGGGCGGTAGCCATCTCCTCTCCCTCGCCGCTTTTACTTCCCGGACTGAACCGGTACCCATTTAAGGCTGGGTGGACCCTGGAGCCATTGCGGTCTAAAAATACACTACCGCCTCAACTGGGGAATGAACCCAGGACCACTCAGATGTGAAGCCAGCGCGCTAACCACTGCGCTACGCGGTATACGGGACTATTAAAAATGGTTCTGGCTAAACCCCTAAAAGAAATGCAAATAGCTCTTCTAGTTCAGTTAAACTATGCCAACGGCTTGTGCAATTATGGATTCAAAGGGAAACGTCATTTTCTATCCAGCTAAACCATTAATACAAGAGACAAAGGTTCCTTATCAGTCCAACCGAGACTATTACTGCTGAAATGTGATGTAATTCTTCTAAAGTCCAGTTAAATCATATCAATGGCTCTTCCCATCCAGTTAAATCATATCAATGGCTCTTCCCATCCAGTTAAATCATATCAATGGCTCTTCCCATCCAGTTAAATTGATTGATGCGAGTTTCAATTGTACTTATTGTTCAGATCGAGGCAACTTGTATGACAACCAAATACAAAAATCAATAACACAGAGGACAGCGGCTCCTCCAACACATTCAAGGAGCTAGTTCAGTGTATTTTTTCCCTTTCATTCACCACGAATTAGATACATGAGCATAGCCAAAAATATATTTGGTCATACTGGAAATAATCACTTTTGATACATTAATGCTATGAATAGAAAAACTTACAGATAACAATGCTTCATATTTATCAGATGAATACATTTTCATTAAAATGTAATGTAAATAAAAATGAGTTTACCCGAGGAGACCTAATCTTATAACTTTTTGTGTATGTTGTAATTATGTTGTGTGGCTTCATATCCATTTGTCATGCTTATCAACCTATGCAGATGATAACCTGTACACCATACCAACATAACATTTACAAAACAAGAAAACCTTACATAACAGATTAGTTAATTGATACATTATTATTTAATAAACTAATCACGGTATAAATGGCAAACTATAAATGGTTCACAGTTCATGGAAAGAGAAACACACAAATAGCGACATCTGGATTAGAGTAGGCATAGATAGAGATCTATTGACAGACATTAAAATTAGGCAAGTCAACTATTTTAGTCATATAAAAAGAAACAATATTTAATTAAAGGAAAGATCATACTGATACTTAGAGGGCTCAACTTTGTCACAACACATTCACGTAGAAACATATTGCATCACTTAAACACTGTGATGTTGTTTGTTCATCGTTTCCGAAGAGGTCCACGTTGTCATCTGTCGATCCTGGAGTGGGTTCGTATGTGGCTGATCAAACCAATCCGAGCCCGAAATCATCTGCCACACTGACGACAGAGAAACAATGTCTAACCATCAGACGGAGGCAACTCGCCTCTTGACTTTCGTGTCGCTTGTCTCCGTACAGCTTCCTTTATTACTGTCTGCTACATTTGCGTTGTGCCAGAAGATATTTTACTACTCCAGGCTGAGAGATCAGCAGCACAGGTACATACGGACACATACATGCATCCAAGCACTGGTTAATACTTCCTGATATCGGCAAAGGATTGCGGTCCGGGGAGAAAGAGCGTGCCTCTGCCAGTAGAATACGAGAGGCTCAGAGAAGACTTTAATGAAAACGAAATGGAAACTACTGGAGGGAAAGGTTGAAGGTCAGATGACAAGAACCGGGCAGCGCTATAAGTGGGAGAGCAATATCGAAAGGTGGATTAATGTCTAATGTCAGTCTGGCAGGGTGTACTGTCAAGACATGGTACAGATGATATTGTAGATTCACTGCAGCCAACTTTCGATGCTCGCTGTGAGATTTAAATAAGAACTAGGATTGCAGTAGCAACAAAAGGCATTCCGAGAGAAACAAAATGTTATAACATCAACATACAGTTTTGGAAAAGAATAATCACTACACATATCTGTCCCGTCGCATTGTACAGCGTGGACTCTAAACAAAAAGGATGAACAAACATTAGAAGCTTTGAGATGTGGTGCTATCGCAGGATGCCAAGAGTGAGCTGGACAGAATTAGATCAAATGAACAAGTGCTTAAAGATATAGAGTCACATAGACAACGAATGACGATTATGCAGAAATATATATTGTCTCGGCTTGGTCATAACATGATACATGTGAGGCCGCTTATTGAAAGTACCAGAAGGCCAAATTCAGTAGAAAAGAGGAAGAGGATGTCCAAGAAACCATTACATCAAACAGAGGCTTGCAATAACGTAGGGTTGCAGATTTATATACTGAGCAGAAGCAATATGCTAAGAACAGAGTACAGTAGATTGACATGATCAGAAGACTTTAACACCAGTCTCCGGACTGACTAACAGAGGACAGTGGCATGACATGATCAGAAGACTTCAACACAGTCTCCGGACTGACTAACAGAGGACAGTGGAGTGACATGACCAGAAGACTTCACCACCGGTCTCTAAACTGACTAACCTGATGATGATGATGATATCAAAACTGCAAATGGCTTCATCAGGAAAATCTTGAAAGATTGTAATAAATTTGTGCACTTAATTGTTCACGTACTTTTCTTTTGACCTTTGGCTGGTATAATTAATTACCTCTTGTAAATTCTTCTTGTCGTCCCACTTTTTAAGCTTCAACCACGAGACTTTGGCTGGTACTCATCATTTGCTATTTAACCTTGTCGCTGATCTTTTGCGGGCTCCATTCCAGCGCATGTCTCGTTTCCAATCTAGCGCCTTTCTGGTTAGATGGTGTGTCCTAATTTCTCTACTCTCTCCTCATAATCTACAGATACGTTAGTTACTCTCCTTTGTTATTACCACAGACCATCTGACATGCGTTTGAGAGGGTGCTTGATGAAGGTATGCGTTGTGGTTGTAATCCCCTTTGTTGTTGCTCGAAGCTACCCATCCTGAGTTCTTCATACTTGACCCTAATTCTCTAGTAGTGGTTTGCATTGGACCTTCTTGTATTCCGTGGCGTACTACAGAAGGGTCATCCTTGTTGTAGCGCAATGCAAAGCTTTTATGTAAACTCACCATTATGAGAATCACAATGTTGGTTCCCACCTCTTTGCCTAGGTTGCTGTAACACAACCAATTTCCAGGAGTACGTCGTGGGCATAATGTTGGTCAATATTTTTCTTCTGACCCAGACGATAGTTTTGGCTTCAATCTGCTTGGTTAAATGCTGTGTTTCCAAAATTGTATAGCAATGCATTTATATTTGTGCTGAATTGTTTAATCTTATAATCCTTTAAAAAGAAGAATTCTATTAACTTCCATATTTGGTAGAGAGAGAGTTGCAAGCAAACCTAACTTTGTTAATCCCAACATTAACATCTTGGTTTCTTCATTAATCTCTACCTATGTTGTTTCCAAAATAAGTATAACTATTATAATCTAACCATTAATTTGTATGTGGTTATTTGTCTATTATTTATTTTAATTTGTTTTGTTTACATTATAATCTGCAGTTTCACTTTATCTGCTTCTGCTGTTAGTCTGAACTTACCTTTCATGCATATCTTGTTATTTAGGTGGCAAAAGACATTCCCCTCCCATCCCCCCCCCCTCCCCCATTTCCGGCAAAATCAGAACCTGGCATGTTGGACATAGGCATTCCTGTCAATATCAAGTCTAACAACAGTTTGCCATGATGGATACTTATTCTACAGGTGTCCACTTCTTCTTCCTCCTCTTCAACTTCCTCCTCAACCTCCTCCTGAGCCTTCACCTCCTCTTCCTCCTCTTCTTCTTCTTTGTACGCTTTCAGACGTCAACTTGAATATATCTAAAGTTAGCTTCAGGCTATTAATATCTTCATAGAGCTTATCCAGGAATGGCATTGGCCATATGTACTTTCTTTGTTCCTTGTATGTTGAACGCCTTTTTACCCGAAGCGGGAGACACATTCATCAGTATTTCCTATCATTAGTTTGTTGAAAAAATTGTATCTCAATCTGTGTGGAGTCTGTCATCCTTATCGACGTCCTCAATCGTGTCGATAAATATCAATGTTATTCCATATTATGCACTATTTCAGATTTTACTCATAGAGGTCAAGGTTAGTCATTTGAGTTGTTGATTCACATTTCTGCCCAAAACAGAGGCGTAAGGCTACCAGTCCAACTGGTCCCTTTTCAAGAACCCTGTAAATGGGCATTTCTTTGCAATAGTGACTGTTTCAATAGCAATAGTTATAACATGATGAAGTTGGTTGTACCACATGTCTTACTCATCTTTTACAACATGTCTGGAAGGTTACACTGTTTTATATTTTATTATCTGGATACCACTTGAGTGAGTAGTCAGTAGTGTGCTGTTTTAGTGTTCTATGATTATTTTAAGTGTTGCTATTTGATCTGTGAATTATCTTGCCCAAGACTCTGTCTGCTCATTCTTTGCATTAGAGTTAAAAATGAATAGTCTGGCAATAATTTTGTCAGAAAGTTTTCACTCGGGTCTAGAATTCCATAATTATTCTGAGTGTTGCTGTTTGATATGTGAATTATCTTACTGGATATCTTGCTTGCTCATTCTTTGAATTAAAATAAAATATGAAAATGAGTCTAGCATTAATCTAGTCAGAATTTGTCACTAGCTTCCAGTAGTTAGCTACATTAAGCCACATGGTTTGTTCATCATTAGTTGGTATCAGAGGAGTCCAGTCTGGAGAAACTCTGCCCATACAAAACCCATTGATATAGTAATAAACAGGCAGGCAGGATAGTGTCAGGATGCCTAGAATCCATCCCCACTATTAAAATATACCCTAGAATTGGCATAGCTACACCTGCCATCAGGAGAAACGTGACTGCGGAAATTGAATGAGGGAAACAGGAAAACGGCCCCAGACACCCAAATATTTGGACACTATGAGTAGATCACAAGACTCAAATCGAGACACAGTTTCCTTAAATCAGCAAAGCCCATACAGTAAAGCTCTGAAACTATTCATATTGAATTATGGCACACAATCTAGGTCATCCGATGATTTGTCCCAACCTTACCGATACATGGACAAGAGCGATATGCTAAGACAATTGACAGGGCAATTCAAGTTGCTGAACACTGGATGAACACTATATGACGTGGTGCTTGGACATGCACAAGAAGTAAAAAAGTATCAGAGGAGTTCGATTTTACCAGTTGCTGTTTAAATTGATTTGCCATTTTGTTAGTAGTTTAATTAGGTATCCTTCTTCTTCTTCTTCTTCTTCTTCGTTCGTTCTCAATCTCCCGCTACCAAACCCTGAAAGGGCTTAAGTAGCAGAATGTAGTCCAGAGAACGGAATGCGTTGTGTCGTAGTTAACAGCTTGACTGCGATATTTGCACCTTTCGGTCCAACACATCCGACTTCAGCAAGCATTTTTTGAGTGCCGGGTTAGCATTCCCTCTTCGATCCCTTCTCCTTAGCCAGTCTGCCCTGCTGCAGCCTGTTATCCAAGATCACCGCGTGGAGGTGTAGAAGGGTCTTGGCAGCTCTGGTTCGCTGGCCCTGATGCTAGAAGTCAGCTATGGGTCGCTGACCACTGCAGCTCATGCGCTGCTCAGCATCTTGATCCCAATTAGGTATCCGTACTTCCATTTTCCAGTTCTGTGTCTTGTTTCCATATTTTTGAACAAGTTTGTGTCAATCTCTAGAGTGTAGGAAATTGTATAAACTTTCATTAGTCTTGGAAAGATTCTATGCATCCCTGCAGCCTTTCCATTTTGATATATTTTTAGAGCCTCTATGATCACTTGTTATCCCAGTATGGGTCTCTGAGCCACCTACTGTGGAATTAAAGGATATGATCATTGCACACTTATAGGCACGGTACTAATGGTAGCTAAGTAAGGTTATAATTGAGGTGATGACCTCATGTAAAACAAAGTGTCACAGAAATCACAAGTACATTTAAAAACAAACAAACAGCAGAAAAATGTTCAGGTCTATCAGCTAGAAGAAAAATAAGATGAGTGATAATGTATTCCGCCTTTTCTGATACAATTGACAGATAAACTGTAAGGAAAAAAGGGGTTACCTGAAAAATATATGTTGTTTGAGTGAACGGAGAAGAAGAAATCATTTCAATAACTGCAGCTTTCTTGTGTTGTAGCTGGTTTATATTTACATTTATATGTCTCATCACCGATTCTATGTTGGTTGGGGTTATCAGATGATTCATGTATTCCTTCATTCCTTCCATTGTTGGTGACAGATAATTGTTGGGTTTATTGTGACGACCTAGACACACTATTTTATTATCTCTTTCTCACTTTTTCTCTCTCCCTTTAAATTTTATCACACTAGTTTTAATATAACAATACAACTCTGTGGGATGCTTCAAATGAACCGGAGACAATAACTATGCGTTTTTGTTTCTGCTAACAGTGCAACTTATATATGTCTTGTTATTTATGGTGGTTTTGCTGTTGTGTATTTTTGACATAAGTGTATTCATAGTGATAAAAATTCACAACTCAATGAAATGCGATACCCCTATGACTTCCTAGATCCCCCCCCCCCCCCCCCGCCCAATAAATTTTAGCAAGCTGACACAAAGAGCTGTTTGAATACATGGCATATGTCTAATGCCACTCATGGAGATCCATGAGTGTAAACGCTAATATATCAATAGCTGATTACACCTGAACATGACCAATATATTCTGCTTGGAAACCATAACTATTGCTTTTTTAAATGCAGTCATTCACTTTTTATTACACACTAGAAAAGTATTAAAATCTCATTAAAAACAATAATACGCAATGGAGACAAAGACATGTCATCATGCTCTTATATGTTTCATGTTCCAATGCTCAAGATTGTAAAGGGTTAACCGACTGCAGTTACATACTTTTTTTTATTTAATACTCAATTGTTTTAGTAATATTTTGTGAACTTTTTACTTTCATGATTTGTCTGAATGACTATTTTTAGGTTGCAGTGGGCCTAGAACTGTGATAAGCTTCATATTTTTTTGTCCAATTTTCTTGTATTTCTCTTTTCTGTTTACCCCATCTCTCATTTTATGTTTCAATTTAGTAGTATCACCACAGCACTCAAAGCAAACTCATAGTTGCTCATTTACGTTTAGGAATTGACAGTGTATGTATGTTGATGGTTCTTGTAGCTCTTTCGATATATTTAGGAAGTGGCAAAGTGTATATATGCTGATGGTTCTCGTACATTATAGTATTGTATCCCCTTTCAGTCATGACTGACTATAGGATGATATGACTTGGAGTTATTTAAAATAAATGTATACTTAGCTTTTGATGTCTTTCTCCTTTCGGCGTTGTCTTTTCACTTCTCTGTGAGCAAGAGCTTCTCTTCACCAAGACTGACGTGGCCGTTTAGGGTACATCTCCACCTAGATCGGCCTGCAGCTTCGTTTTCCTCAGGATGTAAGATCCATGTCCAGGGCCTTCTTATCACGCTTACACGCATCTTTGAACCTCAACTGTGGCCGGCTGACTGTTCTTTTTCCATTTGTCAACTGTCCATAGAGGATATCTTTGGGAATGCGACCATCTTCCATGCGACAAACATGACCAAGCCATCATAGCCTTCATTACCAAATGAGTGTGTACATGCTTGGGAGAACGGTGCATGAGTGAACTTCTGCATTCGTCACTCTATCCCCTCATGTAAAAATGAATAGCAAGCGCCGTAGATGGGAGCTGTGCTCTTATCTGGCATAAGTTGTCCAAGTCTCGCTGCCATATAGAAGTGTGTTGGCAACACATGCATTGTACATCATGGCCTTGGTTTTAATTTTCAGTTTCTGGTTTTTCCAAACATGTTGTGAGGCGAGCAAATATAGCAGCAGCTTTGCCAGTGCGACTGTCTATTTCTGATTTCTGGGTCTAGAGAGAGACTTGTCGTTGATGTAGTATGTGAATTGGTGTACAGTTGCTAGTTCATAATTATCGATGTTAAAACTTGGCGTGGCATCTATTTACTTCTGTCTCAGCACATTTGTTCTGTTGAGACTTATTGAGAGACCAAAATCTTTGCAAGCCTGGGAGAAGTGATCTATCAACTTCTGAAGTTCCTGCTGACTGTGGGTGACAATTGCAGCATCATCAGTGAAAATCAAGGTACTGATGATGATCTCCATTTTGGCCTTGAACCTTGCAAAGTTAAACAGCCTACCATTTAACCTATTGTAAAGCCATATTTCTTCATTTGCATTGCAAATGCATGTTTCAGTGACAGAGCAATGAAAATTCCAAACAGTGTTGGAGCCAAAACACAGCCCTGCTTAACACCACTCGAATGACAAATGGTTGTGATATGATACCATCAAATTGGACTGTTCCTGTCATGCTCTCATGGAACGATATTATTAGTCGTAGCAGTTTGTTTGGCAGCCTATTTTAGAGAGGTTTTTAAAGAGTACATCCTTTCTAACCAAATCAAATCGCATGATCAGCGCAGGTTCTGACATTCTACTTGTGTTGATGAGGGCCTTGAATTTGCTTCTGGTGTGATGGAACTTCTTTGGCTGCAATTTTATTTTTTACAGCGAACTAAAGAATGATCGATGTCACAGTTTGCACTATAGTAAGAGCGCGTAAGGAGCACATACTTAATGAGTGATCTTCGGATGAATTATATCCAGCTAATGCCAGCGCTTTGAACGTGGGGGCATCACGATACCTTAAGTTTGGGTTTGGTCTGATATTATGAGTTGGTCACACAAAGTTCATAGTTAACACAGAGCTCTAAGAACCGCTGGCCATTTTTATTAATTTTGCGAAATTCAAACTTTCAAAAACATGAATGCCACGAGTCGTGATCAGCGCCCACTCTAGCATTGAAGTCACCTAGTAGAACAAGCTGTTCTTAACTATGGAAACTTACTTCTAATGATTGCTGATAAATCATTATAGAACTCATCTTTGACTTCAGGTGTGCAGCACAAGGTAGGTGCATATACACTGACAAGGGTGACTGGACCTACTGTGTTAAGTGTAAGCAGGTGTTATGAACCATTCTCGCCTGGTTCAACCATGTGTATTAGATACTTTTTTTTTACTGCAAAACCTACACCATGCTCTCTTTTATATGTTGGGGTCTTTCCCATGCCAGTAGAATACGTAGTCTTTCATACTCATTGATCCTGAGACCGCTAACTGAATGTCTTGAAGTGCTGCAATGTTTACATTCATTCGTTTCAGTTTGTCACTAATTACCGGGTACTCGTGTTTCTCTTGCATTGCTTATATCATGCAGGTTATCAGTTAGCATGGTATGGATATTCCAACATCTCAGTGTAACTGCTGATGCGCGTGTTGTGTCGACACCGAAAGGCGAAACTGGAAATCCTCTACAGGTAATACGTTTGGGCATCTTTTTAATGGAGAAAAAAAAAGCTGTTGCCCGTGCAGAAGGTCCACCATCTCCACGTAATTAATTTATCCAAGGGACCAACATTAGCTGATAAAGCTTGGAATCAGCAACGTCGAAGGAGTTGCCAGAATAGCGATGGAACCACCACTAGACTGCCGTAGGGACACCAGCTCTAGCGGTGGAACCACCACTAGACTGCCTTAGAGACACCAGCTCCAGCGATGGAACCACCACTAGACTGCCTTAGAGACACCAGCTCCAGCGATGGAACCACCACTAGACTGCCTTAGGGACACCAGCTCCAGCGATGGAACCACCACTAGACTGCCTTAGAGACACCAGCTCCAGCGATGGAACCACCACTAGACTGCCTTAGGGACACCAGCTCTAGCGGTGGAACCACCACTAGACTGCCTTAGGGACACCAGCTCTAGCGATGGAACCACCACTAGACTGCCTTAGAGACATCAGCTCTAGCGATGGAACCACCACTAGACTGCCTTAGGGACCCCAGCTCCAGATTTTTCCTCAGGGTTTACTCTCACAGCTTGTAGGATATATTTAGAAAATGGCAAAGTGTATGCATGCTGATTGTTCTCATAGCTCGTAGGATATATACGCTACTGATCACTCTTCTAAGGTGTCAACACATGTCTAACTTCTTTTGACTCCAAATTCAGGCAGTCTAATGAATTCTAATTCATCCTTGAGAGAGTCATAGCCTAACAAGTGGTCATATTGTTTCTCAATATTTTTGAGAAAGGGGGTGGGGCAGTAGTGAAGTGGTTAGTGATCAGATTAATAAAGTTGTAAGGTCATGCTGCTGTAAAGTAAACCCATTTAAAAATTATGTGCTGAAGTTAGATGCATTCAGTTCTAAGTCACACAACGCACCACTCCTCTTTTGGAAACAAAGTGAGAAGAATAAAGATATCCATATCAGATGTCACAACAAGCACTAAAAAGCCAGAAAAATACTGAACTTAATGATTTAAGAGCAGTACTCTATCAACTATGTCAGCAGTCCGCACCAAAAAGAGTAGTGGTAAAGTGGGTTCCATCCCACTGTAACATCCAAGGCAACGAGGAGGCAGACAGACTGGCAAAAAAAGATGCAAGACTACCACAACCAGATCCCAGTGTCACCTACGAAGAGTCCAAAAGGCTTATTAGAGCCAGATACATGACCAAATGGGAAACCATACTGGCTACACAAAAAATGATGCCTATTACCAGTTGAACAGAAGAGAGCAGGTCGTGGTCTTCAGACTCCGCACAGGACACAATACACTGAGGTACAAACTATTCAATAAACTGAAGATAGGTGGCACTGACGAATGCACGTGTTGTACCGGGAAAATGACCGCTGAACATTTGCTGCAAAACTGCCCGACATACGAGGACCAGAGAAAGCACACGTGGCCATCACCAGTGGCAACACTAGACAAGCTGTATCGACAGCCTCAGGATGACCGCTGCTTTTTTCGAAAAAGTACAGGTTGACGTCTGACAGCGTACGAAGAAGAAGAAGAAGAAGATGTCCCAACAGAGATTTTGCAGCCAGCATTTTCAAGCTCTATAATTGTGATAACCTTAGCATGATATAACGACCCACACTAGTTCCTGAATGTTTGTATTGTTTTACCAACGTATTGTGCAGCCATTATGCTCTTTGAATTTTCCAAAGACCATTTAATGGTCTTTGTTTTCCACTATGACTCTTGTAGCCTTTATTAGCACAGTTCTCTCAGTTCACTAAGACTGTCAATTTTTAACACTTTTTGTGTGAGTGCTTCTCACTTTCCATCTCCAATCCTTCACTGATCAGGCTATGTTGGTCCATTCTGTGGTTGGGTATATGTTTTGAACCAAGTATTTGCAGATGTTTTTTTTATTAGTGATCTCAAATAGGTATATAATTAGTATATGTGCTGTTCAATTAGTGACTTAATCCAAATATTTAATTATTAGATGGTCTGTTCTATTAATGACCTGAATGAAGTATTTAATTTAAAGAATGTTATTTTATACATATTTGCATATGATATAGATATCCCATTCTTTTAGTAACCATAATTAAAATAAGGGTCCTTCATGTTCTTCTGAGGAGCGCGTGGCCAAATGGTTTTGGGGCCTGCCTGCCGATAAGGAGGGCATCGGTTTGAATCCCTGGTATGGCATATGTTGTTTTTCTGTTGGGGTGAAATAAACAAACATTGCCAGCACATGACGTGGCGACAGCAGTGGCGAAGCGGTCTGTAGTCCTCAGCCTTCAAAACCTCTCTACTACCCCAGCAATGGGAAAAATGTTGTATATTTGTTAATTTTTTAAATGTTCTTCTTCTTGTTCTCTTTGTTTTTTTCTGTATTATGTTCATATGTGAAGTTCAATTCTGTGAATGAAGATTGCTGTGGAGGAGATCCAAGTGTTACAGTGAAGTGAGATACATTGCCTCTCCTGTCAAAGTCAACCTCACCTGCATCTTTGTGGACCATGTTATACCAAGTAATCTTGCCAAATGTTGACTTTTACCCCAATGGGAGGTAAGTTGAGGCAACAAACAAGGTTAAGATGAAATCTAACCCATCAGCCAGAGGGAGAAATGATAAGCACACATCGCCATATAACAAGTGCTAAAGACAGCGGTACCAGGTCAGTACATCATGTACCATGCAATCCACACAGCTTTTTTGATATGTCAAATACCCTGATTGGTCTGCCGGGGGGTATTTGTGTATGGCAAGGACAAGAATAGTACCACTGCCTCACAGAGAGCATGTCGTAAGAGGCGATTAACTACGTCACATGGCATAACACCAGCCATAGTTAGGTGGTTTGTTTAGAGCAGCATAGATGGCGCCTAACAGGCTGCAGATCTACTTTGCTCTAGTGTTTGAGTCTATTAAGATGGACTGGCACATCAGTGAACTACCCTCCGCAAACACTTTTCCCAACATAACAGACCCAGGAAACACTTCTCCCGGCCACATCCAGATCATACCAGCTAGGACCTGCACAGGGTCATTTTCCTCTTTAGAAGTACAGGTCAACTAAGAACCAAGTAAGAATTCCTTCCATGAAGCAGCCAGTATTCTCCCTATTAAAATTAAATGTGCTACTCAATTAGAAAATTATAATAACTAATAAAAAATATTTAATCACATTAACAAATACAACGAGTACTCCCAAGAATGTAAGATATATACATGTCATTTAATTATTTTCAAACTTTTTACAGAGTCAAAATGTATGTGATGAAAAACAGACGATACAAAGTCAAAATGAATGTAATGAAAAACAGACAATATGTCTAAATTAAAATTACAAAAATTAAAAGGAGAGCATTAGGGAAGACGTATTTCTTACCAATCTGCCATTACATTTCACAAACTGTCATTTTTGCGCTTGAAAAAAATGCTTACATCAATATCATATACTCTATATACACATATCTATTCTGTTCTTCTATATATGGAACTACATAAATTATTATACTTTTGAGTTACGATAGCAATTATTGAGACGCACACTATGAAAATATACAGCATACTCAGTTCTATTAATTTCTCAAACCCATGGGTATCCAGGATCCCCACACACAAAAGTAAAACATATATATATATATATACTCACGAACATATTATTTTGTTATATATATATATATATATATATATATATATATAAAACTATTATTATTAATTGATACTAAATACTAAAACTAAGTATGTTAGCGACTACCTGTTGCAAGCTTTATAGGAAACTTAAATCAAAACACAAATCTAGTACAAATAAAATTTGGATGCCAAACCAGGGTAAGGACCTAGGTTTGTTTCTTTAGGAGATTAAATAAAACCTAGCCTGCACACTGTGTGTTGATTGCTAGGACACGCATTCTGTATTTTTCAGACCTTTAAATACCCCAGTAAGGGAAAGCCTCTGTAATCATCATGAAAAATAAATGATGAGTCAAGGTAAATGAGCACAATGTTTCTGGTAACAGAAGTTAGAACTTACTGTTATTTTATGTTGATTTTATGGGTACAGCGCAGCAAAGTGGTTGGAGGCACAGCTGACAAACCAAGCTTGCATACATTTGTTTTCATGAACCAGCAAATATGTACTGAAGTTTACTGGGCTGTAAGGTGCAAAACACAGTACAACGTTCTTCGCCTCAGTAAAAAAGGTGAAAGAAATTAAATAAAAATATTATTTTTGATTAGTTTATTTTACTTTTTGGTACCACTTTTGTATGTCAAGTTTTAATTGTTGTCTTCTTTTGAACCCCATAAAAAACAATTTATTTCTTCTTTTATTCCCGGTTTCCCATTTGAGTAGTTGTATCTAAATTTTCTTTCAAACCCAGTTGGCTACTCTGTACGCACCAAGTGAAATGTGCAATATTGCCAGTAACCTTACGATATATAGGTGTCCCAAATCCATGATGATCTTTATATGTTACAATGTTGGTCCATTTTGTCATTCTCATGTGAAAGTGCATTGTTACCTTTCAAGTTTTGTTATAGTTACTATGGGGAATTACAGTTGCGGAAAAGGTCTTGGTATCGGCCACTGCTTCGGTACAATGATGTGTGCAAGCAGGATTTGAATCATGCAGGCATTGATTTGGAATCATGGGGATAGAGCACCATGGATCGTGTTGTATGGAGTGGCAGGATTAAGCATGGAATACAGACAAAGAAGATACTGATTGCAGATAGGCTAAAGACTAAGCATTTGAAAAGACACACCGCACAATTTTCCTTGCACATACTGTGGAAGACGCTTCTCTGCTTGGATTGGTCTTACGGACACAATTGTTATCATCATGGACTGGGAATGATGACTTTTTATTTTTTAAAACACAACATAATATTGTCTGACAAGAAGGAAAGAGCCATTGATGGTTTCTGTACAACTAAAGTCACTCACATGCTCTGATTTTGCATACTAGTGACAGAACATTTGTTTCGTCAAAAAACAATATGTTCACATTTTGTATTTGTTATGTACTGAAATGATACAAAAATCCTGTTATGAGAAGCTTTTATCCTGGGCTGCTTAAATTATGGAAATAAAAACTTAGACTTCAGATGAGAAACTCTGAACTTTTAGAGGAAACCTTGACATTTCCGAACAAAGAAAAAAAGAGGAGACTGTATCTGATCTTCTTCCTCTTATCCCTGTAAAACAAGTTAATATTTAATAATTTAATATTTTATTACATGTTATATTTAGGGAATTTTTTTCTAGAGCATTCTTTTGGAATTGAAATGACTAGTCCACACCCAACACATTCCTTCAGTCGTTTGTGCAATGTGGAAGGAAAACTAATGTCTGGTCAGGCAAAATATACTGAACAAGACATGTTAGTCAGTGTCAGGCAAAACATACTGGCCAAGACCCTCACCTCTGCTTCCTAGTAGCCCTCCCTGGATACGGCTGTTCTCATGGTTGCCTGGAAAACAAAGTGAGGGATTGACGTGATCCTTGTAGTAGTGAGCAACACATAGATGAAGCCAAGCATAGCACAACCGCCTGGAGGACCCTAGTACACCTTCAGCAGCCCACTTGGGAAGTGAGGAAAGCTACTGTAACCTGCCACTTAATGCCCTTTCAGGGCACACTAAAGAGTAAATCAACTCATTGTGGACTTTCAAAACAACATGTGCATGAGTGAGTTTTCTAGAAACAACCCATATCAAGGGAATTAATGAAGAAAAAGGTCAGATACAGAAGAGTTGCTTCCCTAAATGTCTGCAAGAGTTTATGTTAAATTAGTAAAATAATGATTGAAGGTATCAATGGAAGACAAGAACATAGTTCTGCACTAGAAATACACTCTATTGTCTAAATAGATTGAATTGGAAGATACTGCAGACAAAGATAATGCTGTACCAGCAATACATTCTGATGTATAAATTAATTGAATTGGCAGACACTGGAGATGATAAAATCAAATCTATGCAAAAGAAGTGACTAGGATGAAGACTAGATCCACCAAGTAGAAATTCAATTCCATAGTAGAGTCGCTTCAGGGATAAGTGTTAGAAACGTCATTGAAGAATAATGACTCAGCTTTTTGTTGTTGTTGAGATGTAGTGACAAGTTCCCTTTCTCGCTGCCTTACCTTTCCTAAAAGTAAGTTGGTGTCAGTTTACAGATGGTAAACTGAAGTGTGTTCCTACCAGAGAGCGAACCCAGTACCTTTTTTATGAGATGCAATCGCTCTAACCACTAAGACTCCCAAAACATTTAAATGACATCAAAAATCCTTTTTTTTCCAGCATTAACAATTTTATGATAAAAATTATCCCAAATTTGTCATTTTATGTCAGCATTGGAATATTTGATGTCTTAGTTATGATAGCTGATATGTCACCCCATTTGCTTTTTATTTCCCTGCCCATTACTTCCCTGTCAAATATATACATTCTTACTTGGAATACACAAGATCTTGGTATTCAAACAGATAGGTTATGCCTGCTGCCAGTTAGCTGACTGCTATTCATTGCACATTATTTATTTTGCAATGTTCTCTTTAAGGAAGAAAAAAAAAAAAAACTTTAAGCGAGTGCTCGACTTCACCGCCTCGGGTTTTCCCCCATTTAGCTCGGTCTCTCTCATGGACCGACCGTTGCAGCTTGAATTCGAGCCCCGACCGTCTGAACACGAGGCAAATGGCTTAACCACTTCGCCACAGAGACCCCCTAACTCTTACTGTGGCATACTAGCCCTGAGGGAAGGGAGAATTCATATTGGGGAGGAATTATTTCATTCCTTTTATACTTTTTCCTTGACAGCAGCTAACATTTTACTCTTGTTGATTTTTAACTGCCAATGGTTCTTTTATGTGCAGAGTCTTTATTTGGTATCTTCATGTTTTTCGTCAATCTCCAATGTGACTAGATGCTGGTTTCACCCCCTATGAGACCAGAGGACACTTAAAACCCAACCATTGTGCTATTTCGTTTCTTCAGAGGCAAGTAATTTTACCTCTCAGCTTTAGCAGCCTCCTATTCCAATGTTTAAAATTATAGTTCATTTATTGGTGGTTATAACAACAAGCAAGGTTACAAGACCATCATGGGAGCCAAAAATAATCCTCAAGGTCTGGTGACACATACCAATTAAAGCTACCGCTCTCGTCCTCGTTAGACACAGGCCGTGTCCCAGTAGTCTGGTCAATGAGGTAGGGATCGATACTAATTACCATAGTGGTGAGCTTATGCAGGAGCCTCATATTGTACAAGAACCAGGAGGACCCAGCTCTACCTTCTCAAGTACGTCTCAGGATGCCACTGTAACTAACTACCAAAAAATGTCAAGAGTTAAATTAACTCAGTAAGTTAGTTGCCCATCCCATGCATGCAATGATGGCGACACCATCAGATGGCTTTTGTCTTGATGTTGTGTTGTATTTGGATTATAGTGAGGTAGAAACTGTGCTGGTCATCAATCTCACTCTCTGGTTCCGAACCACCTTGGGGCAGTTGCTAGACATAAGTCAAGACGATTAGAGGTAATTCAGGATGCAGACACTCTGGTCTCACCTCCTTTGAGACCTTGGGTTGCTTGAAACCTGCGGGACTTGAGCACACGCCGATTTCCATTCATTTCTTTGAGCGGCGAGTGCCTTATCTCTCTACCACAGTGACTCAGTCAGTATGAGTGGCTTCCATTAACAGCAACAAGACCATCTTATCCATGAACAGGGGGAGAGAAAAACTAACATCAGGTCAGGCAAAACATACTGATCAGACTATGCTAGTCTGGGTCAGATGAAGATATTGACCCAGACTACATCTCACTTACATGCAGTTCTTACTGAAAACAGGCTGTTTCATGCAGTCTGTCTAGCAAAGTGTGAATCGACATGACCACCATAGTGGTGAACAACATATAGAAGAAGCCAAGGACAACACAACAGCCTGGATGACCCGGGTCAACCTTCATTAGCACGGGATGTGAGAAAAGCTAATGCAATCCACCACATAGCAACAAAAACTGACACACTGGAGATCTGCAACTCCAATATTTTATGTTTATCAGCCACCATTGGAATTCAGCATCGCCATGTAGAACGGGGCTCTTTCCTTGAGAGTGAAGCCTAAGACAACTACACTATCTATAAAAGGTGACTATGCATGGTTGTGCATGGGGCTGCCAACTTTTACATAGAGTCTAACCATAAAAGATGTCCACAGGAGAGGCGGGAGGGAAGAGAATGTAAAACTAAAAGCCTAAGTGGACAACAGGGGATGTCCAAATCACACACCACATGCCAACTTTCCCTCGCATACAAATCTTTCGGGTAACCTTGTTGTTAAAAACTTCTTACTGTCTAGGTAAACTAAAGTAAATGTTCTTTGGACTTTGTTCCTCTTTCCAGGCCTTCAAATCCTTCTAGATTCAAAATCTCTCATATGAAGAGAATGCTTGGTAACTTATGTAATCTGTATACAAATTATATAAAATACTAAGTTTTACGCATGAGTTATAAATTTCAGTTATGTGTTTAAGTCATTACACCCCAATCTGCCCAGTATGTGTTGTTTAATAATAATAATGTTCGCTTAGGCATCAAAGGCTCGTTGTGTCGAACGGCCACTACCATGTCCAACTGCCACGGCTATGTTCATGCATAGCGTGTTGACTGAAATCCCTACAGACTTCCCTGGTAGAGCTGAGTATTCCACTGATTTGGGATGTGACAACAAGGAGTATGTGTTAGACCAATGTTTGTGTTAGGCTTTCTGTGTCTGTCCGTGTCTGACTTTCTGTTTATTGCGTTACGCACTGAGACCTCTGGATTGTGTCCATCTCAGTGTGAACCTTGCTGTGCTAGAATACGAGGTTTGGAGAGGTATTGTGCAACTTCCGGTAAAAGGGACGGGAGGAAGCGGGCTTCAGTCGGAGCAAGGAGATGCTTGAGTAGTGATAGCCTGGAGCGAATTCTGAGTGCAGTCAAGCGGAACGTTGGACGCCACCTTGGACAGGTTTCCCACTATTTAAGCCAGGCATGAAATGCAGCATAACAAACAAGATAACTGATCAAAAGCACATCAATTCCACAGAATAAAGTCCTTTATATCACTTGGCGAAGGAGTTGTGGATTATAATCCGAACAGGAACCAGCAAACATCAGAAAACGACACAAACACTGGAATGAGTCGAGAGCGCAGCCATTTAGGCGTGGCCATCTTACTTTCCCCTGTTGTTCACTACTAGGATAGCATTTACATCTCATTTGTAGACAAATAGTAAATGAATAAGGCAAAGAAGTATCTCTCTGCTCTTATGAATTTGTATATTTCCTGTTTCAAGTCTTAGGGTATAAAGGGCTAAGACCATATTAGAATTGAACATTCACAAAGGGAGAGGGGTCAATCAAAAGTAAACTTTGGCAAGGGAAGAGGAGGATTTTTTTAAATGGCTTAATTTTGTAGATGTATTTTATGCCCCCCATAAAACAAAGTGACACATAAACCACCTCTTCAAGAAGCATAAGCATGCTTTGACTTTAGCTTCCTGCAAACAGGCCAACCCATGCCCCCACTTAAGAAGATGGGATTATGATGATTGGTATTCAGTGTTACTACCACCCATCCTGTATTCCTTCTCCTACATATGTTGACATCATATAATATTCTAGCAGCAAATGCAGGTGAACATATACTTCATGATTAGTCTAAATGAGAACACACAGCATAAAACGTACAAGATGACACGTTGATAATGTACAATACGTTTCAAAATCCTCTGTGTGGTTATTAGGGCCACTTTCTGGGGAGGGGGGGGGGGGGGGAGAGAGAAATATAGGACCACTGCATTTTACTAAGAATCTTATAATAAGGAGGGTTGTAAATTGGGTAAGTAATCTCATATATTTGAAGGAAAAAAAAAGATAACAAAACCACAAATGCAAAAGCACATAAATGTATTACCACAGGTGGTCTGCAAGGAGGTAGTCTGCATTGGTAGCTCCATGTTCCCATTGGATGAATAAGTAAGGATCATGATGAAAGGAATGAAGTACAAAAAAACCATGAGCATGCTGCTTCTTCCCTTTCTGGATTCTGGGTCTCGCCCTTATTAGGGACTAATACAAAAATCAGCTGCTCATATTGTCATCATCCTCATTGGCTTTGTCACTCCAGGTGTCAAAGTATAGGTCCAACACTGCATTTGGTTTACTCTAACCTGTTACTCCAAGTGTCAAAGTATAGGTCCAAAACTGCATTTGGTTTACTCTAACCTGTCACTCCAGGTGTCAAAGTATAGGTCCAACACTGCATTTGGTTTACTCTAACCTGTCACTCCAGGTGTCAAAGTATAGGTCCAACACTGCATTTGGTTTACTCTAACCTGTCACTCCAGGTGTCAAAGTATAGGTCCAACACTGCATTTGGTTTACTCTAACCTGTCACTCCAGGTGTCAGAGTATAGGTCCAACACTGCATTTGGTTTACTCTAACCTATTACTCCAGGTGTCAGAGTATAGGTCCAACACTGCATTTGGTTTACTCTAACCTGTTACTCCAGGTGTCAGAGTATATTATAGGTTCAACATTGCATTTGGTTTACTCTAGCCTGTCACTTCAGGTATCAGAGTATAGGTCCAACACTGCATTTGGTTTACTCTAACCTGTCTCTCCAGGTATCAGAGTATAGGTCCAAAACTGCATTTGGTTTACTCTAACCTGTCACTCCAGGTGTCAGAGTATATTATAGGTCCAACACTGCATTTGATTCACTCTAACCATCGTTTATAGAATCCTGAATTCATTTGTTAGTAGCGAGAAATGTGGTTTCAGTAGCAGTAGCTTTTACATACCGAGCTTGCTAGTTCCATGCACAACCTCCCAGGAAAGAAAATGTTCCTACTATGCATGCCACAATAGGTGACTAAGTAGAGTTTGTGCATGAGATTGGCAACCTCATCATGTAAACAGAAACCAGAGCTTTGGCACGGGTTACCTGAATGAAAGCAAACTGCAGTGTTGGCCCAATACACCTGTGAAAATGGCCAGAATAATGGTAAACATATTACATGGTCATATTACTCTCAGACTAGTGTGTATTATTAGTCATTCTCATAATAAACAACTAAAATACATTTGCAGAACATGTGAATGTATAATTTAGATATAGCCATTGACAGATATTAGGGCAGCAGTTGTGAGAGTTATCTCATTGATAATTGCATACTATTTGATTACAACTGTACAAAACTAGCATTGGTAATGAGAGCAACATTACTACTCTTTTCTGCTGTCTTTTGCAGACTCAAACATTGCAATGACTTTTGTTTAACAAACATGCATATCATTGTTGTCCGACTGTTTTATTATGATAGTGAGTTCATCAGACAACCTAAAGGTTTACGGCAGGGGTGTCAAACTCAAACTACTCTGAGGGCAGCAAGTTGTCAAGTTGATGACACAGGGATTGCATCCCACTAAAATATGATAAAGACCATTTGGTTGAAATGTATTTTTGTTACCTTATGTGCGTATGTTGTTACTTAACATCCCTTCTTCTCTTCTGCGTACTTTCTCAATCTGCCACTACCATGCCATGAACAGGGCTTAGCAAGTAGCAGGATGTAGTTCAGAGAACAGAATGCATTGTGTCGCTAGTTTACAGCTTGACTGCAGTATTTGCACCTTTCGGTCCGACACATCTGTCTTTGGCAGACTTAACATCTCTAAAATTGTTCAACATCTTCTTTATTAGTTAATTGTCTTTGAAATGTTAAAACTTCTTTAAATATCTATAATTCTATCACAATTTTGCAACTAACATAGTCGCTACTGTATTAAAAATTTGCTGCGTAGTATTTAATTTCCTTCCACCTTTTGTCAGCCTGTGATGAGTGTACAAATTAAGTTGTAGTAGATTTAAATCCTTGACTTGATCACAGTTCTTCTTCTTCAATCAACTGATGCTTTGCTTTTAGTCCGATGAGGTTCATGAAGAAGACTGCGTTTCAGGTCTTCACCAGTACCAGACAGCTTTTTGAGTATGGTCGCTCTCCTGAGCCAGACTGTCTCTCTTTGGTGTGTATAAGTAGGGGAGTCCTGCAGGATATGTTCTGGTGTTTACTTAGGCGCTCCACAATCGCAAATGGTGGTATCTCTGAGTGAGACCCATTCTGTGAAGGTGAGCCTTGAATCTACAATGTCCCGTTTAGAGTCTGAAGATCTTTATCTGCCCATCTCTGCCATGTTTGTCTATGCTGCCATTTTCTGGCTTGGATTCTTTGTGCTGGTCTCTCCATTCCATCCTCATGGATTGTTAGATGAGTGTCCTTGCTTCTTTATAGCTCTGTGAATGGCGAGTCTGCATGTCACTGGATCATAGTGCATTTCAGCACATTTAAAATTTGTTTCATCATTACACTTGTCTTAAAACTGGGAGTGGCTGTGTTACAATGAATAACTATATCCAGTCTGGTCTAATTTAGTAGACACGTGTCTTACAGTCCAAGGCAAAAGCTACAACTTTGTATGTCAAATAGTTTTTATCAAAATAAAATAAATTAATATTGAACAAATTGAGCTACAATTTTGATTAATTGATTTAAAAACACATAATTAAATTATCTATGACATGAAGTATTCATAATAGAAATATATATTAGTCTGAAGTCTTGAATATCATTAATGTGAAAGGGGAAACACCATTTCATTTAACTCAATTTGTGCATTAACCAATCGATATAAACATCTCTGATGCTGTGAGGGCTCATAGTAGTGAATATGTCAATCCATGCTTGCTCTTTTATTATGATCATTGTTTCTCTTTTGGAAACATACAGATGTAATCTTCTTTTGTTGTAGACACTTACCCTTACACCTGTAATATTTCTTATCCCATATTGTAAAGCGACTCAGTAACCCCCTAAGTGGCATCTTTGAGACCCTTACTCTAAGTCTCTCTAACTGAATTTTTCTGTCAGCCATTATATTAGAAATCTTGTTTATGGATGATATTTTCCACTTTCCTTTCTTGTTCTTGCAACTTGTGCGTTTCTTTGGGTTACCTAAACTCATTACATGGGATCTCATAACAATTATGTCAAACAGACACAACGAAATAAAACATTAAACTGAAACACAAATTCATGAGCAGTTTGCATAGATCAGCTTATTCATGTTTTAAAGAGGCAAAGGTTGTCCCACAGCAGAATATGTCATAAGGACTGCAGCATTAGAGACTTCATTATATTAGGTCACGTTTTATGAGGTGGGATGAGCGACTAATTTTGTTATTTCACCTTTCCTAATTTAGAGCAGAATCAACTGCTCATTTACAGATGTAACACAACCAAGGTATGACCCTGTGGCCTTCCTGTAAGAGATACTTGTTCTACTAATCATAAACACATTTTACATCCTCTTAGTATATAAAATAAATTTTAATGAAGATTATAAATAACAATTGTTATTTTCATACAACATTCACTGAGACACATCTAAAGACTGGCATATTTCTTTTATTGCTATATTTCTATCATTGCTTCTTCTGTGTTCGTTCACAATCTCCTGCTACCAAGCCCTGAACAGGGCTTTGCAAGTAGAAAGATGTAGTCCGGAGAACGGAATGCGTTGTGTCGCTAGTTAACAACTTGACTGCAATATTTGCACCTTTTGGTCCGACACATCCGTCTTCGGCAGGCTATCATTGTTGTATTTCTGTCATTGCTATATTTTTATCATTGCTATATTTCTATCATTGATATGTGTTATCATCACTGTGTGTTGTCATTGCTGTGTGTTATAAGAACTTGAGAGGGGAATCAAAATGTTAGTAACACTGTATCCTGCCAGACATGTAGTAAGAGGTGACTAATGAGGGTTAGCTAAGGGGCTAGCTACTTCATCGTATTTAAACTATAAAACAACAAAAAGAAAAATAAGACCTCTACACCTGATGGTAGAAGAGAAATGACTAAGTTAAGTTGGATTTCTATCATAACTAAATAGTAATACACACTATACTCATTATCTCTTGGCATTTTGTACAAGGAGCATAAATCACACACAAAATATAATAAGTAAGTAATAGTAACAAAATATAAATATTAATCAGGAGTACAATGTAAATGTGTCTAAATTCTGAATTCAAAAAAAGTAAACTAAAACCTTTTGCTAGAAATAGCAGACCATCAGTATTTGGAAAACACATCATGAAGTTAAATGTTTGAGATTCTTCCAATATGTGTTGTATTTGTATTACATAGTTGACTTTTCAAGTAAATGGGGCTCATCAGCCTGGAAAGGTAACTTATTTAGGAGAAGGAAAACACTTGATTCCAAACCACCTGCTGTCTTGCAGATGAGTTGCTGCAGCAACTTGTTTGATCGGAGAAGCAGTCCATCTAGGAGAAAAAAAACTCTGATCCCAAACATCTGCTGCCTTGTAAAGAAAACTCTGATCCGAAACATCTGCTGCCTTGTAAGCAGGCTTGGGACAGCAAAAAGGGAGAGTTAACTACCTCTTTCCCCTAAAATAAATTTGCTGACTGGATGTGTCGGCCTGAAATGTGCTGAGCTTTTGCAATATGTCTGTCAAATGTGAGAGAACATTACAAAACATAAAAAAACAAGTGAATGACTAAGAAGAAGTTTAGCATTAAGGTCTAAGGTTATGTGCATGCTAGATAGAGAATAATAATATGTGAATGACTTCCAATAACAAGAAAGTCAGGAAATGGGGAGGCTTGAAGGGAAGCAAATTATAAAAACAAAATTAGGCTAGCAGTTATGATTGCAAAGACAAGGAGCTATGGAGCGATTCATAAAAATCATGCACATGAGAGTAGACAAAGGAGTACATTGGTGGGAAGAGGTATTTAGGCGTTAATTTGCACCGCACATGACAACCCTCACTCTCAATACAAATCTATCAAAAGTAACAAACCATCTTATCTTTGAAAGTTTCTTACAGTCCAGCTAACTTTGCAGTGCAGCTAAAGCCCAAATAGATCTTCAGATTATGTCTCTTTTGCCAGGCCTTCCAATCTTTCTAGACTCAAAATCTCTAAAATAAAGGTTATATCTTTAATGCTCCAGCTCTATGGAACAAACAACTGTAATATGTTAACTCTTTGAGAACGAAACATCGCAACTGTTGGGATTTCATAATTAGTAGTAATGGTGCTGTGATCATGTTCAGCAGTCACAATATTGCCTACAAGTTGTCAAGCGCAGTGTACTCTCACATGCTGTGAACAGGATGGTGCATGAACTTAACATCTTTATACTGGTTTCGGAAACTTTGCAAAGTCTGTATGCAACCAGCTTCTTTTACATTCATTTGATCTAAAAATAACTATGCACATCATCTATTTTTGAATGCACTAACTGACCCTACCTCCACTATTTTCTGTGGCAATGCGTTTCAAACATTCACCACTCTCTGACTGAAAAAATACTTCATGGTATCTAACTTTCTTGAAATAATTTGCCTTGTTCTTGTAGATGGCTGTACTACTAGATCACTAAACTGGTGTCTTTCTTGTAGTGAGGCAACTTTAGATGGCTGTACTACTAGATCACTAAACTGGTGTCTTTCTTGTAGTGAGGCAACTTTAGATGGCTGTACTACTAGATCACTAAACTGGTGTCTTTCTTGTAGTGAGGCAACTTTAGATGGCTGTACTACTAGATCACTAAACTGGTGTCTTTCTTGTAGTGAGGCAACTTTAGATGGCTGTACTACTAGATCACTAAACTGGTGTCTTTCTTGTAGTGAGGCAACTTTAGATGGCTGTACTACTAGATCACTAAACTGGTGTCTTTCTTGTAGTGAGGCAACATTAGATGGCTGTACTACTAGATCACTAAACTGGTGTCTTTCTTGTAGTGAGGCAACTTTAGATGGCTGTACTACTAGATCACTAAACTGGTGTCTTTCTTGTAGTGAGGCAACTTTAGATGGCTGTACTACTAGATCACTTAACTGGTGTCTTTCTTGTAGTGAGGCAACTTTTGACACCCAGAGGACTTGAGTTTATTTTTGGAATGCCTGTCGCTTCACTTTCACTTTTGTTGTTTGATGTTAATGTTGTCCGAGTGCAAAAGTACTTGTGCTTGTTGGCATTACTAGCCTTCTTTGTTCACATAGCAGATGCTTATTTGCTGTTGTTTTCTTAATGTTGCCTTGTACTTCTCATTCTTCTCTTTCTGTGTGGGCCCCATGTCAAGTGTATACCTCATCATATTGATATTCTGTTTTCAGAAGGTTCTGGAAACATGTGTCACGTGGCTGATTAGGTTTTCCGTAAAATAAAAGTTTAAAGATGCCACCTGGAGTAGCTGTGTCGGGTTCCCTGGAGTACCTTCAAGCGTAATTGCTATTAAGCAAATATATTCCTTCATCTCTTGCCAAGTGTGGTATGTCTTTTCAAAGTTGTTACTGTATTTATCTTAGAAAATCTTTGTTGTTGTGATTATATTTTTATTTCCACTGTTGCAATCTGCATGAGATTTAAACTACCAAGATAGTTTACAAGAGAGAAGCACATAACTGACTGGTTAGAACTCCAGTCTTATAGTCGGAATGACACAGGTTTGACCCTATAAAGACATACATTTTTTCTATCGCTGACAAAATAAAAAGCTAGTCATATATTACATTGCGTCTGCCAGTGCAGATAGCCTATATTTCTCATGCATATCATTTGTATCCATCATTTGTAAAAACACATAGATTATTAATTTTTTAATTAAGAATAAAAATTAACAAGCATTTTACCAAAAAGTGTAGTAACAATTTCTATACTTCAATCAATAGTTTATCTGGAATACTATCACCATATTGTGCTATTTGTCTTTCTATTTTGATAAATGTGGTATGTCCAATAACCCTTTCCAATCCAGTACAACATAATTAGGGCATGTGCAAAAGATTAATTTCAGTCTGATTGGGACAAAATAGGAATCAAACCACTACCTCTGGCCATTGTGTAAAGTGCTGATGCTCTACTATCTTAGTCAAAGCTAGTCACTGTGCTTGTCATTGCTTTGCAAATAGTTTCACATTTCACAGCTATTAACATTTACTGTCATCCCTTTTTGAGTGTTGACCCAAAATATTTTGCGATCATTTCTAAGTTATTTAAAAATACACAGGAAATATCTGCCAATAGTGCAGTGGTTAGCAAGCAGGCTTCGCATCTGAGTGGTCCTGGGTTCATTCCCCAGTTGAGGGGGAAATGTTTTTTTTGAAACCGCAACAGCTCCCCAGGTCGACCCAGCCTTAAATGGGTACCGATTCAATCTGGGAAGTAAAAGTGGCGAGGGAGAGGAAATGGCTACCGCCCTCATATACCCGAGCCTTTAAAATGTGAGATTGCTAACACCTCACACCCCTACGGCAGTAATGCTATGGGTTACTTTACTTTACAATACATTATTTAGTTGATTTGACATGCCTTACTTTCCCAGTATCCCACGGAATGTTTTCAATGAGGGTTCTACGTGCGATAGGGACAAGAATAGAACCACTACCATACTGAGAGACTACTGTAAGAAGTGGTGAAATGTCTATCCTATTCAGAGCAGAAGACTCCAACTCATGGACATGCAAACCCTACTAAAAACACTACTCCTACAGTATAGAAAACCTTAGAAGCAACACTTCAAATACAGGACAGGAAGTCCTAGAAGCAACACTTCAAATACAGGACAGGAAGTCCTAGAAGCAACACTTCAAATACAGGACAGGAAGTCTTAGAAGCAACACTTCAAATACAGGACAGGAAGTCCTAGAAGCAACACTTCAAATACAGGACAGGAAGTCCTAGAAGCAATGCTCCAAATATTGCTTTATGTTTTCATATGTTTTTTAATAGCAGCTGCTATTGAACTTCATGTGGTAGAGAAAGCATAACAAGCATTCACTGACTGTTACAGAATGACAAGCATTCACTGACTGTTACAGAATGACAAGCATTCACTGACTGTTACAGAATGACAAGCATTCACTGACTGTTACAGAATGACAAGCATTCACTGACTGTTACAGAATGACAAGCATTCACTGACTGTTACAGAATGACAAGCATTCACTGACTGTTACAGAATGACAAGCATTCACTGACTGTTACAGAATGACAAGCATTCACTGACTGTTACAGAATGACAAGCATTCACTGACTGTTACAGAATGACAATCATTCACTGACTGTTACAGAATGACAAGCATTCACTGACTGTTACAGAATGACAAGCATTCACTGACTGTTACAAAATGACAAGCATTCACTGACTGTTACAGAATGACAAGCATTCACTGACTGTTACAGAATGACAAGCATTCACTGACTGTTACAGAATAACAAGCATTCACTGACTGTTACAGAATGTACTCATATCTAATAGTTCTGAAGAAAGAACTACTGGAAATTGGGTTTAATGAATGCAGATTTTGAGAAAGATCATCAAGTTGTTATAGATAGATGAGTAACAGAAAGGATGACATGGTTGCAAGTGTTGACTTGAATACTGGTGCAGGAAGGGGATTGACCTGAGTAGTACCCAGGGAAGAAAGATTTTAATTTCTATAACAATTCAAGCATGTCGTAATAGATGACTAAAGAGTCTGTGCATGAGACTAGCAACTTCATTGGGTTCAAAATATTTAATTTAAGAATCTACCACTTTAAAAGCACAAGTACATGTTTTAATATAAGCTTCATTAACTGACTTCATTACATTGAGCAGATATATTGGCTCGCAAAATTTCTTACAATGCTGTAGAGTTGATATATAGGCTTGACATTTTGTTATATTTATACATAATAGCTTCTCTGTACAAAGTATTCCTAAATTTATAAATGTACGTGTACTTACTAGTGGCAGTTTAATACTGAAAGGCTTAAAGTGTTCAGAGACCCAAGGAATTAAATGAGTTAATTCATTCCCTCTGGAATATTTTGGAATTATGGACACATACTTTTTTTAAAGCAGAACTCGGGTTAGAAAGTATAGGCACAAATGTATATTTGGGAAATATTCGTTATTGAGAAGCTATGAGTATGTCAATTGGCTCTGTAGCATTGCAAGAAAGTTTGGGAGATAATAATTGGCCCCACAGAGTGAATCAGTTAAATTTCAGTAGTATCCCTATATGAAGCGCAAATGAAAGCTAGATGACAGAGTACATGCTGCTGTTTCTTGTTGGCTCTCAGTTGGTTGGCTGGGATACTGTACGCAAATAAGGAGTACTGTTATAACAAATATATATTATCAGCATGTTCAAACAATTCCAAGTTATAAATGTTGTTACATAAATTTTTGGGCAACCCTTGTATTATATTAATTTATATTTTCTCTATTTCATCCCGACCAGAAACTTCACAGAGCACCATTGTCCTCCAGCTTGCTCTATCTTGCATAAATACAAAAATATTCACAAATGAATATGTAATATATTTTAATAAAGCTTGGCAATCACAGCCTAAGGCAGTTTTCACAATGTTCCAGTGCTTATGATCAATATGCACAAATATTCGTAGAATAAAAGCAGCTAATATGAACCAAAATTGTGTTTTTTATTAAGGTTATTAGCTTGATTTTAGATCTAAAACAAGAGTTCATTTGGCAAATCCTTGTTGTTCATATACTCTACACATCAGTTCCTCTTTGACGAGACTTGCATGAGAAACACATGAGAAACTTGCAATCAAATGACCAGCCATTTCGCTCCATGTCGATTCTGTCATTAGACTCGGATGATTCATCACTGTCCTCCTCTGCTTTTGACGAGTTACTCTTCTGTTTGCTGTCAGATGATGTTTTGACCTGGGTATAAGAAAGAAATTAGTTTGATAAATGTTTTAGTGCATTAAGTTTGTGGCATTATTTACATGCCTGATCTTGTTTTTGCACACAACCATAGAAAAGTGTCTTTCTACCATTCTTGCTTGTCAGTATGTTTATGTTTTTGTAATGGCCCCGAAGCTTCCACTATGGCAGAGTGGTTAGAAAGCTCACTTCTTATGACAGAGCTACTGATTTGGCTCTTTACTTGCAAGATGTTTCAGTACACCCAGTTCTAAATGGCTTTCTGAAGCACTGTTACAGAAGGCAAAGTCCTAGGGCTTCCTAGGGCAATGTAATCTCTAACATTTCATCTTCTTCTTCATTCATCCTCAGATCAGATTCACTTACAAAGGTCACTATTGTTTGTAAGACTGTTCAATCTCCTTGCAGTTTTTGTCTCTCATCTGTCTCACAAGGCCAGTATTGTTCTCTCTCTTCTTACGTGAGTATGCAGCTTTGTAGGAAGTGTTCCACTGTCATGGTATGCTTTCCCCCCCTCCTCATGTGGTTGTAAAGATAACCCTTGAGTCTATTATGCCCAGTTAAAAAAACAAACAAAAAAACTGTAAATACAACTTTTTCCAATTGCTGGTGTAGTTGAGGGGTTTTTTAGGCCATGAACTACAGACCGCTTCACCCCTGCAGTGACCCCATTATGTGCTGGGTATGTTTATTTATTTCACTCCCAATAGAAAAACAACATATGCCATACTGGAATTCGAACAGCTGCCCTCCTTGTCGGCAGGCAGGACTCAAAACCATTCGGCCAACGCTTCTCAATGTTCAGTTAAAAGTCTGAAAATGATGACTTGTTCTTGACTAACTTAACATTTTAAAACTGGTTTAGAAGACTGCAGAGTCGGTATACAACCAGTTTCTTTTACATTCCCTTGATCTAATAATACCTATGTGCATACAATCTATTCTTGAATGCATTAATTGACCCTGCCTCCACTATTTCCTGTGGCAATCAATTCCAAGCATTCACCCCTCTCTGACAAAAAAAATATTTTCTATTATCTAATCTGGACTTTTCTTTAATTTGGGGCTGTGACCTCTTGTTCTTGTATGCGGCTGTATTTTTAAAAAGAACAACAACTTGTTATAGTCTCATTTATCCTTTCTATTGATTATCTTACAAACCTGTACTAAATCCCCTCAAATTCTTCTCTTTTCTAGACCCTGAAAGATTCTAGTTAAATCATTGCAGTTTTATTTTTGAACTTAGCTGTGTTGATCTGCCTATTTTACCCCTGAAGTTGGCTTATGATCTTTGCCTCACTCAGGAATATTTTGAATATATGGAATCTACTTTTTTTCTTATGTAAAACTCAACCAAAGTATCACTTCGTTGTGAACTATTTATCTTCCGTAAAGGCTTTCAGAAATATTACACATTATGTGCCAAACTGAATAATAATACGTAATGCTCATGTCTAATTGTAGGAAAGTCTCTCCACGATTTGATAGTTTGTCTGCAGCTTCATTGCCTTCCATATTGCAGCGGGAAGGAATCCACTGAATGATAAACCATGAATGTTCTTCTGAAAGCTGTATAAGGGAGTAAATACGTTTCTCAAGATCTCTATCTGTATGTTGTTTTAGAGTTGGGAATACTGACAAGGTTTCAGTCAGGAATACTATGTTTTCTTGGTGAATTTCTTCATCTTGGATTAAAAGCTCAGCAGCTGCTCCAGTGTCTCTACTTCTTCGCGTAAGTTATTGGAGTACGCTCCCGTTTTATATGTAAGTACTCGAGTGTTTTACATATCCATTCATTAGTAACCTCGAAGATGTGTATCTATGAGAAAGTCTTAACTACCAGAGAACAGTAGGACTATGTGGAATTTCATATTTGTAGACGCCTATCATATATTCTGCAGCTCATAACTAGTTCTCCTGAATATTTTGGACCTCTGGATATACTTTTTTTCTATGTTACAACTCAAGCAGAGCATCCCTTCGTCGTAAACTATTTATCTTCAGTAAAGGTTTGATAAAAATACTACACCTTATATGCCAAACTTTACAAATTGAATGCAGAATACAATGGAATACATACATTTAATGTATGGGGATGGATATTTGTGTTAGAGGGATTATAGATTAACGAACATTAGGAAATAAATTGTATTCATACATTCAGCTTTGTATAAAAATATTAATGAAACCATGAATTTCGAATGAAAGTTGTTTGAAAAGCTTCACCTAATTTGCAACCGTTTTTACAATATCCATATTTATTTTTACAGAACTGACTGAAATTGAAAAGGGGTTGTCAGAAATAAAGCACACAAATCAACAAATCTATGCAATTTACGTACATCAAAAATGTTATGCTAAATATTTGGTTGAGTCTATAACTGGCAAAAAAGCAAAAAAAAAAAATTTTTTAGTTAAACTTCTTCTTCTTCTTCTTCTGCGTACACAGTCAGACAGTAACCATTATTTTTTCGAAAAAAGCGGCGGTCATCCTGAGACTCTCGCCACTACCATACAGCTTGTCTTGCAGTTCCACTGGCAATGGCCACATCTGCTCTCTCTGATCCTCGTATGTCGGGCAGTTCTGCAGCAGATGTTCAGTGGTCATTTTACCAGTACCGCACGGGCATTCGTCGGTACACCCTATCTTCAATTTGTTGAATAGGTGGTACCTCAGTCTGTTGTGGCCAGTGCGAAGTCTGAAGACAACGACCTGCTCTCTTCGGTTCAACTGGTAATAGGCATCGTTTTTGGTGTAACCAGTATGTTCGGTTTCCCATTTGGACATGTATCTGGCTTTGATAAGCCGTTTTGACTCTTCGTACGTCATACTGGTATCTGTTTGTGGTAGCCTTGCACCTTCTTTTGCCAGTCTGTCTGCCTCCTCGTTGCCTTGGATGTTGCAGTGTGACGGAACCCACTGTACCACCACCCTTTTTGGTGCGGACTGCTGGCACAGTTTGCAGAGTGCTGCTCTTAAGTCATTAAGCTCAGTGTTCTTCTGGCTTTTTAGCGCTGTGACTACTTCGAGAGCATCTGTCAGCAAGACTATATGGCTCTCATTTTCACTGTGTGTTACCATTTCTTCCACTGCCGCCCTCAGTGCCTCTGCCTCTGCTCTGAAATTGCTTGTGTACTTACCAGTAGCGAATGACAGTGTTATTTTTCTGCCATTTGGTAGGTTCAGGAATGCTCCTGCCCCTCCGTTCTGTGTAGTGTTTGTTACAGAACCGTCGGTGTATGCATGGGTCCAGTCCATGCTTGGGTAGCTTTTCGTTATGAAGCTTAGGGTAGTGTCTCTCCTTTCTTTTTCACTCTGGCAGTTTTTGTTTGCAATACCTGGTATATTTTCTACCACCTCTGGAAATATATCCTGCCTCCAAGTAGGTTTTCGTACAGTAGTGATGGGTTTTGGTGTTGTTAGTGCGTTTATGGGATCTTCGTGCATCTTTGCTTTGGCTATTTCTGCAAAGTTTCTCCGCTTTAGTTTCCCATTTCCCAAATTGTTTAGTCTCTGGTACATTGGATGGTCCGTCAGTCTTCGGAGTTTCTCTGACTGCAGCTGGGCTCTGCAGTCTCTTCTATCGGTCATGGATTGCAGTTTTGTAATCTTTTCAAGTTCTACAATTGGCGTTGACTTCATGCCACCTGTTATAATTCTCATGGCTTGGTTTTGAAGTTTGTTAACTTTATCGAAGTTCGCCTTCGCTGCTGTTGTCCATGCCGCAATGCCATACTCGAGAACTGGTCTCACTCTTCCAGTGTACAGTTTCTTTAGTATGCCTTCGTCTGCTCCCCAGCTTGTGCCAGCAAGTTTCCTCATGATCGCCATTCTTTCTCTGGCTTTCATTCGGTTTCTCTCAATCTGACTTTTCCATGTCATGCGCCGATCAAATGTGACTCCCAGATAGGTTGGGTTGTCGTTTGGCTGCAGGATTTTGCCATTTAGGCTTAATTTGGTACTTTGGGGTTTTAATGAGAGCGAGAATATTGTGCACGTGGTTTTCTCCTCGTTTATTTTGACCAGCCATGAGTTCGCCCACTCTTCCAGCGATGTTAGGGCCGTTTGCATCCGATTTCTTGCTATGGTGAGATTCTTTTCAGAGGTCCACATAGCCAGATCGTCTGCAAACATTGAGCTATGGACTCTTCTTGGTATATTCTCTGTAATATCGTTTATATATACCAGAAAGAGTGTGGGTGACAGTACTCCCCCTTGGGGTACTCCCTGCTCGAGTGTCACCTTTTTGCTCATCTGCCCTTGTACTTGGACTCTGGCCGTTCTTTGTTTGAGGTAGTGGTTGATCCACTTGTACATCTTCCCACAGACATCACTTCTTCTTAGCTTGACTCTAAGTCCATCCTTCCAGACTTGGTCAAATGCCTTTTCCAGATCCACCCAAACAGCTACTGTGTGTTTCTGTGCCTGGTAGGCATCTTCTATCTCCTGGGCTATGAGGATGACCTGGTCCTCAGTGGATCTGTGCTGTCTAAAGCCGGCTTGCTGTGGAATTAGTATTCGTTTTTCTTCCAGATGCCACATCAGTCTGGTGTTTATCATCCGTTCCATCAGCTTGCCGACACAGCTCAGTAGGCTTATGGGCCTGTATCCATTCGGATCTGTTTTGTCCTTTCCTGTTTTTGGTACTGGTACCAGTATTGCATCTTTCCATGCCTGGGGTACAATACCCCTTTTCCAGCTTTGGTTCAGGACTGATAGTAGTTTTTTCTTCGCTGTTTGGCCCAGCCCCATCAGCATTTCGTTTGTTATCCCGTCTTTTCCGGGAGATTTCCTTTTCTTTAGTGTTCTCATAGCCTCTTCCATTTCGCGCATGGTTAGTTTGGCCATCATGTGCTCTTCAGGAGCCGTATTTATGTTTTCGTGTCCCTTTAGCTCTTCGCTAATGTCTGTATGCTTATCTGCAGGGACCTCGATGTGGTTTGCTCTGGCATAGTGATCGACAAAGGCGTTTGCGGCTTTCTTACCTGTGATCAAGTTCTCGCCCTGCTTGATAGTAATTTGTTTATTTGACGGGGTTTCGTCATTCATGGCTCTGACTAGCTTCCATAGCTTGTTCCCTTCTTTGTCCAGGTTTAAACTTTCCGTTTTATTTTTCCAACTTTCTCTTGCTGTTTGCTTGAGAGTGTGTTTGTACTTCGCCGTGGCGGCTTTGAGGGCGATGTTTGCCTCCATGGATTTTTCTCGTTCTGCCACGTTCCTAGCATTTGTTACTGCATCTTCCACTTTCTGTAACTCATCATTCCAGTAGGGCTTATAGTTTTTCCTAGCTCCTCTTGGGATGGTTTCAGTGGCGGCTTGCATTATTGCCTTGCTTAGGCTCTCTACCATGGGCTTCATTTTGGTGTTTCGTGTGTTGATGGTTTCACACAGCCCATCTGTCAGGATTGCAAATCTGTCCCAGTCGGCTCGTTTGTAATTCCAACGTGGGAGCGGTTTTGTTTCCTGTGGGCCTACTTCCATGTCAATGGTTAGCCTGATCGGCCTGTGGTCGCTACCTGCCAGTTGGTTTAGCACCTGGCGGTCTATTTTATAGTGTATGTCCTGTGTGGAGAAGGCCAAATCTGGAGTCGAGGTGGTATGCCATGTTCTTGAGTAGAAGCTAGGGCTATCCTCCGGCCTATTGATTAGGGAGAGATTTGCATCTATCTCCCAATCTTCCACTTCGTCACCTCTGCTGTCTGTGTCAGAGTAGCCCCATCTCTCCGAGTGGCTGTTGAAATCTCCAACTACTATGCAGTTGGAGTCTCTGACCTCCATACTCGAGAGTGATAGGTCTCTGTTTGGTGGTCCGTACAGATTGAAAATGCGGAGCTTCGTCTCTTGAGCCATTATGTCAACTCCTACAATTTCTGCTTGTCCGGTGTGATTGACAGGTACCGCGCTACTCGGTATGCTGTTTCTGGTCAGTATCAGGACCCCTCCTTTGTGGCCTTCTCTATCTAGACGGAAGGTCTGGTATCCTCTGATTGAGAATTTATGGTTATTGTTGAGGTGCGTTTCCTGGATACATGCCACGTCAATCTTACCTTCATGCAGGTGGTGTGTTAGGGAAAGTTTTTTGTTAATGACTCCCTCCGCATTCCACTGTAATATTTTGAGGGTCTTGAGGTTTTGGCCAATAGACGTTGCCCCATAGCCATGTGCCTTGACTCCACGACACATGGGTGGGTGACCACCAGTAGTCAAGGGTGGGCCCCTTCGAGGCGTGGGGCCCGGCGCTATCGCTGCCTGGCGGGTCTCCTCAGGATGAGCGCCATACGTTTTTCGAATAGGTTGTACTGCCATCATACTGTGATTTACGTTGCACTGTTTTGTTAGGCTTGCGGCCCCGTGCATCCGATTTCAACAGGCGTTTCTGTAGGGATGCCCTCCTTAGCCTTTGGCTGTCCCCAGCCTATCTGCAAGGCAGCAGTTGTTTACGATCAGAGTTTTCTCTCCTATGGAAGTTGTCTTACCAGACTATCGAGTCTTCACTACTCGTGTCTATAGGGTGCAATGATGATGTGATATATGAGATGGACTGGTTTACCCGGAAGAGAGGCAGTCCAGTGTGTCTGTATCCCAGGATCGTCACGTCCTGCCAGAAACGTAGCATTTGCATTTGAGTGGGGTATCTCTTTTTCCCTTTATTTTCTTGGCTTCTATGCAGGGATGGTACGCCTAGCATTCCCCGCCACCTGGGGTGTTGACACAGTGGGGCAGGTGTGCAATGTCCGCTGGTCTGCATCTCTTCTGCGTCCAGTATGATAGTTATATGGCTGATAACGTACAGAGGTAGATATCGTAGCCGGAGTGCATTCAGCCAGAGGACAAGCCTGGTAATGTCACAGAGATGTTGTTCGCCTGGTGTGTGGACAACTCTCATGGTCGGTGGTTGAGTCTTGACAGTTAAACAACCTTGGTGGGTCAGGACAAATGGGAGGTGGTGGATGTGACACACAAAATAACAGATAACACCAAAATTGCATTACTCAGTATTCTCTTTGCTGGACCCCAAAAATGATAAAAGGAGAGTCAAGGGCGGCCCAAGCATTTGGAGGAGGAAAATAACCGTAAAAATGACAGAAGTTGGACAGACGTGGTGCCAACTGGATGTTTTGGTAGAAGACAGAAGGGCTTGCTGTGTGTTTGTTGAGGGCACATTCTCCTCTAGAATAATAAATGCGGTTGGTGATAATGATGAACCCTTATGCTCAAATACATTCTATCACATTTCTGTAACCTCTATCACTACTTTCCTAATTAACTTACCTCCTCATCTGTCCTTCTTCTGCCCAGCCTTTCAACCTCGTCAGGATCGTATTTCTTTAACTCCAAAGGCTCGTCCTTAACATTATGCAAATGTCTTGTATCAACCCAGATACGATGAGTGGGACCAACTGACCTACTTCCAGCTTGACTAGGTTGACTGGACACAGGGGAGCTCTCAGGGGAGCGGGCAGGAGCAGATCGGCTCCTTCGTGTGCCTGTTTTATTGGAGTAACAACATATTACAACAAGCCTGATATGAAACAGCTGATAACTACTTAACTCTATACCGACACTAAAACCACGTTTTTACATTGTTTGCTTCATAACAATATTTTTAGGTTAGAGTTACATAACATATTTTATCATAATTTTCTTTTTTTAAACATAACAATTATTTATTAAATAGAAATGTGCAGAGTTTAATGGACTATCAAACAGAACTCTTTGTGTCTTTATATTTAAAAAAATAGATAAATAGTAATTTACGTTTATTGTAAATACATTTTTTATAAAATGTGTCTTTTTAAAAAGTTTGAACTTCCCATAATATATCAAGCTTTGTGCATGTCTGAAACTCCCAACATTAGCTATCTGTGATAGAATATCCATTCATACACAACATATACACGTTGTATCATTTTCTGTCAGTAAATAACGATTTAGTGTGCTTTTGTATCTTTGAGATGACCTTGTGAAAAAAAAGTAAGCAAGGAAAACTATGTAAGTTGAGGTTACTTCACCATTATATATTATAACATAATTTTCTTACTTTAACATTTTGTTAATGTATTTCATGTACAAAATTGAATAGGCTATAAAATAGAACCAATTTGTCTTCACATAAAGAAAAATAGATAAATAGTGATTCACATATATTGCAAATACATTTACAACTAAATATTTTGTTAAATCTTTGAACTGACCATAATGTATCATAATATATTTGTACAGGTCTGAAGCTCCTAACACTAATCCTCACTAACAATATTAATTTATACACAACATATGTAAGTTTTATAATTTTCCATGAATAGATACGCTGTAGTGCTTGTTCCCGGTATGGTATATGTTGTTTTTCTGTTGGGGGTGAAATAAACAAACATAGCAAGCACACGACATGGCGACAATAGTGGAGATACGGCCTGTAGGTCTCCGCCTAAAAAAAAACCTTGACTACCCCAGCAATGGGAAAAAGTCATATTGGACAGTTGTTGTTTTTTTTTTTAAAGCTGACCACTTTACAGGAAGAGCACTTGCAGTGGTGGTTTGAATGTCAGTGGTTTTAGATCATGATTTTTCTAGTTCCATCACAACCCTCTTCAGTAATCTTTTAAGGACATGCTTGGGAGGTTGCGACTCTTTTACTTTCCTGCTATGTCAACAACAACATATATTAATTTGGCGGACTAGGTCTAATGGTTTCCTGGACAGATAAGCTTGCGGCCACTGGCACACTTATAAAGATAGCCGTGTTTTACTAGCAGACACTGCTGTCCGGGATGAAGTTTTAGATACTTCATTGTACTAGGCGCCCCCCCCCCCTCCCCCCCTGTTATATGAGATGGGATCGCCATTTTCCCTCCACGCTGTCTCCTTTTCCACAACACCAGTGGTTTTTGTTGCTTGTGATACGCCGTTTACCCACCATTAAAAAAAGTGGTTTGCATAACGATTTTGAAGATTAAAAAAATTGCGGTAAAATACATGTCTTTAAAGAAAGAACACAGTGTCAGTATACCCATCTTATTTCTAGAAAAAAGTAATGTCTATCAGTAAGCCATGTACCCATTTACAGCTGAGTAGACTGGACCGTGTATATATTGGGGATTGGAACCGGTACGTCTGATGTGTAAGGCAAACGCTCTACCATTCTATTAATCAGACACCCTAGATATGATATGAAAAGAGCGAACAACTCGTTGTCAAGGGGAAATAGAAAAAGATGATCGAAGTTGTCTAACAAATATGTCAGAGTGCTCACCTTTACGCTTTGATCCTTTCTTGTGTTGTGAAGAAGACTCGCTACCACTATCATCATGTCCCGATGAGGATCCAGTAGCTTCACTGTCTCGTAACATGCTTTCATAGCCACTGCTTGTCCCCCCATGGAGGTTCTCCGCCTTTGTACATGGCCTTGAGTTGCCCGGATGAACTTCTGTACTGATTGTGCTTAGATAAGGGAAAATAAACAGACAATCGAGGATAACAATTAAATACAATTGAAAAGCTAACAATTAAATGTCATTGTAAAGGACAACAATACAATACAGGTGGACGAATTATTTATAATATCATTTTGTGGAGGTTGAGATAATTTATTATGCTGTGTGGTACAGTTTCAGCATTATTGCGCTGCAGGAAGACACGAAGGCATGAACACTTCTTTCAACGAATTACGATGGGAATGAATACTATCGATTCGTGTAGTTCACTGGTAGTTCTCATCCTTGTTTCGTCCTCTTAGACGACTTTTTTTTTGCTTGATCCTATTTTTATTCAATACGCCTGTAATCTATAAATATAATATATAACAATTTTAAATCGCGAGTCTGAATGTTTGTGTGCGAACATTCGCAGTCAAGCTGTAAACTACGATACAACGCATTCAGTTATCTAGACTACATTCTGCTACTTGCAAAGCCCTTTTCAGGGCTTGGTAGCGGGAGATTGAGAACGAACGAAGCCAAGCCAATATGTGGAAAAAATCGTGTTGTTACACAAGTAAAGAAAGCAGCATGTCCTTTGTGTAAAGTCACTCTTACAACTGTCAACCTATTTGGATGTTATAAGTTTAATGGCAGCTTGGTGAACAGTAGGGTAGGTTGCTATCACTTCTCCGTACGTGGACAATATATACATATATTCCGTGGGGATTCCGTGGCGAAGTAGTTAAGCCGTCGGCCTCATGATCAGGTGGTGTAGGTTCGACTCCGGACTCCGCCGTATTTTTCACGGATGTTTGATACGGAGTCCCCTGCATCTCGTAGTCGTCCCCTAGTCGTCTTGTCCTTGACTTGCCACTGGGGTCGGGCAGCTCGAGACGAGAGAGTGAGGATAAACAGTAGCGCAGTTAATCCTTACTAAAAATAGCGCTAGCAAAATTAATTAAGCCATCATCGTCTACGATGGACGGCGGCCTTTGCCTATTTGAGTGGGGCAAGAGTACGAAATTTTTACTTTAACATACAACCCTCTGATTTAAATCTATTTTGAATATGTTGGGTAAATGAACACTTTATCCAACAATTCCAATTCCAGACGCATAAGTAATACACATATCTTAGGAAACAACCCGAGATTGAAAGTGCATATCATTGCCCCCACCTACCCTATATGTATATATGTATATATCTATATGAATTCCACGTATATCGTTAGTCGTGGGGAGGTGTAATCTCCTTTGTATGATATTTTTTTGTGGTCGAAAATCAGCTGGTGGCTTGCTATCTCAATCTCAGTATCTGTTACCAACCGTTAGGTAGTAGACCCTGAAATAAACGATGACCTATTTTTGGGACGGGTGGTGGTGGAAATTAAAGCAAGGTAGACCAGCAGCCTGTCAGGTGTCATCTATGTCGCTCTGCTAACCACATAACCAAGACCTGATGTTATAGCCACACAGTCCCCTTTTTGCGATTATATTCTCTGTGGGGCGAGAATACCTAGAATAATTGCATATAATTTTTGATACGCACGGGGCGTGTTCAAATGTAACCAGACCAAACTGCAACAAGTGAACATATGTACGATTGCGCATGATGACGTCACTTCTGGTGTAAACACCAGATACCAACAGTCAAGTTTGCAAAATGTCATTATCTTTCCGACTCATAGGGTCCTCAGCAGACCGTTTTAATACATGGCGGGTTTGATACGGAATCCGTCCAGAGTTGATCAGTGATAGGTGTCTAACAGCTGAATAATGTCGACCAGTTGACATTCATAGCAGAATACAGGCAGTGTATGGTGACAAAAGTGTGTCGATGACAACAGTGAAGAGCTGGACAATGATGTTTAAAGAAGGACGGGGGTTAACGCAACAATATGCTCATGACCTCGTCTCGGAAGATATTTCGTGAACTCACGTCCTTCTTTAAACATCGTTGTCCAGTTCAACCGGGTAGGGGGGAAACATTACTGCTGCAAACATTCAAACGTCTGGTCGTAACAACTAACTCTCATATTCAGTCATATTACTACACCACAGAACGGTGGCAGATTCTTGAGATGTATGACGCCAAATCAGGCTGTTATACGAACTCAAAATTAAAAAAAAATTTCCGGAGAATTTGTCAATGCATTGCACCTTTCTTCCTAGCCTAAGATTGATGCATTTCCCAGTGTGAAACTAGCGCAGCTTGCATATCAAACACAGTTGAGTAAGTATTATTTGACACTAAGCGATACTGACAGCATATCAAACACAGTTGAGTAAGTATTATTTGACACTAAGCGATACTGGCAGATTTCATGGCATGGCTTCAAGGTAGTGTGACCATAAGAGATTGCAAGACGACTTGCAAACACTCATTTTGTAATTCAAATACTGCAAAATCGTTCTATCAACCACCGGAACTATGGAATAAGCAAGAAGGTCTGTGCGTACAAGAATAACACATGTGCAACAAGATATATAACGTCGTCCAAGTGACAAAAGAACCACCGCTGATGCAATAAAAGCAACATCACTGTCAAAGACTAAACGATTAGCGACCTCTTTCATACAACAAATCTACACTCAGGACGTCCTGCAGAACGCCGTCGCACTCTTCGTCTTGCTTGGTTTTGACTCCACCTGGTATGGGCCCATCGGCATTGATACATGGTACTATTTACAGATGTCCAGGTTTACAATGTCGTTTAAGGATAGCAGAGTACATTTATGGAGACAACACAGAGAGCACTTGTAATATGGCTCAGTTAATGAGCATGATAGCTATGAGTGGTCCGCCGGGGTCATTGTGTCTTTGACAAGGACAAGAATAGCCCCACTGCCCCACAGAGAGCATGCCGTAAGTCGAGACTAACTGTGTGGCATAGCATTACACCGGACACGGTTAAGTGGCTTGTTTAGAGCAGCACAGATGACGAGAAACAGGCTGCGAGTCTACTTTGCTCTAGTGTTTGAGTCTATTAACACGGACTCGCACATCGGTTAATCACCCTCCGCAAGCGCTTGTCTCAACGCTGCAGAGAATTAAGCTGCTCGAGCCTAGCCTGCTAAGCAGGAAACGCCCGCATACATCCAGCTCATACCAGAGCTGGGACCTACAAAGGGGCATCTGCCACTGTAGGAGTACATGTCGATTAAGAACTAAGAAGATCGCTATGTAGATGTCGCGATAACAGTATGGGGTGGCTTTCGCATGAAGTACAAAACACCGCTGCATCGTGTCGAAAGAAATCTGACCTACAATATCTATAGAGATCATATTCTTAAGCCTCTTGCACTCAAAACACTTCAGACAAAGGGATAAGGTGATATGCTTCAACATGATAACTCCCATTCCAACCAAGTTCGTGCTGCTAATGACTTCCTTCAGCAGCAACATGTCACCAACATGGACTAGCCAGAACTCTCACCTGGTCTCAACTCTATTGAGCATCTCGGACTAGTCAGCACTCCCGCCTGATCTCAAGTCTATTGAGCATCTGGGGACGTCATGGACTAGCCAGCACTCTCACTTGATCTCAACCCTATTGAGCATCTCGGGGTGGTCTTGGACTAGCCATAACTCTCACCTGATCTCAACCCTATTGAGCATCTCGGAGACGTCTTGGACTAGCCATAACTCTCACCTGATCTCAACTCTATTGAGCATCTAGGGGTGGTCTTGAACTAGCCAGCACTTTCACCTGATCTCAACCACATGGAGCATCTGGGAACGTCTTGGGACAATCAGCAAAGGTAGCCATTAACTAGCTGGTGACCGTAACCAAATATTTTAAAGCCTGCATCAGGAGCGATATCGAGATTCGCCAGCTTCTACAAGAAGATTGATTTACCTGAGGCAACATTGTCTGGTTTATATCAGTACCCATGGTAGGTACACACGTTACTGACCATCTGCATTTTAGGAAGAAGGGTGCGTTCAATTAACCAGCCATTTAAACCTATACAAGTTCGTTTTTTTTACATGAAACTCACACAAATGTGATCTTCTCTATGGTCGGCAAGAAACCAATAGATTTCTGATTTCTGCCCGGGCTGAGAAAGAAAGCCGAATGATCATAACCTATCACTATTAACTAAAATCCCAAAGACCCAATCGCTCAGGGAGATTTGACTGAAAACAATTACTAGAAGAAGTCAGAGAACTGGTATACAAATGACTGAAGAACAATGTGATACAATTTTATTGATTTTCATTTTCTCATGTTGGGATTTGGTCAATTGCTTTTGAAAAATGTGAAGTATATATATATATATATATATTTATATATATATATATATATATATATATATATATATATATATATATATATATATATATATACACACACACACACACACACTCACACACACATATATATATATAAATATATATTTATAAAGTAAGTAGCATGTTTTTTGCAGAACGTCGCTTTTATAAGGGTCAACCTATTTTGCTGTTATAAGCATCTTAGCAGGCTTGCATTATGGTGTTTGTTGTGACTACAATCAGTACGTGGAGAAGCGATCCTATCAAGAAAAAAACAGTCTTCCAAACTGGACAATCCCATGGGATTATGAAACCGAGCAAGCGAGTTTAAATCCTAGGCTAAGCTGCCTTATATATATATATATATATATATATATATATATATATATATATATATATATATATATATATATATATATATATATATATATATATATATATATATATATATATATATATGTACATAACACCAATTAGCTAGCTGCTTATGAAAATGTTTCATACTTTCTATATTAAGCGTATATTTGTCTTTTGATTTTCCGAGTGTTGACTCTGTGTAACAGAGGCAAGAATAAGACTAGTACCACACTGAGAAGAGTACGTTGGAGGCAACAGTGTCGTATATGTCCTTTGTGGTAAAAGTTTCTTCTCATGTAATTGCATACCTCCTGAATCGAAAGCTAAGTGTGAATCAGTCTTCCGGATTTGGCATAAATCTATAGAAACAAAATTTCAAACATGACACAATAAATGATGAGATAATTCGTTACCATGGGGATAGCAAGAGCAGAGTTAGTCGTCAGAAGGACAGGAGATTCGGTGGCTTCGAGAGTGTGAGCTTCATTTGCAATTCCAACGTGCCTGACTCGTACTTGCTGTTGGGCAGACCGGACATGACGTGGATTTTGCTAACGTATAACCGCTGTCCCAGTCAACCTAGCTTTAAATTCAAGAGAAAATTTAGGAACCGCCGCTTGAGCTACATAATTCGTGACCTGTCGTTTGCACTTTCAGCAATAAAACGATCTCAGCAATTATTGTGAAAAGGTAGAGATGTTCTTTAAGTACAGTACTTAGTTACTTTCTGTGTCTCAGGTGCTACGTCCCACATCATTCTTCCAGTACTAGCCACATGGATTGTCCTGTCGTTGCCATTCAGTAGGTCGTCCATACTGCAAATCTCCCGTAGGTTTGGGCAGATCATAGGTGGTCTTGGTCTCCTGTTGCTCCACATTCACATATTCTATCATCACTGTATCCTCGCCATTTTAGGTTTTTCCTGCATCGTGATAAGCTAGTTGGAAGTCTATTTAGTCACATCCATGTTGCGTAAGGCAGAGATGTCCAGGCGCAGGTTCGTCCTATAATTTAATCCATGGGTCTCTTTACATCTTTTGATGTAGCGTTTTTCTGGTGCAATGAATTCAGTGCTATGACTCATTTTGCATTTCAAAATGTTAATAATCTTCATATTTTTTGTTAATGTGTTCAAAATGAAGATATAAATGGACACAACTGACACACAGACATAGGAAAAGAGCCGGTACGAAGAATGAGCTTACCTATTATCACTTCCATGACCACTGCTTGAGTGGCTGGCTGTTCGAGGCTTTGTGACTGTTGCATAAGGGGAGAGAAGCCGTTTTTCATGAGCCACAATTCCACTGTCGTTGCCACTATCTGAATCGTTTCCCTTACCCCTGAGAATTAGATCTGAAAGTCTGGTTGAATGACTGCCTCCTTTGAATTCTTTGTCCTTCTCCTTTTTTCGTGACTTGCCACAATCTTTAGCTGATGGTGAGGAAGTTCTGGAGCAGAATGAAGGTAATTTGCTGGTAGATCCGTTTTGTGATTTAGAGCTTGCCTTTGGAATTGGAGATGACGACGATGATTTGGATGTGAGTGATACGAGAGGACTGGAAGTTACTGATGACTGAGGACTGTGTGAGGTGGTCGAAGACGAGCAGCTGGCTTTGTCACCCCGAACAAATTTACTCTTGAAAGTTGGACTTGACAAAGGCACGCCGGACATTTTACCGCTCGGTGATGTTTGGGGATCTTTTCCAGAGCGTGTAGGTTTTGCTAAGCAGTAGACTGAGCGAGTGGGACTGGAATTAGTGGAGCATTGAGAGTTTGTGCTTACTTTTGGAAGCCCGCTTTGTTTCATTGTTGGTGACAGCTTGGTTTGAAGTGGAGGCTTGTTTTTGGCTCCAGGTTTCATGGACGACACGTAACTAGCAGCGTTGCAATCTCCTTTTCCTCGAAAAGATTGCAAGCTGATATCATTCTCACAAAACGAATCTTCGTCGTCCAAATCTCCTACACATGATTTAGATGAGGTAGTAGGGAAATCTAAGCCACAATCAACATTAGCAGAAACAAACATTGCTTTTACTGATGGTCCTTGAAGACTGTTAAACCGACTTTTGTCAATAGAACTTTCTTCGGAAAATATCTTTTGAAGATTTGGGTTTGAGGCCCCATCAGGCTTACGACTGAGCAAAGGTTGAGAGACCACCACCGAATCATCGTCGTAGTCGCAACTTGCCGGTGATGCATTCCTTGAGTAATGACCACGAGCGAGATGGCGTGCAAGCTGGGCAGACTGTTTAGATTCTGTCAGAACCTTTGTGTGCTGAACAAGCAACGACTCGGTTTCATCGCCGCTGTGGTCCCGGTCAAGTTCATCAGAGTCTTTATTGCTACATGACATACTACTGAAGGTTTCATTGTCAACCTCAGCGGCTAGTCGAGAACCATCTTTTGTTTTCATTAGTTCCAGACGTTCCTCTACTTCCATTTCATAAATCGATTCCCGATTAACAACTGAGGCATCGAAGCTACTGTATAAACTGGTGTCAATTGGCAGACTGCACTTGATGTCAGTCGAGCCAAACAACCCACTCTTCAGAGCTGTGATTGACGATTGCATTTGCACATCCTCATCGCTTTCAGACCTGATTCCAGTCTCTTCGGCCAATCTTTCGAAATCCGAATCATGTTCTGTGTTGGTTTCAGCATCCGCCATTGCTACGCTGTCACTTGTGATCAGACCCGAGTTGATTCCGCTAGGGTCAGCTTTTCTCGTCTCTGCTCCCGCTTCAGTAAGCTCTTGCTCAGAAGAAACTGATTTGATCCACTGAACGACACGATGTGTAGGACTGGCTGAGCCAGGAAGCTGCGATTTCTGCAGTCTAGATGCATGCGAGGTGTCCATTTTGTTGCAGGTCCTAGAAATGGAGGGAGACGGACTAGGCGACGGTTTCTGGAACTGCGAAGAGGGGAGAGTTTTCTTAGGAGATTCGGAGAGTTTTGGTTTTTTTGTAGACACCATAGGACTTGATGACGCATCAACTTGTTTGATATCAGATGTGTGAGGATTTGAGCAATCTGGACTGCTTTTGAATTGAGCTGAACCCGTTGTCATGTCCTCGCTACTGTGACAGCTAGAAGTATGAGATTCAGTTAGATCAACACCCGAATACGAGCCAATGTCTACGTGCACACGTTCAAGCGCGTCTGTAGTCTCTACATGTTTAAAAACAGCCTGTTTCGAACATTTTTCATTAAGTTTATTGGACACGCATGTTTTGTTCTGATAGACGGGCCTAGACGAGGGTTCAGATTTGCTGGAAGTGTGCATTGGTTGTGATGGACTACTTTCCGCCAACATTTCTTTTGGACCGTCAATCCACAGTTCTTCAGCATCCACCTTCTTTGTAGCAACACGTCTTGATGAGGAGTCTGTGTGATGATGGTGGTGGTGATGATGCTGTCCTTCTCGTAACAATGGTATTGACGACCCCAGTGGCTGTGGTTGCTGCTGAACAACAAACGCTTGAGGTCCATCCACCCACATTTCGCTAGATGTAGACTCTGGATAAATAGACGCCCCGGGACCATCTATCCACAACTCTCCATCAAGTGGCTGCTGTTTGTCATGAATTGCTTTAGCCATCTTGCTCTGCGAAGAGTGACAGTGGATTTTCGCTGGTTTATCTTGCCAATGACCTGAAACTGAGTTTCCATCAGAGACAGTTCCCCGTCCATCTGTAGAACAAGAGCCTTTACCATACATACCCACTATGTGCCCCATTTTTGCAAGGCCTGGGTTCGGGGATCCAGGTGTTGCACAAGGTAGGCCAATCTTCGAAACTCCCATGGGACCAAGCGGAGAAGTAGACACCATGGACCGAACTGGTAGCCGGGACTCCAAGCTTCTGACAGAATGCATACTCCTACCGCTGTCAGAGTCATCCCCGGATGACCTTGACCCACTTGGTCTCCTTGGAAGGCGTGGATTGGTTCTGGGCACATGTCTAGGCGGTCCTTCGTTATCTGTCAATTCTCTGTCACTCAGGGACTGGCCGTTGGCGCCTATATAAATAACAGTATCACACGACTGCTCACTGCTAGATGTGTAATCTGGGTCGGAGTGAGAGGACGAGTAGAGCACATCCTCTCTCAGAGTTCCCATTCTTAGCCCTCGGTAGGGACGCCTGAACTTCACATCCCCATCAGTGGAGCTGTCTTCTGAACTAGTACTCGAAAACTGAAACAAACAAAAAAATTAAAATAACGGTAATAAATAAAGTAATCATTGGTAAAACGGTTAGTATATTTTTCTTTCATGGCAAAGAAATAAGTTTTTTCCTCCTCGTCCTTCTTCTTCCTTTTCCTTCTTCCCTTTTCTTCTTTCTGCTTCTTTTCCTTTCCTTCTTCGTCTTCCTTTTTCGTTCTTCTTTCTTTCTTTCTTTCTTTCATCTTCGTCTTCTTTTTCGTTTTCTTCGCCGTCGTTCGTTCTAAGACTCCCACTACCAAGACCTGAGAAGAGCTTTGCAGGATGTAGTCCGTAAAACGAAATGTGTTGTGTCGTAATTTACAGCTTGACCGTGATATTTGAACTTTTCGGTCCGGACCATCTGAGTTCATCATTTAATTTTTGGATACCGGGCTAGTCTTCCCTGTTCGATCCTTTCTCCTTAGTCAGTCTGGCTTGCTGCAGCCTGCTATCCAGGATCACCGCGTGGAGGTGGAGAAGGGTCTTGGCAGCTCTGGTTCGCTGGCCCTGACCGATACACCTCATGCACTGTTCAATGTCCAGAATCTACACACACAAATCTATCCAGCTGTAAATAGGTACTTGACCTACAGCAACAAAAAAAAGTTGACCTAGTAAGAAGAAGTTTCTTCTTCCTCTTCTGCGTTCATCCTCAGATCAAGGTTCCGGTTTCTCTTTCAAAGGACACCGTTGTTTGTAAGGCTGTTTCATCTCCATACAGCTTTTGTCTCATATCTGTCTCACGAGTCCAGTTTTGTTCTTTCTTTTCCTGCGTCAGCATGCAGCTCCCTACATGGGCACCTGTAATCGGTCCCAATCCTCATTTTGTTGTAAAGATGACTCTTGAGTCTGTTATGCCCAGTTCTCAGTCTGAAGATGATGACTTGCTCTTATCTAGTTAAGTTAAAGTAGCTGTCTTCTTTTTGGATTTCGGGGAGTTGATTAGCCCATTTTTCCCTGAAGTTGGCTTTAATTATGGTCTTGGCCTCATTATATATGATACTCAGGTCTGTTTGTGGGGATGCTCCTCCACTCTTTGCTAGTTTGTCTGCAGCTTCATTGCCTTCAATATTGCAGTGGGATGGGATCCACTATATGACCAACCTTGGGTGTTCTGCTGAGAGCTGTGTCAGGTAGAACATACATTGCTCGAGATCTTCATCTTTGTGTTGTTTTAGCGCTGCTAATGCTGACGCGGCATCAGTCAGGAATACTAAGTTTTCTTGGTGGATATCTTTATTTTGGAGTTGAAGTTTCTACCACGTTATCCACGACGGTAACTGAACTACCTTCACCTATGTGAAGATCTGAAGAGCCGAGTGGTTAGAGTCTTCTGCCGGCAAATATACAACATTTTTTCACGGGTAGAAGCACGATAAAGTATACCCAGCTGCAAATGGTTACTTGCCTTATAGTTCATTCATATGTTAGTTCCAACGTGAAATGTATGCCACCACTGTTTCCAAGCATTTTCCATCATTCGCCTTTTCGCTCCAAAGTAATCATAGATTTTAGCTGCAGCTGGTTCAAATACAACTTTTGCAGTGGCTGAATATAACGATATTAAAATAAAAATATGAGGTTGCCAACCCCAAGCACAACACTATTTAATCGTCTTTTACGACATGCTTGGAAGGTTACAGTGGTCACATTCTTATTGTCCCAGTTAGCGAAGGATAATCGGCCATGACGAGAACTGGTGACGCACTTCCCCGCACAAAAGACTTACCATATCGTTTTCTTCTTCTGCAATCGTTCTCAATCTCCCGCCACCAAGCCCTAAACAGGGCTTTTCAAGTAGTAGGATATAGTCAGGAGAACGGAAAGCGTGTCGCTAGTTTACAGCTTGAAACATTTTTTGCAATTTTCAGTCCGACACTTCCGTCTTAGGCAGGGACCATATCGTAAAATAAAGTCCTCAACACTCCATCCCTCGACGGCAGTGTGTGATAGGAAACTGTCTTTAACTTTAATTTTGAAATCCTAGGCGTGGGATGAAGATGCTGAGCAGTTCAAGAACTGCATTGTTCAGCGACGACCCAAAGCTGGCTGCTATCGTCAGGGCCAGCAAACAGAGCTGCCGAGACCCCTCTCCGCCGCTATAAGGTGGTCCTGGATAACAGGCTTCAACAGAGTAGACTGACTAAGGAGAAATGGGGCGACAAGCAAAGGCTAACCCAGTACTCAAAAATGCCTCCTGTAGTTGGATGTGTTAGACCGAATGGTACAGATATCGCAGTTAAACTCAACGCATTCTGTTCTCCAGACAACATCCTGCTTCTTGCAAAGCCCTTTTCATGGCTTGGTAGGGGGAGTTTGAGAACAAACAGAGATGAAGAAAAAAATCCTAGGCGTAAATTATTGAACAATAACTACAGAAGAATATGCTAACCTTTGTTCTCCTTCGCTTCATCCTGTGTATTCTTGCTGCCAACTGAATGACCTGTAAAGTTTCGTTGTAGTGAGGCACGCCAGAGGATACGTGAGCGATCATGCAGGTCCTGCAAGAAAGGTTCCCCAGAGAGTCCCTCAGCAGTTGTGCGATCTTGCTGTCCCTACAGGATCAAAGGCAATGTCTTCGATGGATGTTATTTAAAGGAGAGGGGGCTCGGGGAGGGTAGAGCGAGACGTACAATCTCTGATGGTGGTAACTAATCTCATAACGGAAATGTAATCTCTCATAAAAGAAATATAATCTTTCATAAAATAAATGGGATCTTCCATAAAAGAAATACAATTTTCACAAAAAAAGTGCAATTTCTCATACAAGAAATGTAATTTGTCATAAAAAACAAAATGTAATTTCTCATAAATAAAGTGCAATATCTCATAAAAGAAGTGTAATCTCTCATAAAAGAAGTAAAATTTCCCATTCCCAATAAAAGAAATGTATACTTTCCTAAAAGAAAAGTAATCTCTCATACAAGAAGTGTAATTTTTCATTAAAAGAAATGTAATGTAATATCGTATGATATGCACATAATTTTTCTAGAAATAAAATGTAGCTTCCTAATAGGATGGAATATTTCTCACAAATAAAATGGTTATGTCGTAGATAAAACGTATATTTCATGTGTGAAATCTGTCGTAAATGTAATGGAATCTGTAGCACATGAAATGTTATTTCGCATTGTATGAGTTTGATCTTTCCGTAAAATGTGTGATCTCTCATTTGCAAGTGTTACTTTCATATACGAAATATAACCTTTCATAAATGAAGTGGGGTCTGTCATCAAATAAATGTAATGTGTCATTTATTAAATTTAATATCTCGCATTTAAAATTCAATCCCCCATATGTGCAATGCAGGACCATGTGTGCACGGAACCAGGACATGCTCAATTTTTCCGCACGTGAGACTACGCTCTGAAAAGGATAGGTCACATGCGATTTAGCACTGTCTTATGTTTAGATATTCCACCGTGTGCATCGCGAGGTCTCTTAGCGGAAAGAAAGGTATACGCACACTGCGGACTACCATGTTGTGAAATATCAATAAAGAGGATTTATGAGGTGTGATGCAAAAAAGTATATTTGGATTTATTTTTTTAAAAATGCAAGAGGTAAAGATTTGTACGTTTATCGCATTCGTTCGTGGTGATGAAGACTACTCTCTCTGTTCATTCATTTAGAGCAGGTTAGGTCATCAGATGGACACGGATAACTTCAATTAGGTCATCAGATGGACAAAGAAAGCTTCAATTAGGTACTCAGATGGGCATGGGTAGCTTCAATTATGTCATCAGATGGGCATGGGTAGCTTCAATTAAGTCATCAGATGGGCATACGTAGCTTCAATTAAGTCATCAGATGGGCATAGGTAGCTTCAATTAAGTCATCAGATGGGCCAGGAAAGCTTCAATTAAGTCATCAGATGGACCAGGAAAGCTACAATTAAGTCATCAGATGGACATGGGTAGCTTAAATTAGGTCATCAGATGGGCAGGGGTAGCTTCAATTAAGTCATCAGATTGGCCAGGATAGCTTCAATTAAGTCATCAGATGGGCATAGGTAGCTTCAATTAAGTCATCAGATGGGCCAGGAAAGCTTCAATTAAGTCATCAGATGGACCAGGAAAGCTTCAATTAAGTCATCAGATGGACATGGGTAGCTTCAATTAGGTCATCAGATGGGCATGGGTAGCTTCAATTAGGTTATCAGACGGACATGGGTAGCTTCAATTAGGTTATCAGACGGACATGGGTAGCTTCAATTAGATTATCAGACGGACATGGGTAGCTTCAATTAGGTTATCAGACGGACATGGGTAGCTTCAATTAGGTTATCAGACGGACACGGGTAGCTTCAATTAGGTTATCAGACGGACATGGGTAGCTTCAATTAGGTATTCAGATCGGCAGGGTCAGCTACCAAGAGGTCATCAGATGGGCAGGGATAGCTTTAAGTAGGTCATCAGATGGACAGGGATAGCTACCAAGAGGTCATCAGATGGGCAGGGATAGCTTCAATTAGGTCATCGGACAAGGTTAGCTTTAATTAGGTCATCAGATTGACACGGATAACTACCAGCAGGTCATCAGAAAGAAACGGGCAGTTACAATCAGGTCATGAGATAGAAACGGACAGTTACAATCAGGTCATGAGATATGAACGGACAGCTACAGCCAGGTCATCAGATGGGAACGGATAACTACGATCAGATCATTATATGACACGGACAACTACATATGTAATGAGATAGGAACGGACAACTACAATCAGGTCATTATATGACACGGACAACTACATAGATCATGAGATAGGAGCGGACAACTACAATCCGATCATCAGATGGGAACGGACAACTACAATCAGGTCAAATATGACAATTACAATTATATCTTGAGATAGGAACGGCCAACTATAATCTGGTCATCAGATAGAAACGGAACGTAACAATCAGGTCATCAGATTGCACGGACAACTACATTCGGTCATAATATTGGAACGGATCACTACAGTGAGGTCTTTAAATGATACGGACAACTACATTAGGTCAGCAGATAGCAATGGACAACTACATCAGGTCATGAGATTAGAACGGGCAACTACAATAAATCAACATTTGCTATTTTTACACTTAGTGAGCCAAGTTGTCTTCCCATGACCTTTGGGATGGTTAACGTTTGAAACCCTTAGTCCATACTGTTAAATCTCAAACTCAGGACAACATATAACCGTAACTCAAGGTCGTTTCATGTACCTCCTGGGTGGTAGGTGGTAAGTATGTAAGGAAAGAGGTCAAGGGAACCTATGGAGTTAAAAAATATTGTTTGGATTGGCTGATCCTAAAATGAACTTTCAGTTGTTAACGACTCTCATGGTGCGTTTTCATTATGTCTACCCAGGGCGCCTGACACCGTCGGGGACCGTCGGAGGCCGTCGGCGGAAGCCGGACTCAATCATTAACTGAAAAATTACCTGCACACAACAGGGTGCAAATATTTTTCTATTTAGACAGCCAGACCTGTCAAGTATTTCATTAAGGATTCGGCACGGAAGGTGAAAAATGGCGGTCTGAAACTGCGACATATAACGGGGACTAGTAACGATGATGGATGGAGAGTGAACAGGAATTCCTCACAAACAATCGCACATTAAATGCAATACAGTCATTGGCTTTTCCGAACCGCGTAATTAAGTGCTCGATTGATATATGTATCGTATTGGTTCCTTGGTCAATGACTGATTAGTCAAAAACTTACCACCACGCCTCATGACCTTTTATCAAGGTATCAATAAAATCTCCCCATTTTGTGCGGTTATGAGAGATTATTTCATACCATGCTCCAACTCTGGTTCATGATTTTGACTTCAGCTGCTATAGTTCATCGAAAGTTTGTGTATCGTTAATTAATGCATAATTTACTTTAATGCACTTCGGAATGGTATTCAGTCTCTCTCTCTCTCTCTCTCTCTCTCTACAGCTATTCCTGCAGGACGTTGGCTGTACACACTCTTACTCTGTCCTCATGTCCAATGACAACACAACAACAGGAATAAAAACATAGCCAAAAGAACAACAATAAAACAATAACAACAACAATAAAAAACCCAACAAATACAGCAATAGCAGCCACGGTAAAACAACAACACAAATAACAATAATAATGAAAGCAACAATAAAAACAAAACATTCATAACACTATAACAATAACCAAAACAACAACAGTAGCAAGAACCACAATGACAACAAAACAACAGAAACAAAATGAAAAACACTAACAAAAACTACTATAACAGCAAAAACAACAACAATAACAACAACTACAAGAATATCAGCAAAAACAACAATAACAACAACATAATAATAATAATAGCTGTCCATCGTTGTCGATGAGGACCGCCGACATCATCCTTGTCACAGATTTCCCTGTTGGGTGTGGGTGCGCATGTGGCTGAACAGGCCAATGCGAGCACGAAAACATCTGCTACATATCGGGCACACGAGATTTGTAGAAGGGGATGGTGTTCCCGCTGCTCGGGATTTCCGCGTCTCGCGTCTGTTCTGGGCTTTCACAACACGGTCATCTTCACCAGCAGCTACACCCGATTTGACTGCGCTTCTCCAGTCAGATCTGTTTTTCGCAAGACATTCCCAGGTGTCGATGTCTATCTGGCAACTTTTTAGTGAGTCCTTCAGACCGTCTTTTAAACGTTTCTTTGGGCGCCCTCTCTCGCGCCATCCCTCTCTCAGTTCGCCGTAGAGAAGCTTCTTTGGGAGACGCTCGTCTGACATACGGACGAGGTGTCCGGCCCATCCTAGTCGTGCTTTTTCTAGCAGTGCATGGATGCTGGGCATCTTAGCCCTCGAGAGAACCTCGATGTCAGTGACACGATCTTGCCATCGGATGTGGAATATTCGCCTCAGGCAACCTGTGTCCAGAGTATACAGTCCAGCTTTCGCAAGCGTATAGTAAGGTTGGAATGATGGTTGCACGGTAGACTTTGAGTTTGGTCTTGACGCTGATGCCACGACGTGCCCAGACCATCGAGCGCATTCTACCAAAGGCTGTGCTGGCCTTTGCTATTCTGCTTGCCACCTCATCGTCTAGGCTGACATATCTCGACAGCGTGCTGCCCAGATATGTGAATTTGTCTACGGCATTCAACGTCTGCCCGCTGACTGTAGTCTCTGGTTTTGTGTACGGCATGCCTGGTGCTGGTTGGTACATGACCTCTGTTTTTTTTTGGCATTTATGGTCAGACCAAAATTTTCGCATGCGGCAGAGAACTGGTCCATTCCAACCTGCATGTTCAGTTCTGAGTTGCTCATTAGAGCGCAGTCGTCAGCAAATACAAGTTCCCTGATTATGTCGCCAGCCACTTTGGTTTTGGCCTTCATTCTTCTGAAATTGAGTAACTTGCCATCTGTGCGGTACTTTATGGGTATTCCAAGCTCCAATGATCTGAAAGCGTCTGTCATCGTGGCCGCGAACATCATGCTGAACAAAGTCGGGGCGAGTACACATCCTTGTTTTACTCCGTTTGATACTAGAAACGTTTTAGAGATTGCACCGCTGTCCAGTACACGAGCACACATGCCTTCGTGTAGCTGTTTCACCATTGTTATGAACTTGTTGGGGCAGCCAAACTTAGACATTATCATCCACAGCCCTCTTCTGTTTACTGTATCAAATGCCTTTGTCAAATCAATAAATGTGGTGTACAAGGCCTGATTTTGCTCTCGACACTTCTCTTGTACTTGGCGAGCGGCAAAAATCATGTGCACTGTTCCTCTTCCGGCTCTGAATCCACATTGGCTTTCTGGGAGGTGGTGGCTTTGTTCAAGGTGTTTGTTGAGCCTGTTTAGCAGTAAGCGCGCTAGGATCTTGCCTGCTACGGAGAGTAGCGATATTCCACGATGATTATCGCATTCCTGACGATTGCCTTTTCTTTTGTATAGGTGAACGATTGAGGCGTCCTTTAGCTCCTGCGGAATTTTACCTTCAGCCCACATGTGACAGAAGAGTTCAGTGATCCTTCTGGTGAGGGATGGGCCAGCTGTCTTATATACCTCTGCTGGTATTGCATCAGCTCCTGGAGCTTTTCCTATAGATAGTGAACTGATTGCCCTGTCGACTTCCTCCTCAGTAATTACTTCATCCAACGCCAGGTTCAGTTCCATCTGCGGCATTCGCCGGATGGCCTCTTCATTTATGGACGATGGGTGGTTTAGTATTTTGCAGAAGTGGTCTGCCCATCTGTCTAGAATCTGAACCTTATCTGTTAGCAGTACCCCATCCGCACTGCGAACTGGAGTATTACTAGAGGGCTGCGGGCCGTAGAGAGCTTTCAGTGCCTCGTAAAACCGTTTGGTGTCATGATGCTCGGCGAACATCTCAATTTCGTCAGCAGGAGTCTTGCATCTCTCTAAGCCTAGTCTGGACAGCTTAGCGAGCAGTATTGAAGGCAGCTTTTGCTGCCGGAGATGGTGTGTCCCTCTGGTATTCCCTGTGCGCTTCATGTTTTGCATCGAGAAGGCCCTGTATTTCTAGATCGTTCTCATCAAACCAGTCCTTATGCTTGCGCGTGAGTGGGCCAATGTGTTTAACAGCTGTATCGTAGAGTGTGTTTCTCAATGATGCCCAGTTCTTTTCGATGTCGTTCTTTTCTAAACGAAGCTCAGACAGTCTACCCTCAAGCTCGTCCTGGAAGCCTCCTCTCGTGGGTTCGTATTTCAGCTGAGAGACATTTAGCCTCCTCGGTGGTTTCTTTTCCTGGGGGCGCATTTTGGGCTGGATCTTGAAGTTTAGCTTGGCAATGACAAGTCGATGGTTGGTCCAACATTCTGCACCACACATGCTGTTCGTTACCATAGCATCCGCTCGATCCCTACGTCTGATGATAATGTAGTCAATGAGGTGCCAGTGGCGGGACCTTGGGTGCATCCATGTGGTTCAATTTCGGACAGGTAGTCGGAAAGCTGTGTTTGTAATGAGTAGTTCATTTGCGGCACATGTCCTCAGAAGGAGCAGTCCGTTACTATTGCATTTTCCGATACCATGTCTGCCAATGGCCCCCTCCCAGGCTGTATGGTCTGTGCCAACCCTAGCGTTAAAATCACCGAGGATGACCAGTTTGTCAGATTTGGGGACTGCAGCGATGAGCGCCTCAAGGTCCTCATAAAACTTATCTTTTGTTTCCTTAGGATTTGTCATTGTGGGTGCGTATGCACTGATGAGTGTTGCATGGCGCCCTCCTATTAGGGGGAGACGCAGTGTAATTAGGCGGTCATTAATTCCTCTGGGCATGCTTGTGAGCTTGTTGACCATGTTGGTCTTGATGGCAAAGCCAACTCCAGCTTCACGGCGTTCTTCTTTGCTGCGGCCGCTCCAGAAGAAAGTATAACCAGCAGAAACAGAAACAACAAGGAGAACAAAAACGACAAAATCTACAACAATAAGAACAGAACAAAACAACAACACCAATGACAACAAAAATAACAACACTAACAATAATCAAAGCCAACAAAAAAAAACCCACAAAAACAACATCCAAAAGATAGCCAATAATTGATATCAGTATGCCCCTTCCCCTTTCCATCAAATGTCTTCCCATTATTGGCGCTGTGCGGGATGTCATCTTTTCCATTGTCGTAAATTTATATCATAGCAGCAGGTGGATGAGTTCAACATTTGTAGATATACAGTACTACTAGCTGAAAAGGAATGCGAGTTACAGGAACTACTGGTTCCAGTAACCAACACGTTCAGATAATTTATTATTGACAACTAGAAAACAAAATTTATGATAAATGGGACAGCAGACAAGAAATCAGCACTTTAGAAAATGAAAGAAAAATGGTTAATATAAAACGTTATAAGTGGGAGGTCAGCATGAATAGACGGAAAGGATAGTTCTGTCAAATGGTCGCGACTTTTGAGGTAGAAATAGTAACTGCTCTCATCTGATACGACTAATTATTTCTTGATGGAATTCCTAATTTTGTTTGACATATAAATTGCACTTTTTTTTCAATGGAAAATTAACAAAGCAAATTAACAAAGAAAAAACTCCAGCCCGTTATGATAAATTGAAATCAAAAATGTTTTTTCACTCATAGATCGGCACACAAAGCATTATATTACGAAGGGCGTTCAAATCAAACCGGAACTTCTGGTCTAGTTCTACCTGTATGGGTTATATCGTGATGGAACTACTATAATTAGTTACTGCTTGGTGGCCCACTTGCCATGGGTCAGTCATATGACATATAAATACAAAATGGAGGACAGCAGTGTTAGTGCTTGCATATGACAGCGTGTTGTGATGAAGTTTCTTGTGAAAGAATGAGTGAAACTGTCGGACATTTACGGAAGACTGCAATCACAATACGGCGATGAGACACCCAGCCGCAGTAAGACATTTGAATGGTGAAAATGTTTTAGAGAAAGCCGTACATCCGTGAGTGATGATCTCGGCCGTGGCGGCTCTCAACACAAAACAGAAATACCTGTGAATATCCAGATTGTGGAACGCCTTATCCTGAAATATCGACGCATAACCTGTCGCGAAATTGCACAAGAGGCAAGTCTTTTTCTGGGTACGGTGAACACAATTTTTCATGAGCATTTGCATTTTCGAAAAGTTAGTGTACGTTGGGTGCCAAGACAGCTTTCTGATTTTTACCAGCAGAGAAGAGTTCGAGCCTGCACTGGATTGAAGGGACGTTTTGACATGAATGGGCATGACTTTTTTCATTACGCGTGACGAACCCTGGAAGCATAATTATATTCTCTAATCGAAACGAACATCCAATCAGCGGAAGCATACACAATCCCCACCATCCACAAAATTTCGGACACTATTTCGTTTGCAAGTTAAGTGATGACAATTATTTTCTGGAACAAACTTGGCGACATCATTCATGTTGATTTTCTACCCGTCGTGCAACTATGAACAGTCAACAACACATACGCATTTTGAGTGATATGCATAAAAAACGGAAAAAACGGTCTGTTTTGATCACAAAGGGCGTCATGCTCTTGCAAGATAACGCTCAACCTCACAATGTGCCATCTGCAGCAACTCGGCTGGGAGTTATTGCCACATCCACCTTACAGCCCAGATCTTGCTCCAAGCAATTTTCACCTGTTTGGATGCCTAAAAGAGCTCCTGTGAGGTCAACATTTCAGCACTGATGACGAAGTGAAACAGGCTGTCTTAGATTGGTTCAGACATACATACAAATCTTTCTGCGCTGACGCTTTTCAAGCATTAATTACACGCTGGGATAAAGATATAAACATTGCAGGAGATCATATCGAAAAATAAATGGCATTTTGACTACTGAAATGTTTTTTCCTTGCAAAATAAAGTACTGGCTTGACATGAACACCTCTCATATTTGAGCAGTGGTATCAAACCTAAACTACCACGAGGACTACAAAGAGCCAAATTGACGGCTCCAGAACGTATATTTATTTTATGAACATTTTTAGATTGAAGTGTGGTTTTCATATTGTTCTACGGAAGTACAAATATTCTACCATTTTTGTTTACTATTCGTTAATAAATAACGAAACAACGGGAGTAGAAAAACAATGATCATAATAACAATACTATATGGTTTGAGCTGGCAGCCAGTTCTCAAAAAGTGGTAAAGAATGTATTGTATCGTTGGTCGCCGTCTTTGTTTTTGTTGTTATTTCTTTGTTTTCTGTTTGCTCTTTGTCCCCTCCGAAGACTTTCTGGTCGTGCCATGTGTTTTGTTTTGGTTGTGTCTCGGTGCGGTAACTGAACCATGCTTGTTTACATTTTTAACCGTTGTCAATCGCTCTATGTTGTCATTTCCACTAGCTAAAAGATTGTTCTTCTATGATGACTTCACTTTTTCTTCAAATTTTCCTTTGCATTAGCATCACAGTTTCCCTTTTTGGAACATTAGGATACAGTCTTCCATAGTGTATCCTTCTTATCAAACTATTATAATCTCTTTTATTGATAATCTCCTATGACAACTGCTCGCGCTGTGGGCCATATAGTTAGGCTGTACAAACCTGTTGTGCCCGCGACTTAGTGTTTGAGAGCCCTGCCTTAGACTGACAGCGCACGAGCTGGAGTGGTCAGCGACTCCTATCTAGCTGCTAGCGTCAAGGCCAGCGAACAAGAGCTGCCAAGATCCATCTACATCTGCACGCGGTGATCCTGGATAACAGGTTGCAACAGAGCAGACTGGCTAAGGAGAAGGGGTTGAAGAGAGAAGGCTAGCCCGTTACTTAAAAATGCCTGCTGAAGTCGGATGTGTCCGACCGAAAGGTACAAACATTGCAGTCAATCTGTAAACTACGACACAACACATCCCGTTCTCCTGGGACAACATCCTGCTACTTGCAAAACCCTTTTCAGGGCTTAGTGGATGGAGAATGAACGAAGAAGAAGACTGAAAGCATGCCTAGTGTGGAATAGGGTATATGTATTAAAAACAAAATATTGTTCCTGACGAACATAAGAAGTGTGACTCCACCACAGCTTGAAAACCATTGATTTAGACTGCCGATGATCCGCAAATTGCCTCTGAAACATGCATCTACACTATCTACAAAATTAAATGAAAAAAAAAATCGAAAAAGCATTCTGAAAATCACCGCTCAGCGTTAATAACTTTTAAAGCTCTGCGCGTTTCAGGAGATTGATTTTGCTGTTAAATTAGAATACCTGGCCTTCTTTATGAGGAATGGCGCCACAGTACGCACGTCGTCAGTGAATTCCTCTCCTGGGCTGGCTAGAATCCAATGCAATAAAATTTGTGCCCAGCTTTATAATAAAATACTGCTCTAATTCAATTCAGCGTCTTTGGCGTTCGCGCTCAAATAAGCACATTTATTTCCTTCTTTTTTTTTCAAGTGAAAGTACAGTAGAGTGTCTGTCTCACATGTTAAAGGAACACAGTTTGTGTTACGGACTAGGTACGCTGCAGTCTACCAAGCTGTAAACCAATTCTTGATTTAGTATAAAGCAAATCAAGACATCAAACAAAGATATCATCCACTTATATGAAATAAATCCGAGATTTCGTTCAGCGCATTTATTAACACTTCATCCCCAATGTTAGTTTCCGCTACGGGGCTCAGTCAACCAGTCTAGACATTATCAGCTACCGGTAGAGCATAGGCTTTCAATAAGCACCTGACAACTCATCAACTGTTGGCCTGTCCATATCTGTTTAAATTTGTGCGGCTTAAAGTCTTTACATGGTGGCGTGACCTGCACTCTTTCCACATCTTCTTAAATGCCTTTTACGATATACCTGACAGGTTACATTACTATTCTTTGCTCCTCTTTCAGGCTCGGTAATACTGGGAACTACCTATTCTGTTATCGATTTCCCTCATGAAATAGACAGAGCATCTCAGGCTGTCTTGTCGCAATACAGTTGATTCCTCAATTGGGATATAGAAGGACATAGTGCCACTCTCCTTCTATCGTGTAACCGACATAGATGGATGGACGGCTCTATTTTTGGTTTGCCCAACCCCCGATTTCCAAGTGAATACATATTTACACGCCTGGGTTCAATGTGCTGCGTCGGTGATGTATGAGTATGCTGTGGTCAGATTGTAGTATGAATACTATCACTCGATCTCTTCTTAGTGTGGAGTAGTATGGCCTTATCATGCATGTCCTACACATTTATTAGTGTTAAAACATTCTACATGAGCTCAAGAGAAACCAACCATGGCGGGTGTGATACGGAATTCGGCCAGAGTTGATCAGCGAGTGGTCATTCGGTTTCTAACAACTGAAGGATGTTGACCAGGTGAAATTCATCGCAGAATGCAGGCAGTGTATGGTGACAAAAGCGTGAAGACAACAGTGAAGAATTGGACAACGATGTTTAAAAAAGGACGTGAGTTAACGAAAGATCTTCCTAGACCAGGCCAGGCGCATATTGTTGCATTAACTATATTATATATTAAATAATAAAAATTAAACAAAAAACAAACGAAAAAGATTTAGTCCTGCAGTGGATTCCAGTCCACTGTGGAATCCTTGGAAACGAGAAGGCAGAGTTGCTCGCAAAAGTCGGAAGTGGTGGAACTTAAACTCGCTGTCCATAGAGCTATAAAGAAGCTAAGGCATTCATAAAACGATGCTTGAGGACGGAATGGAGAGGCCAGCACAAAGAATACAAGCCAGAAAATGACATAAGAGACACACGTGGCAGAGATGGGCAGCCAAAGATCTTGAGACTCAGAACGAGACATTCCAGACTCGAGGCCCACCTTCACAGAATGTGTCAGAGATACCGCCACATGCGATTGCGAAACATCCATGCAAACACCAGAACATAATCTACAGGACTGCCTTACTTTTGCAGACCAAATACAGGCAGTCTTGTCGGCAGAGCGGCCATGCTTGAAAAGCTGCCGAAGACCGATGACGATCTGATAGGTCCAATCTTCTTCGTGAACCTCACCGGGCTAGAAGCATAGCATCAGTTGAAGGAAGAAGACGACGAAGAAGAAGGAGACGAAGAAGGAGAAGAACAATTAGGAGACGAAGAATAAGAAGGTATTCTTAATATTAGATATGAAACATGCGATTATGATCTATGCATCAGGTACAAAATTGTGGAATGAGGCCTAAAGAAATATTTCTGCTAGCCTTGTGCAATATCTGGGATGGTATATGTGAATTATTCTGGAATAAATGACTGTGCAAATGTAAGTTTATTTTCTAAGTAATACTTGCTTACTCCAGCTTCTTCTTATTTGCGTTATACCTTAGATTCTGTGTAACATAACGCCGGCAGTATGAACGTGGAAGTCGGATGAAGGAGACGAAAGTACGAGGGAAAATATATTTTGTGTCATTTAAAACTGAAAAGCAGATATACGCGACGGAGGACAATTTGTGAGTACATATGGCACTGGTCCTGACATAGCAACATTTCTAGGCGCCATGGCGATTTGGATTTGTTTTGCCCTGTTTTATGCCAGTCGTGTTAAAGTGTTCTTTGATTACTAATTTTTATTTCTTTGGCACATTTGTTCACTTCCTCATTGTTATGGATTTACCTCATGAATGGGCGAAAAGAAGATTCGGCAACACGTTCATGTTTTGTTGTTCTCGTTCGCCACGTTTTTTTATTACGTCAAATTCCATGAATAATGTTGATATAGTGGAAAGTGCTTTAAGGTTTTTAAACAGTTTTGTGTGAAGATTCGTCTCCGTGGACCAGTGCTTAGTACGCATTTGGTTAAGCATATGGCAGTCTTGCAGGACATGTTCGGCTGTCTCCGCTGCTTGTCCGCACAAATACATGTGCGATGGAATTAATTTCAGCCTATGTAAATGGCCATTCAATCTGTTATGTCCCCTTCTTATGCGGAACATGCTCACTTGTTCCACTCGATCGTGGCAGTGATAGTTGTCTCTCGTTTGTTCGACTTTCCTTTTGGCTTTGATAAGGGTCTCTTTTTCTTGGAAAGTGATTGTTCGTTTTGTTCTCGTGTTGCTCCCTCCTTTGCTAACCTTTGTCCTTCCTGCTGTCTAATGTCTGGTATTCAACCGTGTGATGGTATCCACTATAGCACTACATTTCTTTGGCCTTAGTTTTATGTCTAGGTTGAAGTGAACTGACAACTTAAACAAAAGGGAAACAACCATTCACTTAGTAGAGAGTTACGACTCCAAGGATGAATCAAACTATAGTCAGCATTGACTGAAACGGGCTGCGTGGTCAGGAATCTATTGGACTGTCACTTACTTGACTTTATAGCTGATTTCTGTAATAACAATTATGACCAAATTGGACACACGTCATCGTTTTATGTGGCCAGCAGTCAGTGCGAACAATGCATTGCCAATACTGTATACCATTGTGTTAAATATATTAAAGTATTGTCGCTATAGCTATATATATCCTTAATATTTTGTCAATTTGTATTTGTTACTATTTATATCAACAGACAATTGTGGCATTATTACTATCTGTTTTATGCTTTGAATAGGCGAGAGGAGACTAGCGTCTCAGACAATACGTACTGATCAATGTTGGTCAGTGTCAAGTGAAACATACTGATCGGACAATGTCAGTCAGGGTCAGGCGAACATACTGACCAAGACCCCACATCACTTCCATGTTGTTCTTCTTGGAAACAGTCTGTTTCATAGGAGTCTAGTTAACAAGGTGTGGGATCAAGGTGATCTCCACAGTAGTGAGTGACACGCAGATAAAGCCTGGAGGACCCCGGTCCACCTTCATCAGCACGCTCGGGATGTGAGAAAAGCTATTGCAGTCCGTCACTTAACGTCATATTCAGGGCGCACAAAAGATTACAAATACTCACTCTGGGCAGAACAACAACCAAACGCTACGACTAACGGCTTTCGCAGATCCTTGCAATCGTTGCTCCGTGTGAATCTACACAGTTTGAACAAAGTCTAGTTTGACCTCGTGAACAAAGCAAGATTAACGGACCATGCCCGTTAGATAATTCGGGGTATAGGATGACATTATTCACTGTAGGAGACGAGAACTTCGTGAATTTATTTCAATTCCTAATATAATAACACGAAGGGCCATATTTCTCTCAAAACTCCCACAAAATGGTTAGACAACTAACAGATCCACTAATCTCCCCAAACAACTACAGGCTCCGCTTGCAGTTGAAATCTTTCTATCCAAATAACCGTTATTTTTGCCAAAATCGCTGAACTGTTGATAAATCTTGATGCTAAGTTCGAGGACGCCAGCCCGTAAAGCCACCATTAAATGAAATGAGCTCCGTTAGAGCGTTCTATTCTATTATGTAAACAAGGTCGACCTTCTCTAAATTCCAATTTCTCAACAAGGGAGTTCCCCAGCTTCCAGGAGAAAGAGACTTAATGTAGAGCTTCAAGACCGCGTTAAAATAATTCTCGTTGAATATATCTTTTTTCATTACCGTTCACATCCAAGCGTTAATTCATTCAGATAGTCAGTCATCGGAAACGTGTATTAGATAACCAGACGTCACCAACACTTTCGCTACTTCTCAGAGACAAGTAGGCTTTCCTCCAGATTCTTAATGACTCGTCTTTCTCAGTCCCATTCAGCGCACCCCCCCCCCCCCACGTGATACCTTGGCCCCGAAAGGCAGGGGCGGGTAGAAGGGGCGGTGGGTGAGTTCAATAATATACTGTACGTGTTGTAAGAGACGACTATGGAACGCTGAGAGTGGGATCAAGATGCTGAGCAGCACATGAGCTGCAGTGGTCAGCCACCCATAGCTGACTGCTAGCGTCAGGGCCAGCGAACCATAGCTGCCAAGACCCTTCTGCACCTCCACGCGGTGATCCTGGATAACAGGCTGCAGCAGGGCAGACTGGCTAAGGAGAAGGGATCGAAGAGGGAATGCTAACCCGGTACTAAAAAATGATTGCTGAAGTCGGATGTGTTGGACTGAAAGGTGCAAATATCGCAGTCAAGCTGTAAACTACGATACAACGTATTCCGTTTTCTGGACTACATTCTGCTACTTAAGCCCTTTCAGGGTTTGGTAGCGGGAGATTGAGAACGAACGAAGAAGAACGCTGAGAGTAAGGCCGGATATCCCATCATGCAGAAAATGTTAAGCCATTAAAGATTTAAAATATGAACAAACTCAAATAGGGGATTGCTTCAGCTCAGAGGTAAAGAGACTCGCTGTCAGGGAACGAACGCAGGAACGAACGCAGGAACGAACGAAAAGACAAGACGGTAGGTGTTTGAATTCGAGTTTTAATCTACCCATGACATAAAAAGAGATGAGATCGACGCTTAGTCCTATTATAAACGGAAAATAAACTCGGAGGTCCTGTTTACAAGGTTTTGCAGGTTAAAAATAACTTTTGGCGGCTCAAAATCGAAAACAGCACGCTGTTAGACGAAGTCTGGGCAAACATTCTAAAGATAGCGAAATTCTTAGCAAATAATGGCCTGCACGAAAGCCAAAAAAGGATGCAGTCCCTCCGTCACGCAAAGACACAAGAGGTCAATCACGTGTTTGTCTGCACACTCGATTGCAGATATATACAAAAAAGGGCCTCAACACCACCAGGGGTGGAAGAGGAAAGACTAAGTGGGTGGAAGAGGAAAGAGTAAGCGAGGAGAGAAGAATAAGTTGAACATCAGATACATTCAATTCAAATTTTCGAAGACAAGTAGTACTCGGGGGAAAGAAAACATAACACAAATACATATTAAAAACTAAGTGGGGGGAGGGGTGGGGATGGGGGGGGGGGGAAGAGAAAGAAGAGGACTACAGGAGTGCCATTTCTTTAATTTTTGTTTTGGCCTGGGTTTTGGTGAATTAGTATTTTGGTGCTGCCGAAGACGGATGTGTCGGACTAAAAGGTACAAATATCGCAGTCCGACTGTAAACTAGCGACACAACGCAATCCGTTCTCCAGACTACTTCCTGCTACTTGCAAAACCCTGTTCAGGGCTTGGTAGTGGGAGATTGAGAACGAACGCAAAAGAAGAAGAAGGTGAATTGGTGTATTGGTGAATCGGTGAATTGGCGTTTAAAAAAAATTGTATTGACGTTTTGGTTTTTGGTCAAAATGTTATATCTTAACAGGTCGGACTAATAGAGCATGTATACACAATTTCAGCTCTCTAGGGAAATAAGAAGAAAAAAAAAATAAGGATTTTCATTTCAAATGCGCAGCCAGTACTGTTGTATGAAGTGGCAATGACAGGAGACTGCAGGGTTTTGTCAATAGATGCTTGAGAAAAATTCTTAGTATAAAATAGTTTGACAGTCTCAAACGACAGACTGTGGGAGGGAGCTGGACAAAGTAAATTGGAACAGGCAATCTTAGGAAGAAAGTGGAGATGGATGCGTCATACATTAAGAAAGCCCCTGGCCAGTATCACCAGGCAATCCTTGTCATGGAACCCCAAGGGAAGGAGAGGCATAGGCAGACCAGGGAATACATGGAGATGAGATCTGGAGGCGGAAGTAAAAGAAAACAGAAAAAAGCTGGATGGAGGTGGACAATTTGTCACCATACACTGCCTGCATTCTGCGATGAATGTCAACGTGTCGACATCCTTCAGCTGTTAGAAACTGAATCACCGCTCGCTGATCAACTCTGGACATATTCCGTATCACACTCGCCATGTTTTCAACGGTCTGCTGAGGAAACTATGAGTCGAAGGATAGCGAAATGTTGCAAACTTGATGGTTGGTATGTGCTGTTTATATCAGAAGTGACGTTATCATGCGCATCGTACATATGTTCACTAGGTGCAGTTAGTTCCGGTTTCATTTGAACACGCCTAGTAAAGCTTGTAATAATAGGTACTACAGACCTACCTTTTATAGTCAAAGGAAAGCTCCAGGGAAATCTCCAGATTAGATAATTAGAATTTGCATTCATAACACAAGGAAAAGAATACTGCACATGTATAAGCAACAACTATAACTTTACGGGTTGTTGTTGTTTGCGAATGCCCACAATGAGTAGGTTTACTCTTTTGTGCTCCCTGAAAAGGACATTAAGTGGCTGGTTGCAGCAGCTTTCCTCATATCCCGAGCGTGCTGATGACGGTGGACCGGGGTCCACCATGCGGTTGTGCTTTCTTGGCTTTATCTGCGTGTCGTCGCTTATTACTACGGGGATCACGCCGATCCCTCACCTTGTTAGTCAGGCGGCCATGAAAATAGCCCGTTTCCATGAAGGGCTACGAGGAAGCCGAGGTGAGGGTCTTGGCCAGTTTGTTTTGCCTGAACTTCACTAATATTGTCTGGTCAGTATATTTTGCCTGACGAGACGTTTGTCTTCCCTCCCATCTTACAAGGTAGTCTCTAGCGTTCTCCAATTTAGGATAAAAAGAGGCCTAAAAATGGAAAAAAGGAAGAGAGTTCGAGACAATGAGAACATTAGTGAGAAGGAGCTAGAGTGGGTGGTACCAGAAAGGAGAGAGACGTGTTTTTGTTGAGGACGTATGCTCAGTGCCGGATTCAAGCAACCGGAGGCTATGGGATGCTCACTTATCAATACAATTGTGTGTATGTGTGTTTTGGCATTTATATATTGACAAATGGTGACTTTAGTCGAAAATGTGGGATTTTGGTGAGAGAGAATGAGAGAGACAAGACGGTGTGACTGAATGAAACTGAGATAACAGATTCGTAAAGGGAGTGGTGGGGATATATAGTGAAATAGATAAGACGGAGAGAGAGTGAAAGAAATATGAAGAGGGTAAAAGAGAGAGATGAAGAGAGAAGGTGAGATAGTGATAAAGATGGGGACGAAAAGAATGAATGATGGTGAGAGTGGAAAGGGAAAAGAGAAATTGATATTTTCGTAAAGAGAGAGATGACGAGAGATAGATAGATAGATAGATAGAGAGAGAGAGAGAGAGAGAGAGAGAGAGAGAAAGCGAGAGTGAAAGAAAGATGTGGAGTGACTAAAAAAGAGAGTGATGGAGAAGTGAAAAAACATCGATGTGGAGAGACTGAAAAAGAGAGAAATAAAGAAATAGGAAGATTAGGAGAGCCTGGAATAGTATAAGGAAAAAGCGATGGGTCATACATTAAGAAAAACCCTGGCCAGTATCTCGATAAAAGAGAGAAGGTAAAAGAGTGACTGAAAGAAAACAAGTGAAATAAAATGAGAGAGTGAAAGAGAGGGAAAGGGAAAGTAGGAGCGCATGAATGGAGAGAGTGAAAGAAAGACAGAAAGATAGAACATAGAATATGTTCCACTAAAAGAGTTTTGAGAGGAGACGAAAATGGAGTAAGGAAGAAATACAATGGGGGAAGTATGAGTGAGAGATAGATATATAGATAGATAGATATATAGATAGACAGAGAGAGATAGATAGATAGAGAGAGAGAGAGAGAGAGATAGAGAGAGAGAGTCATAGAAAAAGAAGATTGAGTTTCAAAGGTGACTTAAGACAAATTTAAAACGAGAGCTACGCCAATCACCAACCAGTGTCTTCAGAAACGAATCTGTGTTCGATAACTGGAGCAGATAAGCATCAGAGCTCACCCAACTAGGCCGTGAATCATGGCCTTCTAGGAACATTCAAGACATTGTCTCAACTTGCAGTGGGCTAAGCATGAAATCGGCCGGAAGAACTTCTCGGTGTTGAGTCGACCAGAGTGCCGATATAAATCTAAGACCGTTCTTGTGAAGCGCCAAGTTGGACGCCAAGGTCTTGACTACAGCTGCCCAGATTCTGGTGCATCTTAATAACATGTTTCTGGTCCGGGGAGTCTAATCAAAATCGGATGAGTTGGACAGTGATAATGTCCTGCGAACTATATTTATGAGAGTTGTCTGCTGGGGGGCTTAGGGTGATCTATCTAGCTATTTTCACACTTCATTCGCGATAAATCTCCCTGAACATTATCACACATTCGTGCAACAGCTGTAGTAGCCGATCAATAAGAATGTAGACACAGAGTATATGGAAAGAGAATTAGTATGATGTTTTGATTACTATTATTTGATCAGTTTGTTTCTATTTTGCGTTCCGTTTTTTTGAGTTACTAATATCATGTGTGCCCCAACGACCTGATGGGTTACGGGATGAACTGAACTGAACTGAATATGATGGGGGCTTTGTTGGTGTTGTTACTTTCTTCTTCTTCTTCTTTTCTCTTGTTCTTTCTTCTACTTATTTTTTACTTTGTGTTCTTCTTCTTCTTGTCATCGTCGTTCTTATTCGGTATCTTCTTCTTTCCTCTTGTTCTTTATTCTACTTCCTTTCTTCTTCTTCTTTCCTCTTGTTTTTTCTTCTGCTTCTTCTTCTTGTTCTTTTTTTCTTTATATTCTTCTTGCTGCTGTCGTCGTTGTTCTTCTTCTTCTACTTTTTTAAAATTCATGTTCTTCTTGTTCTCTTCTTGCTTTTGTCCGTCTTCTTTTTCTTCTTTGTCGTTTTCTTTCCTCTTTTTCTTTCTTCTACTTCTTCTTTTTCGTGTTCTTCTTGTTCTTTATTTCTTCCGTGTTCTTCTTTTGTTGTCGTCGTTGTTCTTCTTGTACTACTTTTGTTCTCCGTATTCCCTTTTCTTCTTGCTTTTGACGTTCTTCTTCTTCGTCTTCTTTTCTTTTGTTCCTTCTTCTACTTCTTCTTTTTTACTTTGTGTTCTTCTTCTTGTTGTCATCGTTGTTCTTATTCTTTATCTTCTTCTTCTTCTTCTTCATCATCTTTTTCTTTTGCTTCTTCCTCTTCTTCTGCTTTCCTATTGTTCTTTCTTCTTCTTCTTTTTCTTTTTTCTTTGTATTCTTCTTGCTGCTGTCGTCGTTGTTCGTCTTCTTCTACTTTTTTTTAATTCGTGTTGTTTTTCTCTTCTTGCTTTTCTCGGTCTTCTTTAGGTTCTTTGTCTTCTTCTTTCCTCTTGTTCTTTCGTCTACATTATTTTTTGTGTGTACTTTTTGTTCTTTCTTTTTCTCCGTGTTCTTCTTTTGTTGTCGTCGTTGTTCTTCTTCATTTTGTTCTCCGTGTTCTTTTTACTTCTTGCTTTTGACGTTCTTCTTCTTCTTCTTCTTCTTCTTCTTCTTCTTCTTCTTCTTCTTCCACGCGATTGATTCACTTGTTTACTCATGTTCAATTTATGTGGTTTGTCTCGAGAGTATTAGTGTATATAGTCTTCTCAGTCTGATAGAAATGGCTTAAATTATGGCTCAGCAAAAAACTGAGCAGTTCAAACTAGGATTGACAGAAGAGTTAAATGAAATGATAGTGGCGAACAATGCAGCACAGTGAATCAGCTGATGGCAGCCAACGGCTAATGGATGGCTGCTTACATCAGGATCAGCGAACCAGAACTAACAAGGCTAACATTCTGCCTCCAAGTGGATGCCTTGAAAACAGGATGAACTAATGTAATGTGACTAGGAGAATGGGAATCACAATGGGAAAGCAGATCCGGTACCCACAAACGCCAGCTGAAAACCGATGTATCGGGCCAAACGGCGCAAATATCGCAGCCTCGCTGCAAACCACGACACAACCTCTTTTCAGTACGCCCGTCAAAATACAAGAAATAAAACAGCATAAAATTGGAAAAAGTGAAGAGTTATAGAACATGGACCAAAATAGGAATAAGGAAAGATAAAGCAAATTGTTCAAAATAGTAATAAATGAAGAGCTATAGACAATGAACCAGAATTGGAATAAGGAAAAGAAAATAAAGTAAATAGTCCAAAAATGAATACGCAAAGAACTATACAAAAAAAAATGGAATAAAATAGTAATACAGGAATAGATAAAGTAAATAATCCAAAAAGTAATAAGTGAAGAGCTATAGAAAGTTTGACAGAAATAGGAACAGGCGCAAATCATTGCAAGTGAATATTGTTACTCGGACAAAAAGGAGCAAAGAGTAATCAGAGTTAGGTGAAATATAATGGTCAAGATCAACTTTATTTTCTCAATTGTGCTCCTATAAAAAGAAGCATGTGTCACAGCAGTCTGTTCAACCAGGTATATTCCCTATATTGGTGAGTTTATTCAGGATTCTAGCATTTCACTAAAGCCAGGTAGACCCAAGTCCAGTTTCTTAAGTATGCCTCTGGATAAGAGAAGCGGGACTATAATCCGTTATAAAAACATAGTTACTAGTTAACTCAACTCAACATGAGTAGCTTTGAAGAGCAGCAGCATCAGCAGCAGAAACATCAACATCAACAACGATACCATCCACAATAACAACAACAGCAGTAACAACACCAACACACTGAAACAACAACAGTTTTAACAGCAGCAACTATAACAGCAGAAACAACAGCAACGACAACAACAGGAGCAACAACAATAGAAAAACAACAGCCGTAAAAACAACAATGTCAGCAAAAACAACAGCAACAATAGCAGAAACAACAACAATAGAAACAACAACAGCCGTAAAAACAACAATGTCAGCAAAAACAACACAAACAATAGCAGAAACAACAGCAACAATAGCAGAAACAACAACAATAGCAGAAACAACAACAATAGCAGAAACAACAACAATAGCAGAAACAACAACAATAGCAACAATAGCAGAAACAATAACAATAGCAACAATAACAGAAACAAAAACCGCAACAATAACAAGAACAACAACAATAACAGCAGAAACAAAAACAACAATAATAATAACCAGCAACAACAACAATAACAACATAGTGTAAAAATGTAGCTCTTCTCGTTGCGCAGTTCTCTTTAGAGCTGAACAAGACTTTTGCCAGAATATCGATTATTGCTTTATGGTTCATTCTCGATAACATAAAGAAGACATTGTCTGTCGCTGAAAATGACTTGCCCTCGTCAAAAGAAGAAGGTTACACTCCAAAAGACATGCATTCTTTGCTGTAATATGATCCACAGAAAATCAGAAGATCTAACTAGAGCTACGTTCTCCATCTATCATTTACCGAAAGTAAAGAACCTATAAATTTGTGTGAAAATTTGTTTTCATTACCGCAATCAGCACAGACATCCCTTACTTCAGCTGATTAATGGCTACCTCACACATTTCTGGTTCTGATCAAATATCGATCCACGTTCAAGTTCGTATTAGTCACAAAGCGATAAATATCGCATAACAGCGACTGGTGGCAGCAGCAAACTTGGGATGAGTAACCAATGCCTGGGATATGGGTTGCCGTAGTCAGCACTATTTATGAGGAAAGCCTTAATTAACAATCTCTTCTTGCCTCACATAACTGCAGCAAGTCCGTACCCGTCATAAGCCTGTTGATTCTGAAGCAGCCTTCTGAGTTTGAAATCATCAATAACACAGTTTATGTCATCAATTCTTTAGATAACTGGGGTATCGGGTGGAAGAGGGGGGTGAAGGGGGTGGGGGTGAATGATTGTAGAATTATTCCTTCTAGGAAGCCTATTTAAAAATATTTATATGGTTTTGGAGAGTTAGTTTTTATAATATTTTCTTTTGCATGATGAGGTTGCTAGCCGCTTGCTTAATTTCTATACTTAGTAGAGGTGGAGATTAACATCGTGATCCTCATAGTAGTTAGCATCCTGAGAAGCTTGGTCTTGTACTACAGGCAGGAGGGGCAAGTCCAGCTTCGTGATTACGTCTCGAAATATGAGAAAAGCAACTGAAACGTGCTACCAGAAAAAAAAAACATGGTCAAGAGTGAACAACTCAGAAGAGTAGCTTCTAACAACAACCACAACCACAATCAATTACAATCACACCACCACCACCACCACAAGAACTACAACTGTAGCAGCAGCAGCAACAACAATACCAAAAACAACTCGACAACAAAAGCAACAACAACAGCAACAACCGCAAAAACATCAGTAACTTCAGCTGCAACAACATCAGCAACAACAACAGCATCATCAACAACAACAAGAACAATAACAACATAATATTGTGCAGTAATTTTATTCTTCACTCCCTTTTAAAGTGTCGGATCCATACGAAACCCACAGCGTAATACAGGATTAGTAAAGGTTTTTCCC